>WOVY01009898.1:0-482500 GCA_013436015.1 Rhipicephalus annulatus
CATATTGAAGTGATATTGAAGAGCCGTCCACTTCGGGCACGACATCGCGTCAAGCATGCCAAGCTTACGATGGTTGCTCTTACAGGCTGCCATTTCGTGGATGGTGCCTTCCGTACATCTCCATCCGAATTCTGACTTGCCCGCTGCCCCTCTTCAGCTGCCGCCTGCTTCGGCAAACCGCACGCCAGTTCCGGTGGGAACAAACTACCCCATCTGGCAACCTGGAATCGCGGCACCAGGTGGTGGCACAGACGGCGCGGGATTCATAAGCCAGCCAGGAGCCGTCCACTTCGGGCACGACATCGCGTCAAGCATGCCAAGCTTACGATGGTTGCTCTTACAGGCTGCCATTTCGTGGATGGTGCCTTCCGTACATCTCCATCCGAATGTGACTTGCCCGCTGCCCCTCTTCAGCTGCCGCCTGCTTCGGCAAACCACACGCCAGTTCCGGTGGGAACAAACTACCCCATCTGGCAACTGGAATCGCGGCACCAGGTGGTGGCACAGACGGCGCGGGATTCATAAGCCAGCCAGGAGCCGTCCACTTCGGGCACGACATCGCGTCAAGCATGCCAAGCTTACGATGGTTGCTCTTACAGGTTTAGTTACTTGGAAGGTGCCATTTGCTACAGAACTAGTAATTATGTCCTAGTTGCGGTGTCGTGCCCACCCGAATTCATAGATAAGACAGCGTATGAAAGATGTTTTTTTGTGAAGTGCCGTGTTTTTGCTCTTTATTGTACTTCTCGCCGGTGACGTGGAGTCTAACCCGGGCCCTATGACGAAAACTGAAGCCGACACATTTTCTCAAGCTCTAGACGCCATACGGAAGCTTGAAGAAAGCCAGGATACCTTACTAGCGAATTGAAAGCTCTGAAAGAGAAGCATATTGAAGCCACGAAGGAAATTCAGTTGCTTACGGCTAGAGTCGAGGCCCTGGAAAGCACTACCACGTCACCACATAACACAGGTGTAACCGAGGCAAGTGCCAATGCACTGCGTACAGTATCAAGCCAAGTGACAGAAATCTCGTCGCGGTGTAATAACTCAAAATAGATTACGGCGCTCTAACCTTCTTTTCTTTGGACTGGACGATGAACCTAAGGAATACTGGGCAAAATCTGAGCAGAAAATAATCGACTTCTGCTCAGAGAAATTAGGCATCACTGTGACGGAACGGCAATTTGAACGTGTGCACCGAATAGGCAAATATACAGAAGACAAGCGGAGACCTATAATAGCGAATTAGCCTTCTTTAAGGATAAAGAACACATCCTGTCGTCTGCACACAAACTAAAAGGTTCCGCATTTTCCATACGAGAAGATTTTTCACTGGAAACTCGGCTGTCCCGAAATAGGCTGATTGAATTCGCGAAAACGCAGAAAAGTGCGTATAAGCTCTCTGTGGACAAGCTACGCATCGCTTCAAAGACATACATTTATGACCTGCGACGAACACAGTTATCGAATCTGTCAGATAGCTACAGCGTTGCACGCACGTGCAGAATCAACGACCGAAACATGCTAATACCTCATTGTCACTGTCAATCGCTAACACACGCAGCATTATGTCGAAGCAGGATTTGATATCTGCTTTTCTAGATGACAGTAAATCTGATATCATTGCATTCACGGAAACTTGGCTAAATCCTGTTATCAGTGACGCCGAAATATTCACCTCAGCCAGCATTTATCAAATCTACAGGTGTGATCGCACTGGTAAAAGAGGAGGCGGTGTTCTGGTCGGCATAAGGAAAACCATTACTTCATTTTTTATCAACACTAATTCTGACCTCGAAATAGTTTGGGTAGCTTGTACAGTCCCTTCCTCCAAAATCCTCGTAGGTTGCTGCTATCGTGCGCCGGACTCGGACTCTTCCTTCATTAATATGCTACGTGACAGTATAAACAACGCTTCTGAAATTTTCCAAGCCGATATCATTTACTTATTAGGCGACTTCAACTTTCCACTCATTGATTGGGCCACACTGTCATCGCCCTGTCACATGTCAACTGAATTTCTTAACTTAACTTAGATTTCAACCTCTTTCAAACTGTTCTGTAACCTACACGTGGTACGAACACCCTTGATCATATCCTCACGACCACTCCGGAAACAATACGTAATACAGATTACCTGGACGGATTCAGTGACCATAATTTACTCCAAGTAGATATAAACATACCCCTTCCCGTAGCCGGTGTACATACAAAACAAATTCGGGACTATAATAAAGGCGATTATCAGGCAATTAACACAAAGCTAAGGTTATTTCCGAAAACACTCTCCTGCCGTGTTTCCACAATAGATCCGTAGAAGAGAAATGGCTACTTTTCAAGCAAGTTTTGTGTACGTTAGTCGACAAGCATGTTCCACTGGTTAAAATTAGCAATGGTAAATCAAATCCATGGTTCAATAAAAAGCTTCTGAGAATGCGGAATAAGAAAAAACGGCTTTACAATAATGCTAAGTGCTCGGGTAGTTCTTCTTCTTGGCTTAAATATAAAACCTGCATAAAAGCATATTGCACAGCTTTAAGTAAGGCTAAGGAAAAGTATTATTCTAATGATCTACCCACACTACTGAAAAACAACCCAGCTAAATTTTGGAAAGTCATAAACCCCTCCAGCGAAAACCAACACATCTCATTGCATGACTGCAACAACGTCCCCCTCACAGCTAGCCAGTGTCCAACAGCATTTAATTCCTTTTTCACTTCTGTCTTCACGAAAGAGAACAGTACCAACATACCCAACGTAGCTGAGTTCGATTACCAATTTATGGAACCAATAGATATTCAATTAGAAGGCATATTTACAGCCTAAATAATCTTACAGTTGTCGTCTTCATGCGACGTGGACGGGAATCAACTCAAAGGTGCTAAAGAATACGGTAACGGTCACAAGCAAAATACTACTTCATATATTCCGGCAGTCTCTCGAAACAGGCATGATACCGTCTGACTGGAAGCTGGCGAAAATAATTCCAATATTCAAAAGTGGAAATAAAAACCTCATGCGAAAATTACCGTCCTATTTCCCTTACGTGTATTTGTTGTAAAATTCTAGAACAAATCATCGCTAGGCACATATTTATACCATCTGGAATCCAATCACTTTCTTTTTCACAAATCAGCATGGTTTCAGAAAGGGCTTTTCATGTGAGACTCAGTTGTTTGAATTTACCACAGAGCTTCATGCAAATATGGACAATAATTATCAAACTGATTGCGTGTTCCTCGACTATTCGAAGGCGTTTGACAGGTTGCACACTGTCGCCTGATATCGAAACTTTCCGCCCTGAAATTAGACTCCCGTACATTATCATGGCTTCGCAATTTCCTGTCGAATCGTCAGCAATACACAACAGTTAACAATTTGTCTTCTTCCCTATCTGACGTTTCTTCAGGTGTACCACAGGGCAGTGTACTGGCGCCATTACCTTCCTCATATTCATCAATGATCTTCCGCAACATGTCTCCTTCTTGCATCAGGGTGTTCGCTGACGACTGCATTATTTACCGTCCAATCAGAACAGTGAAGATCTACCTGTCACTCCAAAACGACCTCGACGTAATTAATGGTTGGTGTAGTGCATGGCTGATGACACTAAATGTCTCAAAATGCAAAGTAATGTCGTTCACACGTAAACCTAGCATATCCGAATTCTCCTTACAGTATTAATCATTCCATTCTATCGACTGCAACACAATATCGGTACTGGGCGTAATACTGACACCTAATCTATCCTGGTCCGACCACATTACGGCAATCTCTGCCAGCGCCTCGAAATCACTAGGGTTTCTTGAGACGTAACTTGAAAGCTGCACCATCAGGCATTCGAAAATTATCTTACTTGACACTGGTTCGCCCTCAACTAGAATATGCCTGTTCGATTTGGTCTCCCCATCAAAAAACTTAATGACGCGACATTGGAAAGAATCCAGAATCGAGCAAGCCGCTTCATGCCAATAACTACAGTCCGCATTCTAGTATATCACAAATCAAACAGAACTTTCACTCCCACTCTTGAACATTCGTCGCGACATTGCCCTGCTGTCATTCTTTCATAAAATTACCCATTCTTCCCGAATCACCGTTACTGCGTCTGCAAAAACCATATCTCACTTCACGTAGACTACACAATCATCTTAGCTATTCCCGTGTATACGGCTCAACAAACGCGTTCAATCAATCCGCACTTCCACGTGCTATCCGTCTGTGGAACAGTTTGCCTGACGACATTGCACCCCAGACAAACTTTGACACATTCCGTCATATCTTATCAAGCCACTTCACAAGCCTCAGCAAGTAGATACCGTATCATAATTCATTGGTCCGTATTGGTTCATTTTTGTGATTGTCACATTCATGTGCGCGAGGATTCTGCCTTGTGGCCGCTGCATGCGCAGGAAATACAGTGTTTCCCCCACAGTTACTATGCGTGTATCTTTTGTACATGTTGAACTTTGTACATGTTGGTGCTTTTTGTTTGACTTATTATTTTCCAATTGTTTCTTTTGTATTTGTTTTAGTTAGAGATGTATATAAGTATTGCGCCCCTTACTCAATTGTTTCTTTTGTACTTTTTTTCATTTTGAGGTGTCCTATATGTATTCCCCCCTTACTCAATTGTCGGTCTTGTATATTTTTTCCCAGTTTATTTGTATATATGTATAGCCCCCCTTACTCAATGCCCCCCATGGGGCCTGTAAGGTACTTTGAAATAAAAAATAAAAATATAACACTGCAACAAAGCCTGATTCGTAAACCCTACGGGGCCCATCGGCTACGATGTACAGATGCAAACAGAGGGAAAACAACCCTTGTGAATGCATACGAGACATAGGAAGAACTGTCAGTCAGCTACTCACTGTGTTGAAATGGAGCAGTTCAATATCTTGTATATAGTTCTATAATAACTCGTTTTTAAGACTTCTTTCCGCGAAGTACTGGTATGGCTATGGTACAAAAATGCCGAAAGGCAACAGTGCACGCAGAACAATGGTGATATGGCAGAGCTGTGTTGTCGCCTGGGCCTTGCACGCGCACACATTAAGGCTTTTTAGTCTGGGCCACCACGATTTCCTCGACTGCGCTGTTTTTACTCTACAATTCATGCGGTAAAACACTGCCCAGATAACTCCTAAGAACTTGCGTCTCCTAAACGAAATTCTTGATGGGGCCAGTGGCGTAGCCAGGGGCATACAGAACGAAAAATGGCCATTGGACAGCTTCGCTACTTCTCACCAAAAAAGATAACTACACCCTCAACCCTGCCCCCCCCCCCTTGAAGAAATTTTTTGTCCACGTCACTGGATGGGGCCTAGCGAGAAGCCTTTTGAGCATCGATGTAATAAACCCAATATTTCTTCAATAATCAATTGTTTCCGCCATACATTAAAACCACAGCTAGTATGTAAAATATTTGTACATTTACGAAAGATTTCACCAAGTATACTGTTGCAAGCTGTTCTCTCCTGCGTCAGAAACCGTCACGTTTTTCCGCAGACATCACGCTCTATGAAGACAGATGATGAGGCCGACCTCTCCTCATTTCGCTAAAAGGCCCCTCTGTGTTGGCATTTTGAAAGCTGTCCTTTCACGAAACTGTAAGAAAAGAAAGTACTGTGCAGGACAATTTAGTCATCAAGACCAACGTTTTTTTTTTTCGTTCACTAAGCAACATACATTCGAAGGCTTTTCGCACCGAAAGCCGATAATAGCCATTCTGCCAGTCGTCAAAGCTGACGCAAACGGCGTTGAGGCCACTCAGCCGGCTCGTCTACTTAGCGGCACTATTCGCTCCCTTGAGCGTGTCGTCAAAGTCTCGTGAGAGTTCATAGCTACAGGACACAAGGCGTCGCAGTTGCGATTTCGTAAGAACTAAGTGCGTCATCTAGCGAAGGTTGTTTATCTCTCTCTCTCTCTTTTCTACTACCCGATTAGTAGAGCACGAGAGACTGTTGCACCGGCTAAATGGCCGTTATAGGCTGAAGCTCGAAACATGGAATGGTTGGTCGTTAGCGCTGTATCCAGAGTGCCGTTAATGCAAGGAAGTAGCACACGGTGCAGGTTCGGAAGATTATCTTGCTTAATGCTCTTCTGTGAAGACCACGACCCTCAGTGATGTTCTGGGATGTTGACGTCTGTGATGCCACGATAAAGCGCTTGAGTCTGAGTGAGAAATTCATAAACAGAGGGAAGATGGATGGAGACCAGAAGATGGGTTTTCCAGCGTATCGGCACCTTCTCGTCACCAAGCGGACAAGGCCTGATTTCGCTACCACCCCTCCTCAGACAGCACTTCATTGTGCAGCCGTTGCCGATGAACATTCTGGCCGGCGTTCATGACGGTAGATGATCGGCCCGTGCCAGAAACCTTCACAGTACCTACGGTACGAACACTAAGACGGCTCAGGTCGATGCGGCAAGATACCGTGTCCCCAAACAGGCATACGCTATCAATGTGTCATCAAAACGTACTCCAGACGATGAAGAGCCTACCACGATGTGCGCCGGCTCCATACGCACATGGGACCCAACCGAGGCCGAAGAAGGTGCCATAGCCCTCGCCGCAATGGCCGGATTTGAAAACAATCATTAGTGACTCCAAATCTGTCATCATCTGATTTGCTCGTGGCACCGTTTCCCCAGCCACGGCGCGCATCCTCCGTCATCTGTCCCGAGCGGCACGCAACGCCTCAGGCAACAGTGCTGCCAGCAGCACCCACTATAACAATCCCCGTTGAATTCACTGCATCTGGGTCCCATGAAGCACACGTAGGAAACCTGGGTAAAGAAGCCGCCCCCAGACAAGCTCGAGCACTCGTATACGCCGAGTGGTAGGCCAGACTTCGGATCCCGATATTCGAAGCAACCGAACCACTCATCACCTTTCGCGACATCACGCAGTACTAGAAGCTATCAAGGCAAACCAAACCACCCCCGCACTCGCAACTAAACAAAGCTCAACAAATCACTTGGCAGTGGCTTCAAACCAATTCAGTCCTTTCTCCGTGCATATTCAGACACATATACCCTGCCTTATTCACATTTACGTGTAACCTTTGCAAGACACATACCACAACTTTAGACTACATCATCTGGAGATGCAGCTAGGACCCTCCCCCACCATACTTCTTAGGATAGTCACCTTCAAGTGAGTCCTGGGAGAGAACCTTCGCGACCACATGCCTGGACTCTCAGATACGGGCCATCAAACGCTCTGACGAAGTGGCGAGCAAGCATGGCCTGACAGCCATCGCCAAGTAGGATATCGTCAGCTGCCTTAATAAACTTGTTTACTACTACTACAAAGTGGCGGATGCACGGACGGACCAACAGATGCACGGAGATGGCGAAGCGATGGTTTCGCACGGTCGCCGAAAACGAAGAAAGAGGGATACGGACACTGGTTGGAAATGTGTGCGAATGGTGGTGGGGCGGGGAGCTTCGACGGCGGCAACGGCGGGGTGCGGTCATGGCAACATGGACGTCAGACGTTCTGTCGAGGCGGGTAACTTGAAGTGCGCTTACCCGACACGGACCTCTAAAACATGATTTTATTTCAAAATAAGCCCTTCCTTGGCACAAAAGTAACACTACGATGTTTCTGAACCACTATTTCAACAGTCAACGTCGACCTAATAGTTGCTTTTAGTATCCCTTTAATTGTACTGCTTGAGGCCTAATGTAGTAATAGTGATATGTATACATGCACAAAAAGTGGCGCCAGCTGGCATTCAACACTCGCCTTCATGGCTGCGAGCGGCGCAGACTAACACACACACGGTTTACAGGCACATGAGTACCCGACAAGTGGACGAACACCGACGTAGCTTATTTTGTAAGAGCATCGGACGCGTTTTCTAAATGTTGCAGGTTTGGTTTCCGTCGGCAGCAAGTTGTCTTTGCATACACTTTTCTTGAATCGCATCTATGTCAGAATTAATGCCATTCTCTTCAAACAGTAAACAACTAAAGGTCACTGTACCTTCATTGGCTTCATTATGTGCTGATGTTTGCTACAACTTTCGGAGATTCTGTCTCTAATTGATATGTGGGGTTTAACGTCCCAAAACCACCATATGAATATGAGAGACGCGAGATTCTGTCTTTGTTAAAGTGGCGGTATGGGCTTCTTGGCACATTATTCTGGTGCATTACAGCGCAAAACAAAACAAACAAACACACGCACCCAACAGACAGAACCTTGGTTTTTCCCGTTTGTGTTCCGTTCGTTGCGTGTTGTTTAGTACTGTGGGGCCCCACAATTTTGTCTCAATCTTCCCCATCTGAAACGCACATTGGTAAACAGCAGTTTTTGTAAAGGGTCTTGAATGTTTGCTCTGATTTCAATGGTAATGTTTGGAATAAACGTTTGCGAAACGGTAACGGTAAAGCGAAGCAAGTTGACGTGAACGTCCTTCATATGGACGTTGAGAAAACCTGTGTGATCCAGCAATTTCTGCGTACAAGAAGAAATGATCGAGCCGATTGGTGCACAGTTCACTGTGGTGCACAGGTCAAACCGGCCGTTGCGGTCGTATTTTAATGGGACCGAAATGATAGAAACCCATGCATTTATTTGACACATTAAAGATAAGTCTAGATGCACATCAAAGAAAAGTCTAGATGGACGAGATTCTGAAACCCCCCACTGCGGCATGCCAGATAATCATACAGTGGCTTTCACACCTAAAATAGAAAAAAATTATTCTGGCAAAACAATTATATGCCTCGTTAAACGTGAAAATTCACTTCTCTCAAGCGTTGGCGTCTCCCGTCCACAGCAAATGCGTGATAACAAAAAGTCATCACTCGTTGACGTCCTCATGACGTCACAGAGTGCCGAGGTATGTGACGCCTCATCAATGTCGCACAATCACTTCATCACATGCATCTTAGCTTTGTCAAAGGGGGCTGATCACAAAGGCAGTGCGAACCAGGCGACGTGCCTGTGGCCTTAGAGGCTATACAAAACCACATTGGTTGCAGACACCCTTCGGGGGTTGTCGGCGCAGTAACAATAGATCGACTAAGAAAGAGAAGAATGCTTTCACACATAGCAGTGCGCTCAGGTCGTGGCAGGGAGGGGGAGTGACGACCGAATTTCGTGGTCTTTTGCTTTTGGTAGTATGCGTTCAGTTTGTGCACGTATTTACAAAGCCAAGGCCATGGTGTTAGAAGTGTCCGATGCCAAGGCACTTTTCGTTACTTTGTGCATCCACGGAAAGATCGTTATTTGTATGATAGCGTGGACGCGCGAATTTAGAAGTAGTCTGTACACTGCCCTGTAATTCCGAAGATGTGGGGCTGGATTTTTTCACATTAAACCAAAACTAAATGGGTATGAAAATGTGCACACCTCACTTCAGTCTTGTAGGCACATAGATTCTGCTTCTCCGCACTAAGACAGTGCAAGTAAAGAAGCCCTCTTCTCAGCAAAGCCATATGTGGAGTGTGTTCTCATAATTGGTGGGTTTCCTCTATCAAGCTCGGGTAAAATGCGCACGCAAAGAAATGATCTTGCAAATATCACAAATAGACGTCATTTGAGCATCCCTACATATGCCTCGTTGACATTCTGTTAATTGAGTGAGTAGTTTTGCAGTGCTAATTGCCATTATGACTACTAATTGAACCTCATAACCAAAAAAACATCTAGCCACTTCTACAGTCTACTTGAAGCAATACGTATTAGGTCGACTTCACGTATTGCCAAGTCCCAGCTTGTCGGCATGTCATGTCATCATCATGGAGTTGGCTTATCAGAGGATAATAATGGACAAGTAGACAACATTTCACATATTATTGTTTTCAGTGGACGAAGGAAATTAAACGAAACGCGATAATTGAAAAAAATGCAGTGTTTAAATATGTGCGCAAGAGAGAGGGCTAAATTTTACATCTCGTTTTTAAAAAAATTACCGCTGATATTTACTCAATCAAGAATGTGTCGTGCCGTATAATGATCTCTTAGGCTACAATAACTCCGCCTTCTTGCTCCCTAGTTTTCAGAATGGATTTGGAAAGATCCTTACACTTAGTTTCACCACTGTCAATGAAGGGAGTTGTTCGCTCACGTTTAACCGAGTGTATCGTTCCAGCCTTATCCACCTCGGTTATCTAATTGTTATGGCGCTCTACTGCTGCTCCGAATGTCCTGGGATTGAAAACACTTGACGCTCGTGTATTTAGGTTTAGGTGCTCGTTCAACTACCTTAGGTGGCCGGAATTCAAGGAGTGCTTCACTTCGGTGCCTCTCATTTATCATGTTGTGGTTCCAGGACGTAAAACCTCTACAAATTTATTGTTTCCCCTTTCATTTTGTTATTCTACGACAGACCCGTTATTCAACATTGTCTATAATATCCCGTTGTCAAGCCTTCAAAACAATGTCCGCTGTAGCGAAGCCTCAAAACTCTGAAATGGGTCGAACTCTTGAGTACCTTCTAGTGGGGCTACCTAACAAGAACGCCGCTCGAGCTGAGAGCCCGTGCTTGGCTGTGACTGTCGCCATCGTATATTCTCGCTCGTTGCCGGCTAATAAACGCCTTAACAATTTGGTGGAGGTGCTGCGATCCCTGTCTATGCCTTTGGAGCTACGATCACGTACCCTGCCATCTACTATGTACCACGACGCTTCTCAGCAAACGCCTCCTTTAATGCCACCCCCTTGTCCCGGTGTCCCCAGAATCCGCGATCCACCCATCTTCACTGGCGCTGATGGCACTGACGTGGAGGACTGGCTCGCCATTTACGAGCGCGTGAGCGTCCCCAGCAAATGGGACGAGGACGGCAAGCTGACCAACTTGGTGTTTTACCTTGCCGGTGTCGCCAGTTTGTGGTACAACAACCACGCGTCCGATTTTGCCACCTGGTCCGATTTCAAGACCGCAATCGTCAACGTCTTCGGCCGCCCTGCTGTTCGCAAGCTGCAAGCCGAGCAGCGCTTGCGTGAACGTGCTCAGGAGGCTGGTGAGTCATTCACCAGCTATATTGAAGATGTCCTGGACCTATGTAACAAATCCAATCACACCATGTCCGAGTCTGACAAGATCCGAAACATCATGAAAGGCATTGACGATGATGCCTTCACGATGCTGCTCGCCAAAAATCCCAGCACGGTGGCTGAGGTCATCACACTGTGCCAGAGTTACGAGGAGCTCCGCCGGCAGCGTTCGATGACCCGACGCTCCCCACCACGAGCTGCAACGCTTGCTGGCTTGGAGGCCAGTTGTGACCAAGTGGCGTTGATGGCAGACCTGAAGTCCTTTATCCGTGAGGAAATCGCGCGTCAGTTCTCGCTCCTGCCCTTTGCCCACCAACCTGCTGTTCAACAATCGGCTACTACCCTTCTCCCTCCCATCCGCCGAGCGATTGAACAGGAAATAGCGGAGGTAATGCCTGCTTACCACCCCCAACAGCCTCCGGCTCCTGCGTCCCTGAGTTACGCGCAAGTGCTCGCCAGGCCGCCCCAAGCCGTTCAAGCACCCGCCCCTCTGACCTACGCTGAAGCTGCTGCACGACCTCCGTCCTTTGCAGCGGGTACGCCAACTACGTATGTTGACGTAACCCCTCAGCCTCAGCTTCAGTCCACCATGCAACCACCGTTCCGTCCATCGGCCCTTACGACATGGGTGAGACCCACCCCGGTCAACAGATGGCGCACACCCGACAACCGGCCCATCTGCTTCGCCTGTGGTTACGCCGGTCACGTAGCCCGTTATTGCCATCGCGTACAGCCGGCTCCGATTTCTTCACCTGTTGCTGGCCAACTCAGCCGTCCTTATCACGAAGAACCGCCGTCTATGTCACCTCGGTCTCGCCCAGGTCCATCTCGAAGATCGCCGTCTCCACGACGTCGTTCCCTTTCCCCCATGCGGCCAAGTGCGGCTGCTCATAAGCGGGAAAACTAGTCGTCGCAGTCCCCGAGGCAAGGACTGCGACGCTATCGCAATGTGAAAGCCCTCAGAGCAGCCCCTCGAATGTCATTGACATGCTTGTGGACGGTGTTTGTGCATCGGCTCTTATTGACACTGGAGCTGCCGTATCAGTTATGGACGAAAAACTCTGCCGCTTACTTCGAAAAGTGAAGACGCCACTTTCTGGGTTATCCCTCCGTACTGCAAGTTTGCACCGCATTCATCCTACAGCAGGGTGCACAGCTCGCGTTGTCATCCAGGACGTTCTGTATGTCGCCCAGTTCATTATCATTCAGGCATGCTCTCATGACGTCATCCTGGGATGGGACTTTCTCTCCCGCCATGACGCCGTCATCCATTGTGCCACCGCCGAAATTGAGCTCTCACCCTTCTCGCATTTGACGCCAGAAGACAGTCCCCCGACACTGAGCAAGATTCTAACGAAAGACGATACAACAGTGCCTCCAAACTCGACGATGGCTGTGTCTGTCTACTGCGCTGGTCTCTCCGACACCATTGGACTTGTTTCGCCATCTGACCGCGCTTGCAGCAGGAAAGGGTTGCTAGTGCCTTTCGCGACCGTGCAGGACAACCAGGGCAACACTGCTATTTTTGTAACCAACCCGTCCCCGTACGCTGTTACCTTGCTTCGAGGGGAATGTCTCGGCAGAGTGGAACCAGTCAACGACGCACAAGTCCTGGACGTACCCGATGACACGCGCGGTCCCAGGTCGCGTACCATCAATGCTGTTTCCACTTCTGATTCGTCATCTGCTGATGTATTTGGCCCCTCCATCGCTGACAACCTTACGGCTGTACAGCGTTCCCAACTTCTGGACCTGTTGCAAGAATATCGTTCTTCTTTCGATGTCGGGCGAAGTTCTCTCGGTCGGACGTCCGTTGTTACGCATCGCATCGACACTGGTGCCCATCCACCTTTACGGCAACGTCCATATCGCGTTTCGCCTGCTGAACGTCGAGTAATTAATCATCAGATTGACAATATGCTCCGACGCGACGTTATTCGGCCCTCGGACAGTCCATGGGCGTCTCCTGTTCTTCTTGTTGCGAAAAAAGACGGTTCTGTGCGGTTCTGCGTGGACTACAGACGGCTCAATAAGATCACTCGCAAGGATGTTTATCCACTGCCACGCATCGATGACGCGATTGACAGCCTTCATGGAGCCAATTTTTTTTCTTCTCTCGATCTGCGCTCGGGGTACTGGCAAGTACCCATGGCTGACGATGCTCGACCAAAGACCGCCTTCGTCACGCTAGACGGCTTGTTTGAGTTCAACGTCATGCCGTTTGGTCTATGTAATGCACCTGCGACCTTTGAGCGAATGATGGACACCGTTCTGCGCAACTTGAAATGGTACACGTGCTTGTGTTACCTCGACGATGTCATTGTCTTTGCTCCGGATTTCTCCACGCATCTCCAACGTCTGAAAGAAGTTTTCGCACGTGTGAGCAATGCCGGCTTGCAAATAAATCTGAAAAAGTGCCGCTTTGCAGCACGGCAACTCACCATACTGGGGTACGTCGTGTCCAAAAAAGGCATTCTTCCTGATCCTGCCAAGCTTCAGGCCGTGGCCGAATTCCCCAAACCTGCATCTGTCAAAGAACTGCGTAGTTTTGTGGGCCTGTGCTCATACTTCCGACGCTTCAAACGAAATTTCGCCACGATCATATCACCACTGACGAAGCTCCTTGGAAGCAACGGGCCCTTCAATTCGTGGTCATCCGAGTGCGACGACGCGTTCGCGAAGCTCCGCCATTTGTTGACGTCGCCTCCCATTCTACGCCACTACGACCCTACAGCCCCAACGGAGGTGCACATGGACGCCAGCGGTGTAGGCCTCGGCGCTGTCCTGGCGTAGCGAAAACCGGGATTCCCTGAATATGTCGTAGCATATGCAAGCCGTACGCTCACGAGAGCCGAGAAAAACTACACCGTCACGGAGAAAGAGTGCCTGGCGATCGTCTGGGCTCTTACAAAGTTTCGACCTTATTTGTATGGTCGCCCATTCGATGTCGTCACCGACCATCATGCACTATGCTGGCTTTCATCATTGAAGGATCCCTCAGGCCGTCTCGCCCGTTGGGCTCTTCGCTTACAAGACTACGACATCCGCGTGCTGTACCGCAACGGACGCCAGCATGCTGACGCCGACGCCCTCTCGCCCTCCCCTCTGCCTGAAGGTGATGTGCTCTGCTCAGTATCCTCGGCTGCTGTTTCTGCCATTGATGTTGACATCATCGCTACCGAACAGCGAAAGGATAATTGGTTCGGCCCGCTCACCGACATGCTCTCTGATCCATCCGCAACGCCATCCACGCGTGCCTTGCGTCGTCAAGCTCGCCATTTCGCCATTCGTGACGGCCTCCTACACCGGCGCAATTACGACGCCGACGGCTGGCAGTGGTTACTCGTGATACCCCGCAGTCTGCGGTCAGAGATATGTGAATCCTTCCATTCTGATCCGCAATGCGCGCACTCTGGGGTATTCAAAACCTACCATCGCATTCGACAACGCTACTTGTGGCGCGGTATGTACCGCTATGTGCAACAGTTCGTTCGCTCTTGCCTCACTTGCCAACGCCGTAAACTGTCAGCCCACATGTCGCACGCTGGTCTGCAACCGTTACCTTGCCCTGACCGTCCCTTTGGGCGCGTAGGTATCGATTTGTATGGACCACTTCCTCTGACGTCGGCTGGTAACCGCTGGGCCATCGTTGCCGTTGACCATTTAACGCGATACGCCGAAACCGCCGCTCTCCCTGCGGCTACTGCGCGCGATGTTGCGTCCTTCCTGCTGCATCGATTTATCTGCGCCACGGACCACCCCAAGAGCTTCTCAGCGATCGAGGCCGTGTCTTCTTGTCGGAAGTTGTCGAGGCCATTCTGACGGAGTGCCATTCTGTCCACCGCAAAACTACTGCTTACCACCCACAGACGAATGGCCTCACCGAACGCTTTAACCGCACCCTCGGCGACATGCTTTCTATGTACGTCGCTGCCAACCACACTAATTGGGATAATATACTGCCCTTCGTCACCTACGCCTACAACACCGCCCCTCAGAGCACGACTGGTTTTTCACCTTTCTACTTGCTGTACGGAAGGCACCCGTCGCACACCATGGACACGATACTCCCGTACACGCCGGATCCATCTGAGTGTACACCTATTTCCGAGACAGATAGGCTTGCTGAAGAGTGTCGCGAGCTTGCCAAGACTTTTACGACGCAAGAGCTAGAGCGGCAGAAGAGTATTCGTTATGGCTCCACCACTTCTGAGCCCACGTTCCTTCCTGGTGCACTTGTATGGCTCTCGATCCCGACCTCTGTAGTTGGCCTCTCTTCCAAACAACGTCCCAAATACGAAGGCCCCTACCGCGTCATCGAGCGCACCTCACCCGTCAACTATCTGATCGAACCCGTTGAACAATCTTCGGACATGCGCCGCCGTGGGCGAGACATCGTCAACGTGGAGCGCCTGAAGGCTTATTATGACCCGCTCATAGTAACAAGCTGTTAGGTCGCCAGGCGGCTCCCTCTTCGACCCCCGGGGTAATTGTAGCGAAGCCTCCGAACTCTGAAATGGGTCGAATTCTTGAGTACCTTCTAGTGGGGCTACCCAACAAGGACGCCGCTCGCGCTGAGAGCCCGTGCTTGGCTGTGACTGTCGCCATCGTATATTCTCGCTCGTTGCCGGCTAATAAACGCCTTAACACCGCTAATAATAGCTCCGCGTGAAACAACGTTGCAACACACGAACCTTTGTCTGGTACCGAGCGCTGTTGAATGGAGCGTTCGCGGGGTGCAGCGTTCTCGTTTAACCAATCATCTGAGGCGTTGATTTGATACGTGGGGTTTAACGCCCCAAAACAACGATGTGATTATCAGAGACGCTGTAGTGGAGGGGTCCGGAAATATTGACCACCTTGGGTTATCTAACGCTCACCCAAATCTGAGCTCACGGGCCTACAGCGCTTTCGCCTCGATCGGAAATACAGCCGCCGCAAACGGGATTCGTTCCCGTGACCTGCGGGTTAGCAGCCGAGTACCTTAGCCACTAGAGCACCACGGCGGCGTTATCATCCGAGGCGTAAGCGATCCTTCCACGTGCGTGAGCAAACATGTAGATCAGGCGTGCTAGAAAGCTGGCCAGAACAACTTTTTTTTGCGAGATTTCCAAGATTAAGCTAAATATGGGAGTGCCAGTTGGACGAGTACCAGTATGTCGTCAGACAGGTGCGTACATTCTGTATGCAACAACTCAGGACGCAGCGCATTACAAACAATTACCTTATTTTATTATTTTTTAAATTGAAGCTATCAGCAAGAAATGAAGGCCTGCAGAAGAATAAAACAAAAATCCACGCATCTCCACCACATGAATCGTAAAAAGTGGGCGAAGCTTTCGACATCGTATCGGTGAGTAACAATACGTTACCCGAGCGTTGCTTCATAACATTTGATTTGAGCGACACATAAAGTATATAAAATATGAATTCATTTTGCCTTGCAGTCGTCTTAGGGTATTCAAGGCGGATTTAGAATATTGCTGAAGTTGGAGATACGCCTCCAAAGTGAATGCAGGAGCCCGCCAGTGGTGGCGAGATATCCTTTTAATATAGGTAATTTGTTGGAACACGTAGGGCTCGACATGCGCCTTTGTGTTAAAGCTTTCCTTGAGAAGCCGCAACATCTACGCCTATTTTAGTAGATATCAGATCATCAATACGTTTTTTTATAGGTCATTTTTCCCGGAAACTGTGATCTCTTCACCTATAATATATGAATAACTGCCTGAAAGTCTATCGCAAAGCCTTTTACAGCAAAAGCTGTTATGAGATCACAACTCGGGTCACGCGCAGCGCCATAGTTGTCCGCCGCCGCCGGTGTCCGTAACCACATCGCGCAAAATTTGAAAAAACAACCTAGCCCCAGTGACATACGGGAGCTCAAACCCGTGTCCGCTAGGTGCCAAACAAGTATTCTACAACTGAGCCACGCTGGTACTTCAGACTTGTTGGCAAACGTGCCTTAGGCTGCAGGCTTTATGTCGGGAAAGCAATCGCGTTTATACGACTTATAAAGCGTTTTAAAACAGCGAAAGAACAACTAGTCATCGCACAATGCCGATTGCGTAACAAGTGGGTCGTCCAATGCTCTAACCTATTACAAAAGCTTGTTTTTGTTCACCCATTACCTGTGGCACATACCCACTTCAGGCATAATTCGTCATCGTCGTCAGCCACTACATGAACAATTGGCACAAAAATCCTTGAAAGAGTTTAGAGGATACCATGCATCTCAGAAGAATGACGAGAAATAGCATAACGAATGCCAGCCTACTACCGTAAAATTTTTAATATTAATGCTGTAGTGGGCATCAAGCATGTTTACATGAAGCAGTCACCCAATGAGTGTTTAGAAAATGCCCTGAAAGGCCGCTCTTTTAGCTTTCATTGTGACTGTGCTGCTCCTTCTGCACAGGCCTGGCGTTTTTTTTTTCGTGTTTCACATATGCTTCGTCTATAGCAACGGTTCTATGCCATGACCACCACAGAAGACAAGGCTAGGTCCCAAAGAGCTTCCCATGCATGTAAGGATAATCAGATTTTGCGAGCAGATTATCTTCAAACGGCTGATGGGGATTTTTTCATAATTTCGCTAAAAGCTGACCCCTCAGTGGCCTACGTCCTCAAGCTCCTGTTACTGTATTTTGACGAAAGCCCTATATCCCTCATCGAATACCAAAAGGGACCGTCGGCGTTGGTGGCGCCAATACGAGGGATGCAACGAAAATTGATTACGTCACTATATAACGCCGTCCTAGCGTCCAGATCCTGAAACTTTGTGATGCAGTCATGACGTCGCATGACGTGATGTTTTGTAATCCGGACAGTTTTCGTGGGAAAATAGCGCATTAAGATGACTCCGGTCATTTACGATTCTAATCTCGAAGATGTTATATATCAGCGTGAAACAATACAGTAGCGTACCTTTGTTTTAAACTGATGAGAGTACCTTCACTTCACACTTCACAGGTGTTTTAGAATTATTATGTTGCTCACTAGGCCATTAGGTTGCATGCAGTTAACGCCGGTAGCAGAATACCACTTTGCAATACTGCAGCACGATCTGTGTTTTTCTAGTTGGGAGGTCGAACCCCTGCAGCTCATGGGCCGCATGCTGCCCTGCGGGGTTTTATTACGTGGTTGTTCTTATAATTACTATGGGGTATTATTTTTATGACCCCCCTCTCCACTTGGCTTGCCCGGCACAACGCCAGGACTGCCCCTTCCTCCTAACCAACCGATGAGCGCCTGCTCGATTGTCCGCATCGGTCGCCGAGCATCCTTCCATGAAGATATTTGCAAAGTGACTATGAATCTTCGGCACTTTTGGAAAAGTCGCATTGTAAGAGCTTCTTTCTTTCAAGTAACCTATATTTATCAATTGCTATAGCAATCGATAAACTGAAGTTATTGATAAATAAAAAGGTATACCTTGCGACAAGCGTACTGAAAGTAAATAATTGCCATTCCACTGTTGCACACCATGATTATCAATACGCCGAATTTTTCATCACTGCTTGCAAAAGCACCACTCATTCCTCTCCACTTGGTTTGCCGTGCGGACCCTTGCTGGATGCGCTTTATGTAGCCTGGCCCTCCACCACCAAGTGTAGCCAAACCCTTGGCTAGTCGAATGCTGCATTATCAGCTGATACCAAAAAAAAAAAAAGAGCTGGGATTTTTTCATTTACACCTTCTTTAGCCGAGTAACCAAACTTTCACACTTTCTTATGGGTTCCAAACATCATGGATATCAGCAGTGTGGTTGTAATTATTGTTATTTTTTTACTTCGCAAAAATCTGAACAAAAACCTGTAAGATTTATTGTTTCAGCTGTGCAGCACATTTATATTCTGCCATTACTACTGAGCGCATGGGTGGAACGAGCTTCGAATGACGCCCTTGTTTTTGGAAGCAAGCACTTTCAATCAGATTCTTACTTCCGAGTCTTATAATATTGAAGGGAGGTCTTCTAAAAAGAAAAAAAAACTGCTACTAAATCGCTGGTTAGGGTTTGAGTTAAGAGCTATACTGGACACATATTATATCGAAGCAAAAGCTTATACAATAAGTGTCAGTTTACTGTCGAAAAAGCTAAGCGCAAACTAATTGACTGTGCACATTGAAGAGCAGACAGTTTTATTTGTGAGGATGGATGGATGGATGGATGCTATGAGCGTCCCCTTTATAACGGGGTGGTGACAAGTATGCCACCAGGCTCGACAAAAAAAAACCTTTTTTTTCTTTTTTTGATGTTGGCCTAATGCCTCTACTTCGATAAATTCTATCTTAATGAAAAAAAAAGGTAAATTTTCAGCTTAAGTTCTCTGCCATTTACGGCACACTGTCCATATTTTATTTTTCCAATATTTATTTTTGTCCTTTCTCTCTAATTTTCTGCCACCAATACTCTAACCGTCTCTTACTTATTTCAATCGCGGGTGTGTTCAGCTTTCCATTGTTGTCCCTAAAACCCAAGGCTTCCTGTAGGCTCGTGCCCAAACGTACACCTGGGTGGATATCTCCACATTCAATCAGAACATGCTCCGCCGTTTCCTTATCTTTCCCGCAGCATGTGCATTGTTCTTCTTCTTTACTGAATCTTGCTTTATAACTACGCGTTCTAAGGCAACCCGATCTCGCTTCAAACAGTAAAGCGCTTCCCCTTGAATTATCGTAAAATGCCTCCCTCCTTATTTCATTTTTGCCCTTTCGGTAGTTACTCAAAGCCGTTTTTTTCTCCATAGCTGCCATCCAGTAAATCCTCTCCGCCTCCCTGACTTTTCCCTTAACGCTCTTTGTTGACATATGGCTTACAGTACCAGCCGTATATTTACTAGTGAGTCTTCTAGTTCTTTTTCTCCACTGTGTGTCCACGCTCTTCCTATACAAATAACGGAACACCTTCTCTGCCCATCTACTCTCCTTCATATTTCTTAGCCTTTCTTCGAACCTTATTTTGCTCTGCGCTTCCCTCGCCTCAAAACCTGCCCACCCCATATCGCCCTTTACAGCCTCGTTTGTCGTCTTCCCGTGAGCACCCAACGCGAGGCGTCCCACAGTCCTTTGATTTACATCCATTCCCGATTGCACCTCTGCCCTCATGCACACCACTGAGTTCCCAAAAGTAAGCCCTGGAACCATTACACCCTTCCACAGACCTCGAAGCACCTCATACCTATTGTATCCCCACAACGCTCTGTGCTTCATTATTGCCGCATTCCTCTTTCCTTTTGCTGCCGAGGCTTTTTCCTGTACCTCCATGTATCTATCACTCTCATTTACCCATACTCCAAGGTACTTGTATTCGCTTACCCTCGGTATTTCTTGGCCTTGTATGGACACCGTCTGATCACAGGGATCATTGAATACCATCAATCCACACTTCGTTACACTGAATCCTAGTCCAAGAGCTTCACCTTCCCTTCCGCATATATTCGCCAGCTGCTGTATATCATCTCGACTGTCCGCAAATAAGACGATATCGTCCGCATAAAATAAACCTGGAAGCTTCTGCTCAATCATCATGCCGCCCTGTTTGTGTGACAGATTAAAACCAATGTTGCTACCTTCTAGCGCTTTTTCCATACTCACCATGTACAGCATGAATAACAGCGGGGACAAAGGACATCCCTGTCTCAGACCCTTGCTAACCTCAACGTTCTCTTTGCTACGCATTCCTTCCCACTCTATGCAAACTGTATTTTCTCGGTATATCTCCCTCAAAAGCTGTATACAGTCGTCGCCCATGCCCATTCCTTTCAATATATCCCACAAAATTTCCTGATTAACGTTGTCGTATGCCCCAGTGATGTCTAGAAAAGCCACGTACAAGGGCCTATTCTCTATTTTAGATATTTCTATACACTGAGTGAGAACAAACAGGTTATCGTCTAACCGCCTGTCGACTCGAAATCCGTTCTGAAGTTCTCCCAAAATATCGTTATGTTCGGCCCATGTTTCTATTTTCATTTTTACTGCTTGCATCGCCAACCTGTATAGTACCGATGTAATGGTTAGTGGTCTATACGAGCGAATCTTGTCCTTTTCTCCCTTGCCTTTATAGATTAAGTTCATTCTACTTTGTCGCCAACTGTCCGGTATTTGTCCGTCCTTTAAGCTTTTTTCTACTGCTTTTAACAATGCTTCTTTAGTGTTATGTCCTAGTTCGTTAATGAGGCTAACGGGAATCCCATCTAAACCCGCGGCAGTGCGCTTTGGAATTTTTCCTTCGGCCTTTTTCCAGTTGAAATTATCAAGTACTAGCTCTTCCTCTGTTGCTTTCTCCGCCACACTTTTACTCACCGGGGAGATCCCCTGGACGCTCTTTTGAAACGAATCGGCTGTTACCTTTTGGATGTAACCTAGCGCTTCGTACCCTTCCAATTGATTTCCTCCTTCATCTAGAATATGTTGTTGCGTTGTGACAGACTTCCTACCTAGCGCCTTTATGTGGCTCCAAAAAATCCTAGGCGCGGCCTCCTTTTTTTCGTGTATCTCTGTCATCCAGCGTTCACTTTCACCTTTAATTTTTGCCTCTACCAATTTCTGTACAAGGATTTTTTCTCTAAATATATTTCCCATATTTTTTTGACTTCGTCCTGCGGCCGCTTCTCCTTTTTTGCCTTTCTATGCTCCCGTGATGCTTCGCGTCGCTTCTCGATCGCCTCCCGGATTTCCCTGTTCCACCAACTTTTTGGCTTCCTTTTTCCTTTCCAGCAAACAGTTTTCTTCTCTTTCCCTATCTCCTTCGTCATTAGATGTAACAGCTCACTATACTCCCAGTCCTTGCCTGGTATTTCGCCTACTTCTTCCTCGACTCTTGCGGCTATATTTATTATTTGTTTGTCATTTAAATACGAGCTGCCAGACTTTGATTCCATGCTCATATTTTCAGTTTCGTAGCCCATTTGTAATGTTATTCGTTTATGATCACTACCCAAGCTGTTAATGCCTTCCTCGTCTATCCTAATTTCTGTCAGTTTGTGGTAAATTCCTTCAGTCATGAGACAATAATCAATACTTGATTGCTTGTTTCCGACTTCCCATGTGATCTGACCGTCACATTTAGGCCCCGTGTTAACTATCTCCAGACTATGTTGCTCGCAAAGATCTAGTAATAACTTCCCATTGGTGTCTGAATATCCGTCAAGGTCATGTATGTGGGCATTCATGTCCCCTAGAAGGATGATTTCGGCCCCATTACCAAATTCCTTAATATCCGCACTCATGCAATCCACTATCTCCTGGTTCTTTTCTCTGCAGTTATTCCCCGTCCACAAGTAGGCTACCCCTAGCCACGTTTCCTTTCCACCTACTGTGCCCAGAACCCAGAGGTGCTCTGAACACGTCTGTTTCACTCTAACCCATTTGGCTCCGCGATGAATTAGCATTCCTACACCCCCACCTTTCCTTTCCGATATGGTCCTGTTACACCCTTCCCAAACATAATTTTCAATATGTGGTGGCTCTTCCAAGTCTCTAAGGTGTGTTTCTGTAACCGCATACACGCCTATCTGTTCTTTGTTTAACTGCTCCTCAATCTCTAACCATTTTGCCTTCTTTCTGCCACCCTGCATGTTTATGTAACTAATTGCAACACGCGCCTTTTTCCTTTTTCTTTTGCAAGCTGAGTTCATAGCGGCACCTGCCGGAGCGGATCTCAATCACGCGCTCGTTTCCTAAGGGCCTCAGGGATGCGCCTCGTCAGTGTGACAAAACATTATGTTAACCCGAAGAACACACGAGACTTGTTTCTTTCCCCTCGTTATTCCTATCTTTAGGGAGCGCTGTTCACCCTCAACTTGTTATTTCTTAGTTTGGTTTTTTTTATTTGATACTACCTTTTTATTGCATCGATCACGCTAATTATTCAGAATGCGCACCGGGGCAAGAGCCGAATGTCTACAGCTGTAATTGATGTTGCTTCATTCACTCTCTCTTATTGAACCTATCTTGTCTAAATATAAAATACATAGAACGTGTTTCTTGTACGATCACTGGTAACAAAATGAAAATTCCGAAATGTGAAAATCCTATAAATGGTTTGCGACCGCTTAATGTGTACTGTACTATTGAGACGTCTTTATACTGCAAGTCTTAAGTAACTATTAATGTCATGCACCGACTGTCCCGCACTCGCCCTTTTCAATCAAAGCTCTTTGGAGGTTCGAAGTTAGTTTTGAATTGTGTGAATGCACAAACAGCATGACAGCTACACTGCCGATTAAACATGTTCAGTTCAACATAATTGGACGAAACGCCTCTAACAGCGTTAACACATGGACTTGGTCGGCATTACGCACCACTAATTGAGTCACACAGCAGTGCGTCTCTGCGCACACACTGCAAGCCGACAGTGACAACGCCGTTTCGATAACGAGTTTGCATATACCAGCAACGAGCGGTGACAAGCTGTTAGTTTAGTTAGGATTAATGCAGACACATGACATTACTATTCATGGACGTCAGATTTGAAGTAGCTTCTGCCTTTCGCATGTATATCAAGGAAAGCTGCACACAGTCGATGCAGTCCTTGTCCCGACATTTTATGAACACGGGAACGATTACGTGCGCACTACCGTAACATCCCTAACACAATTCGCACTGATTTAGAGGAAGCGCTTTCTGTGTCACGTATGAGCGCAATTCGTATATTCGTCTGCAAATAATTAAGCAGTAAGGTTTGTGATTCATTCCATGCCGAGTGGTCACAGCTAAATTGAAGCGTACGCATGAAGAAAAGAAAGACGAGTACAGTGCTGACCTCATGCTTCAGGGGTCAGCAGTGTTTCTTTCCTTCATGCGTGTGTTTAAATTTAGCCGCTACCACTCGACGTGCCAGATCACCAACTAGCCCAGATGCGAGCCATTCTAATATGAATCACTGTCAAGATTTGTGCTCGCGGCTGCCCAGTGCAGTTCAAGTGCCTTTGGTTACGCCGTGAACCAGTCCAAATAACTTTCGGTGGCACTGAGGAAAATGGGCGCAGAGTCGGACATTTTTCTACACCCGCGTCACTGTTCACTGTATAATACTGCGGAGAGAGAGCTCTCGACTTTTTGGAAGAAATGTTCAATCAGCACGTCTTTCAAGCTAGACGCTTACGCGTCCTTGCCGAAACGGTGACAAAAAGAACGAGAAAACACAATGTTTATGTTACTGCGGCATTTCATATTCCTTTTTAGATTTAGATGAGATTTTAAATATCGGTGATCTCACTTACGATGCTAATTAAATGATTATGAAGTGAAGAGTGTGCTCTTGCTCCTTATAGCTCATATTTTGTCTGCTTGAGAGACGAGTGCTTGGATCTCTTTGAGGTGTACAGTCACGCCCAATTTGATCTGCAGCGTGTTTCTCATGCTCAATGTTTCTCATGCTCAAAGTGGCACCAACACTGCAGGGCATCTCCGACATAGAAAAAAAAAGAATGAAACACTTGCGGTTAGAGGTACTTTCTGAAACAATTTAACATTTGTCCGTTTCATTATTCACGCTTAAAACCAATTTAACCAGCGGCACTGTATTGCAACTCATATTTAGCGCGACTCTACATTATGTTACTCAATATTAGTGAAGATTAAAAGAGTCTAAGCATGGGCAAGTTGGCAAAGATTCATTAAAGAGTATTTACAATTCAAGCAAAATTGGCAAAAAACCAGGAGATCAGCGGAGCCATACAGTGCTTGGTGTCTCTTTTTTTGTTTGAAGTGTTTGGACTGAAGTTTCGTAATTATGCAGCCTAAGACTGCACGATCTATAAACTTCGGTTCTCCGCAACAGTCTAGACAACGTCCTTTCGAGTATGTTGAGGAGCGCACAAGAATAAGCACTGGTTGTGCGGCGTTACAGACAACGTCAGAATTGTGCATTCGACCGTAATAGGCACTAATTCTCGCGGTAAAGTATCTGCACGGGTAAGCGATTAGACGCAATCTTTTCTGTATGGTGTCCTTGTGCGACGATATATACGTCCCCCGGTATTGCACATGCCAGGGCGAGCCCTCGAGTGTGGAGGCTTTTTATATACTTATCACCTACGCCATTGAGGGGTGGGAGGTTTGGGGCAAGCGTGGGTGTAGTCCGCGTAAAGCGATCCTCGATGCTGCCAGAATCAACTGGAGCCTCTCGTGTGCCGTCGTTGCCGGGGTAGCTGATGTATTTTGGTACATAGCGAGGTAACGAAAGTACAAGTGCGTCCTCTTTTAGGAGCTTCGTAACGAGGCCGAAAGAGCGTAAAGATTTTTCGAGCTTTTCGTGATTAAAATTACACGACTGAGTTCACGCTCGTGGCACTGGTGGGGTCCTGGTAAACTTACACGGGACGGTTGCGCTGTTCTCCATTTGTGACTCGCTTTTCTTATTATCCCGAAGGCGAAGCTTACAGCTTTAAATCCCATCTGCCTAAAGAATGCCCACCGCGTGGAGTTGGTGGATCAAGTGTCGCACAGCTGAGCTCGTGGCTAGGGGCTCAAATCTCGACCACAACTGCCGCACTTCGATCTTGGTGAAACGTAGCAACGCCAGCACACTTTCATTTAGGTGCAAATGACCCCATCCCGTCAAAAATAACCACAGAGCGATATGGAGATAAAGATATGGAGTTTGACAGGAGGATCAGCTAGCACAAATAGCAGTTCTTCTTCTTTAACAAGATGAAGACTCCGGTTCGCTACTGTGGGTGGAGAGGGGATGTAAAAGAAAGAAACGAATGAAAAATAATCAGGTGCCCTTCAACTGTGGCGTGCCTCGAAATATTATTGTAGTATAGTAGCTTAAAACTCTGACAATAAACTTTTATCAATTAATCAGATTGCGTGCGCGAGAATAGTGGCGCACGTAAAGAGAATCGCGGTCACTGGCCAAGTAAAAAAAAAATAAGTGACAGTTATTGACGCTTCGGAACCTGTGCAAATTCCTTATTCTTAATGCAGTGGACTCAGTGCCGTCGGCCAGTTACGTAAGCAATGTAGGACGTAAAAACCGCCATGATTGTGGCGTACATATCGGTGCGTGTGTTAGACTATGGTATCTACGCATTCTCATACGATGGTACTCACTTTGCATTTTACGTCCCGAAATCCCCGCTAGGCTTGCTTGAGAATTGACAACCACGAAAGCCGATCACGAGACGCGCGAAGTTGTACAAATCGCTGATTGATCTCCTTGCATAACTTCGAGAGTGTCGTAATAGCTTTCTGCATCTATCTAAATGCGGATGCCTCTACCAGGATTCGAACCTGCGATCTTGGTTCAGCAGACGAGTGCCATAGCTTAAGACTACCGCGGCGGCTTACTGGCACATGCTTAAATGTGCGCGACCATCGGTGCTTTGTGCTTTGACGTATTGTTAGGGACATTTATAGATAAATAATCCATCAGACCCGTAACTGAGATATGTGACAAATGACACGCTTTCCAGATGTCTCTGTGTTCTCAATGCCTGCTTTTTGGCCCCGCCCAAAGGTTGCCCCTCAGTGAGGTAACTCTTTAAATGGCGCTTTACAGACTCGCAGAATAACTGTTGCTAGGTGCAGGGCTCTGTTTTGCATTCGTAAACAAAAAGTATATTGTGGGGGACTTGGCAAACACAGATATTCTCGCGGGCAAACACAGATATTCCTCGCGAGCAAAACGTCTGACAAACTTTCCGCCAGGAATGCGCATCCCACCCTTTGTCCCAGCCAGTTATGTTTGCGTGCGCTCACTCAGTAAATCGGTTTATCGATTCTTCTCCCACACAAATTAAAACATAAGCGCAAAGACCCGGCACATCTTAACCAGTCATAGTAAGCACGCAGCGAAATACAGGTGTTCCCAGAAAGTTATAATTGAACACTGTTGTTGCGAAAATTGATTCCATCGTAATAAAATCCCTGCATGAGATCCATATTTTACAACGTGCGCATATTGATTAATGCGGACAAAATTTCGCGTAAGGCTATAATGCCTGGGGGGGGGGGGGTATTTTTCAATGGTTTCATGCCGCTTATACCTTGCTTTCATACACTAGTCGATATATGCACACAGGCCAGATTTGTCATTTCTCGGCCACGAGCGTTTAACAGTCGTCTCGTCAACTTACTGATTATCATGTTAAGGAGGGGGTCATTGCACCGCCAATGTCGCATCATCACTTTTTAGGGGGGAAGCTCCTCAATGCGGCACCCGTTCGTCCCTCGTAGCACGTAACATGTCCTACGCTTTGACCTGCAAGGTGGTGCCGGTGGGAGATTTCTCCTGTGCATTGTTGAACAATAAAAAAATAGCAGCATTCGCGTTAACTAAAAGCCAAATTCTTCTGTCTCTCATCCCCATTAGCAGCCATTGGCATGTACATTGAGCAGTATCTGACAAGAAAAGGTTGCTACGTTATACTTGCTGGACGTAACCTCCTTTGTTTCAGAAAGGTTTAGCGAGCGTTGGGCCGCAGTGCCATGAATATAGTGAACTAGTATATACCATGAACTCGAGGTGGTTAAAAGTGGGAAGTAGACACGAAGCGCCAGCCGTAAGAAAGTGTGCGTGTGCCACCTCTCGTTTAGACCTTGGAATGTCTGCTGGATGGCGGTGCTTCTATATATATATATGCGGAATATATAATGAAAAGATGCGAGATTGTTGTACTTGGAGTGTTGACTAGATAAACGAATGGACACAGACAGATGCATGGACGGACGCATGGATGGCTGCACAAACGGATGGACGCATGGGCGGACGCAGGATGGATGCATGGACGAGCGCATGGACGGACGCATGGTTGAACGTGCGGACGCACGTACAGACGCACGCACGCACGGGCGGATGGACGCATGGGTGGACGCATGGATGAACGCACGGACGGACGGAAGCAAGAACAAATACACGGACGGATGCTTCGCCCCACTCTCCATCATCCACCCCGTGGATATGCTGCCATTTTTTTTGTCTCTCTCTTCGTATATTCCGTGCATTCCTCCTAATCGTTTAGCTCAGGTTCAGCAAATTCGAATAGCTCTCCGTGTTTGCGCGACTAACAGGACAGAATGGTACCCTGCACAAAACGATATATTCATCACTATACAGCAAAATGAGAGACAATTTTGCGTGCAGAGGCCCGTTTGGAAACTTATTCGGCTATTTTTCTTGATGGGGTACTGCTTAAAGTGGAGGATATAACTAGGGAACTGCACATTTTTCGTCTAGTTTTCTGGAACTAGACGAAAAATGTCTAGTAGAGCGATATTCGTACCCGCCGTTAACATTAGCTGGTAAGGTAGCGAGTTAATCGAAGCCAACATTTGTATAGCATTAGCTTGAATAGTATACTGCACCGTCGATCCACTGCCGTCGGTGTACATAACCGCTATTATTCACAATAAGAACACAATATCCAGGATTATGCGGTATATGGACCCAAACACTGCGTGCCCCATTTGCACCCCCTACAGATGCTCATATATGTACATACATAAAGCGAAAAAACATTATTCACAACGAGCCTTCTTTAGCAAAAACCCATTAGAAAATTCATGCGGGCTTTCCTAAAACAAAAGCTTATTGTTGTTGTTTGTTTTGCCTTTAACTAAGATGCCTTGCGGCTTCGTGCTTAAGACGGGTAGTTGCTTGTTAATCATTCTTTTCTGATTTATTTCACTACCTAACGTGATTGCAGGGATCTGATTTGCAAAACATTAAGTGTAATTCACAGCTGACTGCATGTGTAATAAGCAAAGTGTGTGAGTGTGTGTGTGAGTGATTGTGCGCATGTGAGTGAGAGAGAGAAAGAGAGAGAGAATCTGGAGTGTCCGTGTTTCAATAGTACTTACGGAAGACAGATGATATGAATAAGCTCCTACGTCCGCATCAACTTGGAGACCAGTTGACTGATGGTCCGAAGTAAATGCGATGTCCCAAAAGGACAGCTCCACATCTGTGTTATGCACTCGGAATAAAGTGATTGTTCTGAGTAGTTCTTGCTACATTGTGCATCACAATGTTACGCGTTTAATTATCTTGATGAACGCTCCAGGCGACTGAGGACACTGTTGCTATGGCAACTACAGCAGACGATGGTTTTCATCACACAAAACGAAAAGAAAGAAGCAGCTAGGTGAAGGAAGTTTGGAAGGGGACCGAGCGCCATACTCGACTCGGATCGCCAACACGTCTATTTCACGGTCGCTTTCTAGTGGCCTCTGTGAACCCTCTATCAGCTTGTTTTATTGTTGGTACGACTAAAGGCTTTGCAGTCTTGCGCAACAACAATATTAGTAAGAAGAAAAAAACAAGGATAAATAAGCAGTATATGTCTCGGCAAGTGGGCTGCAATATTTCTCCTGGATAGATGTGGAAGCTATATTGCTTCCTGTAGCTTTCTGCACTTAAGTTGGTCTCAAAGCACTTACTCGCTTTGCTTGCTCCAACTTAAGTGTCACTTTTTTTTAAACTCCCTGAGGGTCTCATAACAGCCTTACAACACTTTACTGTGAAGACGAACACGCTAGGCGGGCACTGCTGAGTGAAGGAGCTAACGACATTGAGCAACTAACCGGTTTACTGTTTCTCTTATTTTTCAAGTGTTGAGAATTATGTTGGAAAGGGCCGGCAGCATCAAGAGGAAGTGCACTTACGGTGTAGAGACAGACCCATGAGAAAGGACAAATGTGATAACAGAGCCTGTTCTGTTTGGTTCAGTTCTGTTGTAACCGCTTTGCTGTGGAGAAGTTGAGGTCCACATATAAGCCCCGATAATGGAAGAACACACATAACTCTCAGACCAGGAGACCATTTCTAGGAGACCATTTCGTGCAACAGCTGGTTCGCATTTTTACTGCATTGTGTACATAAATGCGGCGAAATGGAAAACGTTGTGCTATGAGAGTTTGTAGCTGTTGGAAACTGTGTGGACTCCTCAGACGCGCAGGTTCTATTAATGTAGCACATTTGGGTTAGAAGATTTAATATACGTTAACTCATTAAGTACCCATATACGTGCAGCATTTACTCATTTTGTGTTTTAGTTATTTAGTTAGTTAGCTAGTTAGTTAGTTAGTTAGTTAGTTAGTTAGTTAGTTAGTTAGTTAGTTAGTTAGTTAGTTAGTTAGTTAGTTAGTTAGTTAGTTAACCAAGTTTAGTGGTACTAGTGCGGTTACTTATATACTGGGCCAGCTTTGATGAACATAAAGTCATGCCATTGTACTGACTGAAGTGATGCACAAAGTTAAATTTACGTACACTACTTCGGTCTAAAATGGCGGCGGGAGCACGCATAATAATTTGTTTAGAAAAAGTAACTATTTAGAACACTTATTACTTTACTATGGGAGAGCAGAAAGCCATATATATATATATATATATATATATATATATATATATATATCTATCTATATATATATATATATGTGTGTGTGTGTGTGTGTGTGTGTGTGTGTGTGTGTGTGTGTGTGTGTGTGTGTGTGTGTGTGTGTGTGTGTGTGTGTGTGTGTGTGTGTGTGTGTGTGTGTGTGTGTGTGTGTGTGGTGTGTGTGTGTGTGACGCTATGGTGACTGGGTGACGTGGCCCGGCTCATACTCCATGTTTATTCTATCATTACTTCTTCCTCATCTACTTCTCCTAACCATCTCTGCTTCTTACGTCACATATATATATTGCCGCATTCAACTTGCAGAGGAGAGCTCGTGCAGCCAGAGAGGAAGACGAAGCTCTTGCCATATATAGTCATATTATATATATATATAATATGCTTTCTTCCTCGCAACGTCCATATATATATATATATATATATATATATATATATATATATATATATATATATATATATATATATATATATATATATATATATATATATATATATATATATATATATACGAGGTTAAGCTAGGAACGCCACGTATTTTTGTTTAGTAAAAGTGCTTAACAATTCAACATCATAACATGGTACTCGACTATGGGAGGGCGGTAATCGTCGAGAATCACCGGAAATTCATAAATATCAGGTCATTTGTGAGTTTAGAAAAAGTGGTTAACGATTTAGAGTACTTGATAATCTACTAAGGGAGAGCCGTCTTTAGAGATAAGGAACTAGGTGCTGCGGCCAGTGCACAAGGTCATTTACGACGCGTTCAGGAAAAAGTGTTTTAATATTTAGAGTGCTTTGTACCCTACTATGGTAGAGCAAACACAGTCTCTTGGCCCGAGCGGATGTAGTAATCATAGAGCTATATTCGATCTAACATCCCTATCCATCGCCAGTTTCAGAGTAATCCACACGGAACAGAAAATGAGCGCTGGTTACCAAAGGATACGTATAGATGGCAAACATATTTTTGAGGTTCTTACAGGTGACCAGTCTGAAAATCTAAATTTGTTTATTGGGAAAGTGATCGCCTCTTACTCGGTTCAATGCCCAACTAGTGTCGTTGAGTTCTGAAAACACATGGCAGGCTGTATTTTTGAGCGCATGGACAGCTGCTTTGAAAACAGATTCGAGGACATAAGACCGCGGATCGGCATACCATGCAGAAGTATATAGCACAGCCCATTAGTTTGTTTACCAAGAGACAGAAAAAAAAATTGCCCGCAGCTTCCCTCGGGGGAACGCTGAGGAGGATGCGGAGCATATAATTGGTTAACGGGGTGTTAAAGTGCGACTTACTTGGATCGATGGCTAAATTGGTTAACGTGGTTGTGAAATGGGGTGTTAAATTGCGACTTACTTGGGTCGATGGCTAAATTGGTTAACGTGGTTGTAGGAGGGGGTGTTAAATGAGTGAACACGTACACACGTATGCGAAAGGGCGGCGCTGGTCGAAGGGACGTCGATCATTGTGTTTGTGGATTCGTTGGAATTCATTTCACCGCGACCTTGGACGTCGACGCGCCGTACAAACCAACCGACGAGCGGCAACTGAGTGAGCGAGCGCCGACCTTGAGTATATATACAGCGCGACGGCGCATGCACTGTCAGCTGTCGAATGTTCGAGAAGGGGGAGAAGCGCAACGGCGCATGCGCGCGCGTCAGCTGCCGATGTTCTCGAAGCGTGACGGCGCATGCGCGCTACATTATACAGCTAGCGAATGTTCGTGAAGAGGAGAAGCGCACGCGGTGTGTAGAGGAGGAAGGTGCACAGATGGTGGAGGAGTGAAGCGCGCGCGGTGTGTAGAGGAGGAAGGGATGCACAGATGGTGGAAGAAGGAGGAGGAAGCTTGCGGACGGTGCCGCACTACAAGCCTCGAGTATTAGATGCTCTGCATCTAAAATGGCAGCATATCCATGGAGTGAATGATGGAGAGTGGGGCGAAGCATTCGTCCGTCCATGCGTCTGTCTGTGTGACAGTCCATGCGTCTGTTCGTGCGCCCGTCCCTGCGTTCGTTCATGCATCCGCCCCTGCGCCTGTTCATGCGTCCATCCATGCATCTGTCTGTGTGTCTGTGTGTCTGTTCGTCCATCTATTCAACACTCCAAGTCCCACCATCTCGCATCTTTTTATCATATATTCCCCATATAGAAGCACCGCCATTCAGTGGACATTCCAAGGACTAAACGAGAGGTGGCACACGCACACTTTCTTACGGCTTGCGCTTCGGGTCTACTTCCCACCTTCAACCACCTTGAGTTGATGGTATATACTAGTTCACTGTATTCATGGCACTGCGGCCCAATGCTCGCTAAACCTTTCTAAATTTCTAAAACCAAGGAGGTTGCGCCCAGCGAGTATAACGTAGCAACCTTTTCCTATCAGATAGTGCTCAATGTACATGCCAGTGGCTGCTAATGTGAAATGAGAGACAGGACGATTCAGCTTTTAATTTCTTACGGCTTGTGCTTCGTATCTGCTTCCCCCCTTTAACCACCTCGAATTCATTCATGGTATATACTAGTTCATTGTATTCATGGCCCTGCGGCTCAACGCTCGCTAAACCTTTCTAAAGCTAAGGAGTTTACACGCAGCGAGTATATTGTAGCAACCCTTTCTTGTCCTATAGTGCTCAATGTACATGCCAATGGCTGCTAATGGGGATAGCAGCGTGCGCGTTGACTAAAAGCCCAATGCTCCTGTCTCTCATTCCCCATTAACAGCCATTGGCATGTACATTGAGCACTATTTTTTACTGTTAAACAACGCACAGAAGAAATCTCTCACCGGCACCACCTTGGAGGTCAAATGTTATACCTATTTCGGGTATGTGCCACTGGTGGTTACGTACTACGAGGGACGCACTAGCCACGCCATAAGGAGCTTCGCCCCTAAAACTTTATTATCTTGCTTACTTATTTATGCCAGAAATGTGCGAATATTGGAACTTAGGGTTACCCTCTGTAAGTACCTAGGGGCGAAGCTCCTAAAGCGATTGGTTTGCCCATGCATATCTGTGACTGGTTCCACCTGAGTTATATGGCTCACTCAGCACGTGCTGCTAATGTGACAGACAGACAGACAGACAGACAGACAGACAGACAGACAGACAGACAGACAGACAGACAGACAGACAGACAGACAGACAGACAGACAGACAGACAGACAGACAGTCTGTCTGTCTGTTGTACGAAATACGCTGTACGAAATACGTGTCTCAACAAATACGTGTCTCTGCATCCACCACGATGCGGCTCCCGCAACCAGGATCTAAAATCTGTGAACCTTCGGTTCAGCAACTGAGCAACGCACCAAGTGATCCACCGTGCCGGACAAGATTCCACAGCTTAGAGAAAGCTGTGTCAAATAGAGAACCGGAACATTAAATTTGTTTCTAATTATGGGCTATCAGGTAGTCGTCGCAGTAATATACGGTAGTACAACAGTATAGCAGAGAATTCATGTGACTTTTAATTTAACTTTACTGTGTGTTCGATACCATATTCTACCAATTTGTTATTTCTGGCACGGATGTTACCTCTGAAGATCAATTAAAGAAATGCTGATGTTTCCGGTTACACTAGTCCAGATGCTTCACACCAGCAGTAAGCCCCGCCGTGGTGGTCTAGTGGATAGGGTACTCGGTTGCTGATCTGCAGGGGACGGGATCGAATCCCGGCTGCGGCGGCTGCAGGCCCGTGTGCTCAGATTTGGGTGCACGTTAAAGAATCCCAGGTGGTCAAAATTTCCGGATCCCTCCACTACGGCGTCTCTCATAATCATATGGTGGTTTTGGGACGTTAAGCCCTACATTTAAATCAATCGAGAAGGCATTTGATTCAGTAGAAATATCAGCCGTCATGCAGACACTGCGGAATCAGGGCGTAGATGAAGTATATATAAAAATTCTGGAAGAAATCTACTGGGGATCAACTGCCACCATAGTGCTTCATAAAGAAAGCAACAGAATACCAATCAAGAAGGGTGTAAGGCAGAAGGACACAATCTCCCCAATGCTATTTACCGCGTGCTTACAGGAAGTTTTCAGAAGCCTAGAATGGTAACAGGTAGGGATAAGAGCTAATGGAGAATACCTTAGCAACCTGCGCTTCGCCGATGACATCGCATTGCTGAGTAACTCAGGGGACGAATTGCAACTCATGATTAAGGAGTTAGACAAAAAGAGCAGAAAGGTGGGTCTTAAAATTAATCTTCAGAAAACGAAAGTAATGTACAACAACCTCGGAAAATAGCCGCGTTTCGAGATAGGTAAGAGTGCACTTGAAGTTGTAAAAGACTATGTCTACTTAGGGCAGGTAATAACCGCAGAGCCGAACCACGAGATTGAAGTAACTAGAAGAATAAGAATGGGGTGGAGCACATTCGGCAAGCACTCTCAAATTATGACAGGTAGATCGCCACTATCCCTCAAGAGGAAGGTATATAACAGCTGTATCTTGCCGGTACTTAGCTACGGAGCAGAAACCTGGAGGCTTACAAAGAGGGTTCAGCTTAAATTGAGGACGACGCAGCGAGCAATGGAAAGGAAAATGGCAGGTGTAACCTTAAGAGACAAGAAGAGAGCAGAGTGGATTAGGGGACAAAGGGGGTGAAGGATATCATAGTTGAAATAAAGAAGAGGAAATGGACATGGGCCGGGCATGTAGCGCGTAGACAGGATAACCGCTGGTCATTAAGGGTAACTAGATGGATTCCCAGAGAAGGGAAGCGGCTTAGGGGGAGACAGAAGGTTAGGTGGGCAGATGAGATTAAGAAGTTTGCGGGTATAAATTGGCAGCGACAAGCACAGGACCGGGTTAACTGGCGGAACATGGGAGAGGCCTTTGTCCGGCAGTGGACGTAATCAGGCTGATGATGATGATGATGATGATGATGATGATGATGATGATGATGATAAATTAATCAATCAATCACACCATCAGTGAATTAGAAAATTTCTATCTGAGAAAGAGAGATGGGTCGAAAGGGAGGTAATTATAACTATTTCTCTGTAGCAAGATGCCAACGTGAGAGTTGCCACTTGACGTTGCATTTCTTAACGCTAGTATACATGTACGTGTTTATCAAACATGGCTGTTAAATAAGTAGTTAGTAATTAGGTTGTTAAATAATTAGAGAAAAATAGTGAGGTCAGATAAATATGTCAAATCGATTTTTTTTTCGAGAACTGCGTCTTCCCCATCCTTACGCGCTTCGCCGTACCATGACATGTTGTTGAGGATGTGTGTTCTCTCGCTCGAGGCACCAGTGACGTCAGTCTGCCTTTTAACAAACTCTGCAACTGACAGTCACATAGGTCTTAGGTCACGACTACGTAGCTTATAAGGTTTGAAAACTGGATGGACGTCTGATGGAAACAAGACATAAAAAAACCTGGCTTGTTACGGAATAGTTTAAATCACCTAGGAGCAAGCAAGAGCTATACGGATGATAAAGCCTCTTAGAAATAATGTATGATGAAAAAGTGCTGGAACGAAGGGCAAAACTGCTATAAGTAGAGGAAAAGTGAAATTCGGAAAGGCATACGTAAACCATAAGGTGTGGCACCGGGCCATGCAAAAACTGTACGTCGATATTTACGAAGGACCTCACAGTGGCACACATCAAACCAAGCCGAACAGAGCACACTAGAGAACCCCAGCAGAGAGCACGAGGCAAAGAAAAAAAAGAAATAAATACGATAACCTGAACGGTGCCCTCTGCCCAACGCTATACAAACTGTCTGTGCAGGTGTGAGGCACCGAGCGTCACAAATGAAATCAAATCGCACTGGATCACTCGTACACAAAGAAAAGTAAGCTTCACTGGTCGGGCATAAGCCGTCATGATCCATGACATGGCAGCAAGAAAAAGCGTTGCCCTAAGCATACAAAAAGGCACGTCAAGTGCGCGCTGCATAAGAGCGCGAAAACCAGTGCGAAGCGGAGCGGAGATTCGGCACGCCCGAGGCGGTCATCCCGAATTCGCGATGCCACGCGCATTGGCGCTCAAGGTTCCCACTTCAATCTATCACTGTACCTCTTCACACTCGCTCTTCTCTCCTTTGAATCGCGTCCTTTTAAGGGCTTATATCCGTGGGCCCACTGCGGGGCTATTCTTATAGGACGTCTCTGCCCACTCCCTTCACGGCTGCTCAGGTTTATGAATTATTCAAACTAAAGATGGCGCACCTTTGTCTCGCAGCATCGACTATGCCTATACTGATTTGATTGTATAGTGCAGGGGACCTCTATAACGAGCGGAGTCATGGACATGTTTCACTTCGCCCTGTGCGTTGAAACATAACTCTGGAATAAAAAAAATTGCCCGCAGCTTCCCTCGGGGGAACACTGAGGAGGATGCGGAGCATATAATTGGTTAACGGGGTGTTAAAGTGCGACTTACTTGGGTCGATGGCTAAATTGGTTAACGTGGTTGTGAAATGGGGTGTTAAATTGCGACTTACTTGGGTCGATGGCTAAATTGGTTAACGTGGTTGTAGGAGGGTGTGTTAAATGAGTGAACACGTACACACGTATGCCAAAGGGCGGCGCTGGTCGAAGGGACGTCGATCATTGTGTTTGTGGATTCGTTGGAATTCATTTCACCGCGACCTTGGACGTCGACGCGCCGTACAAACCAACCGACGAGCGGCAACTGAGCGAGCGAGCGCCGACCTTGAGTATATATACAGCGCGACGGCGCATGCACTGTCAGCTGTTGAATGTTCTCGAAGGAGAAGCGCGCGCGCGGCACAGATGGCGACGGCGCGACGGCGCATGCGCTGTCAGCTGTCGAATGTTCTCGAAGGAGAAGCGCGCGCGGCACAGATGGTGGGCGATGGCGCGACTTCGCATGCGCGCGCGTCAGCTGTCGAATGTTCGAGAAGCGGTGCGGACGGCGCGGACGGCGCGGACGGCGCACTACAAGGCGCGAGTATAAGATGCTTCCGCATCTAAAACTATGAATGTCCGAATTGGGATTTCAGCTCAGTTTGGAGATCGAAATCGATATGTTTCTCGAAGTGTGTTGTCAAATTCCTCTCAGGAATGACCCATAGTGGAGATATGGGAAGGGCCCTTTTTCAAATGGCGACGTAAGCTGACATTTCGGTCAAACTATTTCCCCGCTCGGACCTTTATTTCAGCCCTGGTCTCATGGGGGAGACTAAAAGAATTCTGTTTCCTTGTGTCTCACTTTAAGAATTGCTACCATTTTTAGTTATTGATCTCGCGTTTCTTTACTGTTCCTCATTACAGACATTATGAGCAGAAACTCAGAGCAGTATATGGTTGAGTCTCGTGGAGATCACACCACAACAATAAAAAGTGTTTTCTTTTTTTTCTCTGAAAAGCAGAGGAGTAATATGAATTGTGAATGCTTAATCGGGAACAACAACTGGATGCATTTTATTTTTTTTCTGATTACACCAGTTATGAAAGCAAGACAACCTAATAAGAATTGTTGAAGTTTTACGCCTCAAAATCCCGATAATATTACCAGAGACGCCGTTGAGTAGGACTTCGGAAATTTCTACCACCTAGAATTCTTCGGCCTGCCGTTCATTAAATCGAACGCGCCTGTAGCATGTCACCTCCATCGACATGTGGTTGCCGTGGTCGGTATATATTTGATCTAGTGACATTTGGGTCAGTATTCAAGCACCGTAATCACTTGACCACCACAGCAGCTGAATGATGAAGACAACATGCAAAGCTTCCTTACAACAAGCACTATTATATTGCTTCGGACCAGTGGCATAGCGATCAACAAGACGGACAAGAGGATGACAGCAGATAGACTGATCCGGTTGGACTCAAAAGCGCAGATGTCTCTTCGGAACCCCATGAAAATTGGACGTCCTGCTTGAGGAGCTGCGTAAGAGGCCGAGCTGTGTCCTCAAAATTCTTAATGAAGCGACGGAAATAGGAGCACAGTCATATAGGAAGCTGCGTACATCCTTTGAAGATCATGGTGCATGAAATTTTTTGACGGCGTTGATTTTCACCGGGTTGGGTTGTACGCCATTAGCGTCCACTAAATGGATATGAACTTTATTTTGGTGGCACCCGAAGTGACACCTGGACTGGTTATGCTGGGGGCCAGTACGACGAAAGATATCTACGATGGCTGATAGGCGCTCTATATGAGTTTCAAATGTAGGTGAAAAAACAACGACATCATCCAAATAGCACAAACAAGTGGACCATTTCAAGCAGAGAAGCCATCATCCGTTGAAACGTGGCTGGAACGTTACACAGGCCGAAGGGCATGACCTTGAATTGATAGAGGCCGTCAATTGTAATAAATACCATCTTTTCCCTATTCATTTCATCTACCTCAATCTGCCAGTAGCAGGAACGTAGGTCTGTGGAGGAAAAATAGCGGGGACCATATCGCCAATCAACATCCTGCTGCAGGTGGCCAGATTTGTACATGACCAATTAAAACATTTTTGCAGGCACAAAGCCCAATGAACAAGGCGCCATTTCCACTGGCCAGGCCTTGATCGCTTGGTACGCCAGTACCTCGCCAAATGTGTTATGTAAACGTCGCAAAACACCATCACTGCCACCTTCTGGCCATCTCCAACCAATCGGCATGCCCACGGAGCCATTTTATCGCGTTCGGTTTCACCTGTTTGGTTCTTTTCCAGAATCAACAGTAGGCAACAAGCGGATAGTCATGGCTAGTGACTACCCCACAGGCTTGGCTAAAGCTCTACCGACAAGGTGTGCGACCGACGTTGCTGACTTCCTGTTATATTCACGGTGCGCCAAAACAGCTCCTCACAGACCATGGCCGTACATTTCTCCCTCAAGTAATCGCGGAAATCATGCGTTCCTGTTCCACGCAGCACAAAGTTACCAAAGCTTACCACCCACAAACCAACGGCCTCACGGAATGCTTTATTCGTACTCTTACATATATGCTTGCTATACTTGTGTCACTGGGTCATCGAGGCTAGGATCTCGTCCTACCCTATGCGACGTTCGAGTACAATTCGTCCCGACACGACACAGCAGGCTTTCCACCTTTCTACCTATTGTATGGAAGAAAGCCGACTGATTGATATATGAGGTTTACCATCCCAAAACCACCATAATATTATGAGAGGCGCCGTATAGTGGAGGGCTCCGTATATTTCGACCACCTGGGGTTCTTTAACGTGCACCCAAATCTCAGCACACGGGACTACAGCATTTTCGCCTCCATCGAAAATGCAGCCGCCGCAGCCGGGATTCAATCGCCTGTGGGGTAGTAGCCAAGTACCTTAGCCACTACACCACCGTGGCGGGACGGGAGGTTTTTGAGAAAAACCTCCCGTCCCGCCACGGTGGTGTAGTGGCTAAGGTACTTGGCTAGAGAAAAAAAAATAGGTCAATTGGGCGACGTTTTCCGTGAAAGTGCTTCTACTGTATGCATTGAAACCTCTGCATTGATGAGAACACACAGAGATTGACGCCAAGATATTTATAGCTCTATATAAAGCAAAAACATATGTTTTACGCGAGTCCAGAAGAGCTGCAATGTTCTTGCCGATTTATGGGTTTAATTTATTGTATAGCAAAACAGACAAACCAAGCATAACGTCAATACAACACATAAACAAGGCAACACACGGGCAACGCTGATCTTTCGCTCACGGTCAATGACAACGCCATCGGTATATTCGCGAAACGATCTTTTTAAAGGGACTCTAACGAAAAACAATGACTAGGTTTATATGTTGACAAGGAAGGAAAATAAGAGGAAAATAACGGCAGGGAGGTTAACCAGTCTATATAGGCAGCCGGTTCGCTACCCTGCGCGTGGAAGGGGAATGAGGGAGATGAAAGGTAAAGATAAGAGAGGGAAGAAAGATAAACACAGCACACTAAGCAACACACGCGCGCACACTCAGTCATAGTCCAGCCTTATCTTTCGTGGTGTGTGACATTGCTGCTATAGCCGCTTGTTGAAGTCCATGTCGCGTGGGAATTTGAACAGTGCTTTTGTCGCCTTTTGTTGCAATGTACTCTGAGAACATCAGTGCTATATGTTTCACTATGAACAGTTCATCATTAGCAGAGAGAAATTGTAGTAGTAGTTTCATTTTTAAATTTTGCGCTAGAATGTCCGAGCGTGGCGTAGGAAATTTCAAAACGTATTTTGGTATATTCGTGACATTCGCTCAATTAAATCTTATGAAACGCTATATGTTAAATCTATGGCACCCACAGATTACAACGTGCTTCAATTTTATTCATTGGAAGCTACAGATAGGCCCCAGTAGACGCCTTCGAAATTTCTTATGTGTTGGTGTTTGGTGCGGGAATTTCAAGGTGGCGTCACCACCCACATTTCCTTTTCACGCGTTTTCTCGATTATGAAGCGCCGTGTCGCTGTAAAAGTGGTGTTTTCGGGATTGCGAAACAGTACTTTACTAATACGCGAAAAATTGTTTTGCTTTTTAGTGTCCCTAACTTTAACGCAGTCGTGTTGAAATAACATGATGTCAAACAACTACACCAACAAATGACACAGTAATAAAAAAAACTGTATCACCTAATATACGTGCCAATAATCTTCACACAAGGTATTTTTTTATAATAGAAACCAGACCTAAACGTAAGTGAAAAGTTGGTCTTCATTAATCGGAAACTTCAAAAATTAGCTTGAATGTTCGCGCACGCAGTCGCGATCCGAAGAAAAGTTATCTCGACTCGATGACACCGACAACCAGCACGATTAACGTTGCTGAAGTTTCTGTGAAAGGGTTGCATGAGCCGTTAACGACTTTTATCCTACTCATTAGAACACTATGCAGTGCTATATACGGAAGCACACAGCAACCCTAAGCCCCCTTAATAAATTACTCGAACAAGCTCGAACACACACACACACACACACACACACACACACACACGCGCGCGCGCGCGCACACACACACACACACACACACACACACACACGTTTGCAGGGGAATGACAGCCGCAAAGCAAACAGTTTACGTCGCTTCATTATACATCCTAATAAATTATGCATTCACCTGTGACAGTCGCTTATGAGAATGTCCTTTACTTAAATCTGCCGATCAGTCTTGTTCTATGATCAAATGTATTGCGAATTTTGGCATCGCTACGCTTGAGAATTGAGATTTTTGAAAAACGATGTTGGGATTTTACACGAACAATCTCTTCTCATTATTCCTGGTACAAGCAGGTGTACCGTGTCGAATCACTCTTCCACTGTTATTAAATCCATCTCTCTAGTAGAAATGAAAGGAAATAGATAAAATGAAAGTTATAGAAAGAAAACAACAGTATAGCTCCTCTATGGTATTGTTCCTTGGAGGTGAGCAATATAGCGACCCAAGCTTTCGAGATAATAAGTCCATCTCTCTGCTTCGTGGCCTGCGTGATCATTTTACGAGCAAGTGACATTCGCATTCAATACTCCGGCTATTTCCGGGAGTATATCACGAGCCGAATGTCGCTTTCACGAAGATTGCCCCTCACACGCTGGGAATAACAGCATGGACCACAGTGACAAACATACGCGGCGGTAGCACTTCAGGTTTAATTTCCGGTCTTCTCCTTTGTCAGCGATGAAGCCTGACAGCAGGAAATGCCGCGGTCAAAGGAGCACAAGAAGTGCGCTGCCATAAGGTCACGGAAATGCACAAGGTCCCAGCAGTATAAGAACAGGGAATAAAATGGCTACTACGCCACGAACCAGTATAGAAAGCCTGTGTCGTATAAGCCCCTTTGAGTTTTGGAAATTGTGTGGCGCAATCTCTTTTCCGGTTATCTGTGTGCGCGTATACTCGACTGGAGCAGTATAAAGAAGTTCGAAGAGCCACCCTTTAAAGATTACCATAACGTCACAGTTTGATTGATTTGTGGGGTTTAACGTCCCAAAAACACCATTTGATTATGAGAGACGCCGTAGTGGAGGGCTCCGGAAATTTTGACCACCTGGGGTTCTTTACAGTGCACCCAAATCTGAGTACACGGGCCTACAACATTTCCGCCTCCATCGGAAATGCAGCCGCCGCAGCCGGGAATCGAACCCGCGACCTGCGGGTCAGCAGCCGAGTACCTTAGCCTCTAGACCACCGTGGCGGGGCAACGTCACAGTTTGACTAGTACAACAAGGAAAATGCCTTTTTATTGCGATAGTAATCATATGGACACTCTCGGCTAGCATTTGCCGCCGGTGTGAGCGTCGACGTCGGCGTCACTCACCGTATATGCATACGTATCTATATATATGAAAACACAACAAAGAAAAATAGTCAAGAAAAAGACTGCGGCGTGCGGAATCGAACGTGGGACCTTTGAGGTGTGTGCGAAGCGTTAACCTCTGAGCCACGAAACAGCACCTCCTTCAACGTTCAAATGGCAAGCTATTTATATCTACCAATTACCGCAATTACCGCTGGTAACGGGTGTCTTGGGAGAACTGTGATGTTTAGAGCATTACAAGCAAGATGACGCAATATGAGCGAACGTCGCCACAACGCCCCGACGTCGGCCCCGCCGCGGTGGTCTAGTGGCTAAGGTACTCGGCTGCTGACCCGCAGGTCGTGGGCTCGAATCCCGGCTGCGGCGGCTGCATTTCCGATGGAGGCGGAAATGTTGTAGGCCCGTGTGTTCAGATTTTGGTGCACGTTAAAGAACCCCAGGTGGTCGAAATTTCCGGAGCCCTCCACTGCGGCGTCTCTCATAATCAGATGGTGGTTTTGGGACGTCAAACCCGACATATCAATCAAATCGCCCCAACGCAGCGGCGTGCGCTCTCATCTCTCACGCGTACTTTGCCCCGCGGAAAGGGAGCAGGGTGGACGCTAACGCGCACGCTTATCTCGCGGTGGGGACAATCGTATGTCTTGGCTGGCCTTGGGCCTTCACGGGAACGATTCTCTTGCAGTTACCAGGCGCACAAAGGTAACCGAAATCGTTGCGCAGTCTCCTTTTGCGAAAAGGGCGTGCTTTTCTGAGACAGCGAAGTAACAACCAAGGCGCTTATTCGCGTTCATCGTTACCTGTGAGTACATTTGGTGCGTCATTTGTGCGTGAGAAACGCGGTGCACGTTTTGATCTGCTTGCCATTCCGCGCGTGACCTTCCAATTTGTTGCTAACACGTTCATTCCTTCGCCTCTGCGGCGAAACTGTGACTTTTTTTCCATATGGCAAACAAAAAAAAAATTGGCAGATCCCACGTACAGTGGAAATCAATTATATGCCAAGCACGAATGAGAAACGCTTATATGTCACATTAAGTTCAGCACAACATTACGAGGTGGAGGTAAATGATGCCATACATGACTTCCGTGTCATGATTATCATGTTTGAATGTGTAATTTACCTTCGTAATCTATTCACGTTACGGGATACCGAATTTAGTATATGTGGATCTAGCGAAACGGCCGCGAGCACGTTCTGAGCAGGGTACGTTGTCATGTTCTTACATTACACGCGTGTCAGGATTATTATGTTGGCACCAGTCATATATTTCGTCATATATTGACGTCACGTAACACCAAACTTGGTATATGCAGAGCTAGCGAAACGGCCGCGAGCGCATCATGAAGGGCCCAATATACTCTATTGTAGCGTTAACGCGCGCGCAAGCTGGGCACAGCAACGATACGTTAGCAAAACGCGAGCACTCTATAGTCTGACGCCAGGCGCGACCAGCGTCCGTCGGCACGGCCCGACGGCAACCAGAGCGAAATGCAACATGCTGCATTTTACGCCGATGCGTTACCCAGACAACACTGCGTCTACCTCTTTTTGTGACGGAGGGACGCCGGTTGCGCTGAAACACGCATGCGTCAAAGCAACGCAGCGCGGCGCGCACCTGCGAGTATATGGCAGCACCGGCGCCTGGCGTGTCAACGCCGGCTTGACGCGATGAAATGAACGCCGGCGGGCACGTGCACCGCATCAGGTCGAAATGTATTGGCGCCTTGACTGTGGCATGTAGTTATGTACTCACATGACACGCATCTCATGATTATCCTGTATGCACCAGTCCCATACCTTCGTCATCCATTGGCGTCACGTACAATACAAAATTTGGCATATGTGAAGTTAGCGAAACCGCCGCGAGCGCATCTTGAGTGTGGCATGTAGACATATTGTTACATGACATACATGTCGTGATTATCATGTTTCGATGTGTCATTTACCTAAGTCGTCCGTTCGCGTCACGTAATACCGAGTTTGGTACATGTGAAGCTAGCGAAACGGCTGCGCGCGCATCATGAGCGTAGCAAGTAGTCATGTTGTTGCATGACACACATATCATGATTATCATGTTTGCACCAGTATCATACCTTCGTCATCCATTCACGTACCATAATACCAAATTTGGTATATGTGACGCTAGCAAAACGGCCACGAGCGCATCATGATCGTGGCATGTGGTAATGTAGTTACATGACACCCATGTCTTCATTTTCATGTTAGGGTCTGTCGCTTGTGTTCGCCATGCAATCATGTCCTACTATACCAGTTTTGCAACATACCATGTGAACGAAACCACCGCAAGAGCTTCAGGACTATGGCATGTAAATCACGACATTCATGACATAAATCTCATGATTTTCATGTTGTGACTAGTCAAATATGTTCTTCATACAGTCGTGTTATGCCATAGCAACTTTGGTATCGATACCATTATTGAAACGGCCAGGAGAGCTAAAAGTCATAGGCGGCTAGATAGATAGATAGATAGATAGATAGATAGATAGATAGATAGATAGATAGATAGATAGATAGATAGATAGATAGATATTGGATTGGATTGGATTGGATAAACTTTTATTTGGTCCTCCAAAACACAGATCACTGTGTTGCGGGCAGCTCCCACGTGGGGACTGAGATGCCAAGCTCCTCAGCCACCTCGCGGGCTTGGTGGACAGCCCAGAGCAGATCTGCCAAGGACGAGCTGCGGATTGCCGCCTCCCATCTGGCAGAGGTGATGTGCGATAAATGAGCGAATTTGGTGCACTGCCAGAGCATGTGTTCCAATGAAGCTATTTCCCCACAATGTGGACAAAGATTACTTGGGTATAGGTCAGGGTACATGATGTGTAACATTTTCAAAGTAGGGTACATCCGCGTTTGCAAAAGCCTTAATGTAAGTGCTTGGGGCCGGGTTAGATTTTTGTGAGGTGGAGGGAAAATCCTTCTAGACAGGTAGAAATGTTTAGTGAGCTCGTTATATGTTGTAAGAATTTCCCGGTTATCCCCTTCACCGGTAGAACGCATCCCCGGGGAGGCGCGGTTGGAGAGTTCTCGCGCCGCCTCGTGTGCTGCTTCGTTGAGATTGGGAGGGGAATCGTTGATTTGTCCAAGGTGAGCTGGGAACCAACTCAGAAGATGATGTGTTATGTTCTTGCCTTGCAGTATTTTCAGCGTTTGTTCACAGACCGTCCCCTTGGCGAACGCCCGTAGTGCTGCCATAGAATCACTGTAGACGACTTCAATGTTACCCATCTTGAGTGCTAAGGCGATGGCCACTTGTTCCGCAATGATTGGGTCTTTCGTCCTGACCGTCGCTGAGTTGACGACATGGCCAGCCCCGTCAACTACCACTGCCACAAACGCTTTGCCATTGGCGTAGGAAGCCGCGTCAACAAATACGACCCCTCGTTCCTCGTTTGAGACTTGACGAAGTATAGTCCTGGCCCTCGCTACTCTTCTTCCGACGTTGTGTTCTGGATGCATGTTTCTCGGTATAGGAGATACCGTGATAGTCTCCCTGATGTTGTCAGGGATATCATTGTAATTGCGTCTGATTGCTATTGGGTGTTGGCCCAGCTCCTGCAGGATCATTCTGCCCGATCTTGTAGTAGATAACCTTGCAAACTGTGCTCTCTCTTGGGCTTCTGCTATTTCTTCGAGCGTGTTGTGTATGCCAAGCTCAAGCAAACGCTCGGTGCTGGTATGTATGGGTAGGCCCAGGACCTTCTTGATAACTTTCCTGAGGAGCACATTCAGTGTCTCGGACTCTGCTCTTGACCAGTTGTGCATTGCTGCCTCGTATGTGAAGTGACTTAGAACAAACGCATGCATCAACCTGATGAGGTTGTCTTCCTTGATCCCATTTCTTTTGTTGGCCACTCTGCGTATGAGGTGCACCGCACTGTCTGTTTTCCGAGTTAACTTGGCTATAGATTTGCTGTTGGCACCGGTAGACTCTATCAGCATTCGCAGGACTTTGATGGAGTCGACTCTCTGGATGGCATCCCCTTGATTTGTACGGAGATGGATGTCTATCTGGTTTAACGGCTTCCATCTCCTGGGCTTCGGTCCCCGGCGAGCAGTCCGATAAAGCAAAAGTTCTGACTTGCTCGAGGAGCACTTGAGCCCGGAAGGGCGAAGGTAGTCTTCTACGGTGTCAATCGCCTCTTGCAGAGCGCTCTCAATCTGCCCCTCGCTTCCACCTGTGCACCAGATGGTAATGTCATCTGCGTAGATGCTGTGCTTCAATCCTTCAATGCTCGATAATTTCTTTGACAGTCCAATCATGGCAATGTTGAACAGCATTGGTGAAATCACTGCCCCTTGTGGCGTGCCCCTTGCTTCTAGTTCGATTGCTGCGGTCTCGATATCTGCAATCTTCATCACGGCTTTCCGATCTGTAAGAAAGGACCATACGTAGTCATGGAAGGCTTTTTCCAGACCAAGCTTGGAAATTGCTTCGAGTATGAATGAGTGGTGAATGTTGTCAAACGCTTTTTCTAGATCTAGGCACAGAATGGCTCTCACATCTCTCGTTTCGTTGTCGATGACCTGGTGTTTGATAAGCTTCAACGCATCTTGTGTGGATAGTCCTGCCCTGAATCCAACCATATTGTGTGTATATATGTCGTTATCTTCCAAGTACTTGTTTATCCTGTGCAGTATGGCATGTTCTGCAACCTTGCCGATACATGATGTCAAGGATATAGGCCTCATGTTGTCCAAGTAAGGGGCTTTCCTGGCTTAGGAATAAGGATCGTCCTGGCCAGCTTCCACTGCTCTGGCACCCTGCCTTCTTTCCATGCTGCATTGATGATATCCTTCAGGGTTTCAATTGAATCGTCATCAAGGTTACGCAGGGCCTTGTTTGATATACCGTCCGGGCCAGGGGCCGACCTGCCGTTGAGATCATGCAAGGCTCTTCTGATCTCCTCGATGTTAAAGTCGCCCTCAAGACCTGGATTTGGCGTGCCCTGGTACTGTCTACTTGGTGGTGCCAATCCTCTTTTGATTGGGAGGTACTTATGCACGAGCTGCTGGACAACTTGCTCTTCTGTAGTGCGCCCTATCTCTTTATGCAAAGTTCGAGCGATAACATGCTTTTGATTTGTTTTGGTGGTGTTTTCGTTGAGGAGATGCTTTAACATATTCCATGTCTTGCCATTGCGCATCTGACCATCGACGGAGTTGCAGATTTCGTCCCATTGCTGCCTCGATAGTGCGCGACAATGTTCCTCGACTGATCTGTTTACCTCAGCTATCTTCTTCCTCAGTCTTCGGTTCAGGCGCTGACCCTTCCAACGGTTCAGTAGTGCTTGCTTTGCCTCTAGAAGATGAGCGAGCCGGCCATTCATTCTTTCAACCGGAAAATCTGTGGTAATGGTGGAGGAGACGGATTTGATGTCATCTTTAATCTGTTTGACCCACTGCTCCAAGCCTTGTCTGTGGCCATCTTGTTCCCTTTCCATCCTTATCTTCCTGAACTTATCCCAGTCTGTGAAGTGAAATTCTCTCTGCTTTTTACGCTCCACGGAGAAGGTAGTGGCAAGAATGCAGTGGTCACTCCCTAGGTCTACAGCAAGGTTCATCCACTGGGCCTTCTTGATTGTTCCTTACAAATGTAAGGTCCGGGGTGGAATCCCTGCAGCAAGATGTACCAAGCCTTGTTGGTAGGCTGGGGTCTGTGATTAGGGTGAGATCAAGTTCACTGGCACTTTGCCAAAGTCGATTTCCTTTCCCAGTGTTGTACTTGTAACCCCATGTATGATGAAGGGCGTTGAAATCACCTGCTATGACGAGTGGACATTCCCCGGCGATATTAACAGCTTTCTTTAGAACCGTCTTGAACCCTTGCTTTTGTTCCTTTGGACTGCTGTATATATTCAGAATGAAAATGCTCTGACGGTTGCTGGTACCCGGCACGATCTCTACCAAGACGTGTTCCAACCGGCCTGCTTCTATCTTGAGGTCGTGGGTTACGTGCGTTAGTTTGTTGCATACGAAGGTGCAGACTCCCCTCCCTTCAGTATCCCCTATTACAGGCCGGAATCCCGGCAACGTTGCTTGCGGTGAAAGGGTCTCTTGTAATAATATAATATGAGGCTTTTCTTCGCTGCTCCTGATATACTGCTGCAGGGTTGCCTTCTTTTTAAGGTAACCTCTACAGTTCCATTGCCAGATACGAAATGCTTCACGTAGCGCTGCCATCATGGTTATTACATGAGCGGCCAGAGCCTGATGCTGCACCTGTCGACAGGTTTGGTACCACTAGTATTGGTGGCCGAAGGGGTGAGCTTGGTGCATGAGGAGGCCTTGCTGTGTTGTGCAGATCTGCTTCGAGCTTTGTAATGCGCAAAGTCATATGCTCTTCCAGTGCCGCCACGCTTGATTGTAGCCTACCCATCTGCTCGCTAAGATTGGCTACTACTTTGCTGAGCGTGTCAAACACCTCTTTCATATCTGACATGGTCGTTTGGTTGGCTTCCACGTGTTCTGCCATGACTGCCCTCTTTTTCGCGGTTCTCGAGTCCCCCACGTTTTCAGCCACAGGGACATCAACTGGCTGAGGCATTGGCTGTGAAGATTGCGCGCTGGTTAGCTTAGTGAGAAGAATTTTTATTTCCTTTAACTCAGCTGATAGCCTCTCATTCGATTTTGTAAGTCTCGCGTTTTCTTGCTCTAGCTGTGCAATTCTATCATGCTCTGGCAGCTTACCTGTCATCACCTCTGCCCCGCCGTTGCGCACTCACTCAGCCCAGCTGCCTTTCGAAGTAACTGCAGGCGTCCTCCCCGGGTGTGAAGCCGTGATCTCGAACTGAACGCCAGGCAGCTGGCCATTCGGGTGCAAGATAGATAGATAGATACGCTCAAAGTCGCCGAAGTTCGCTAAGAAATGCGTCGCATTTAAAATCCAAAGCAGTGGACTGGTGCGCTACTTTTTTTCGGGAAGTGGGGGGGCGGCACCTTTTTGAACTGAAGTGGGAGCCATGCAGGCAAATGAAAATTTTCGCTCTGTGCGCCACGGAAAAAAAAACAGGGAGGAGGGGGGGGGGCAGGCGGTGTGCCATGTCATGGCTACTCCGCTGTCACCGCAAACCCCTGATGTGATGACGAATATACGCATACACACTATATAAACAATGTATAAAACCAAGTATCTAAACAAGCCCAGGAAGCTTAAATTTACCTTCAGTACACAGTTCATGGTCTTGTTTTGTCCGATTAAATGGGATAGTTTGTACTACAATGTCCATTAAACCTCATCGTTGGAAATTAGTGGCGTGCTGCTGTTGTAGGCCAAGTGTTTTTGAATGTAGAGAACCTTAAGTATGCTCAAAGAAACCGCATGTATTCATTACTTACTCTGTCCTTGCTCGCAGCACAAGGGCGTCAAGACGGTACTGTCATTTGTCCCTCGGAGGTCACCTAAAGTCCGGATGGTCTCAACAGGAACAGTGGAAAGGTGGGGAGGTGCATGGTATAGCGGACACATACCGGTAGTAGGGACTGCCACGTGCAAAGTCATGATGACGAGTGAAGGCTTCATTTCACAAAAAAAAAATTAACGCGTCCACGTGGCGTGCACAATAAAAACTGACACAGTGCATTCAAATCGTTTTCATCCGAGCGACGAGTTCCAACGCAATGCCTTTCGTTTCAAACAGGCCCGACCAGTGCCTTCAGAAAACTAGAACGGGGCCGCTCTTGCCACGCACGAATAAATGAGAAAGTGCGAGCTTTCAAGTACGGTGGCCAGATCACCAGTGTTGTGCTGTGGGAGGATTACAATGCTTGAGAAAGAAGCCTGCGATCCATTTCTCAACGATACGCTTCTCGTTAACGCACTCGCCCTTGTATTCACAGATGCTCCTCGACTCGAATTTCGTCGTTAGCGTGACAGAGTTCAGCACTGCACCGCTGCTGGACAGAAAATGACGCTGCGCTTTTCAAGAATCACTGCAGATTATCGCTGATATGCAGTTACTTGCTCCGCCTAGATACAGCGCTCTCATCGACTTTCTCAAGTCAATGTGAAGCTTTGGGTGAAGGGACGGTCAAGATATGGCGTCGATGTACTGCGCCCCTGTATTCTAAAACAAGCCTCGACTCGAATTCCAGCCTTCACCTGACCAAACGGAGCACCGCCCCGCTGCTCGTATAGAATGACGCAGCGGTTTTCAGGAAATGATGCCGGCTGTCACTCACATGCAGCGAACTTTTTTGCCGGAAGGTGGATCTGCCGTCGACAGTGTCGTGTCAAGGTGAAAAGCCGAGCGAAGGGGCGTGCTTGAATACGGACATCATTGGGAGTTACCAAGGCATGCCTCACTGGATGCTGCCACGACAAGGCTTAAGTTCCTGGGCTTTCATAGACGTGTGCGATACTGCGAATGATTCTCGAAAACACTGAGCAGAATGGCATGCGGCCAGCTCACGAGATCGTGTGGCCGTGGCTAAACTTCTTGGCAAAGTTATGGCTTGAGAAGGCTAGATGGCAGACACGCTGCAAAGAGAGGGGAATAGTGGCGACATAACGTAGACTGACAAGCAGTGCGCTTCGTGTGTGCAATGCACGAGGTACCACAGTAGGGAACTTGAGAAAGAAAGCGTCTGTCGCATCATAAATTGATCGCAATAAGCGACAGTGTTGCCTTGCGCCGGGTAAAGCCTGTTGTGTTCCATAATTGAGTAATTTTGCGCTTGCAAACACCAGGCCATTCAGTGAGATAAATTTAAATTTTCTTCTCTGTAATCATGTTTATGGTGAATGATTGTTAGAATTCTTCGGGACTGTAACCTGGAACACTGTGTCTCTAGAAATGACAACTATACGCGTATCTTAAGCCTTTAGTGTTAACACTTTTGCTTGTCTTGTGAAGCATAACACCATTCCTTTCATATCTTTTTACATCGCTAAATCTAGCATATGTATAAAACCATTCATATTATGACCTATGATGCACGCTGCTAACATTGATGTATTTTTATCGGACCGCCTTTCAAGTATATTGTACGTATATATTTCGTAACGACTTCTTAATAAACTTATTTTTCAGTTCATTTGATTTGATTTGAATTACTCGCTCGAGACGTCATTGTTACAGTGACAATAAGTGTTTCGAACGTCTCACTGAATGGGCGTACTGTATATGCGCCGAGCGATCCTAATTAGGTGTTTTCGTGTGTATGATCTCGCTTCTACGCAGTGGGCAGGCTTGTCTGGGCTACCTTAACTTTACTTGATAATGATTGCTTGATATGTGGCGCTTAACGTCCCAAAACCACCATATTATTATGAAAGACGCCGTAGTGGAGGGCTTCGAAAATTTCGACCACGTGGGTTTCTTTAACGTGCACCCACATCTGAGCCCACGGGCTTACAGCATTCTCACCTACATCGAAAAGGCAGCCGCCGCAGCCGCGATTCGATCCCGCGACCTGCGGGCGGGCAGCCGAGTACCTTAACCACCTGACCACAGCTGTGGGGATACCTTAAATATAAGACGTGTTGAAAGGGCTTCCAGCCTTTTTTTGCGTAATCGCTTAAAGCGCAGTATATTTAAAGACTGAAATATTGTGTGAAATGTACTTTCGTTGAGAGCACCGCAGCATGTTGCCGACGCTCAATAAACAACGCGAGCAACGGGTGGGTCATGCTGATTGCACGTTCAAAACACACACACACACGAACACACACACACACACACACACACACACAAGCACACACACACACACGCACGCACACATGATATGCTCGAGTTCGCCACCAACCGACGCTGACAAGGTTTGTGCGTTTTTCAGAAAGGCTAGTAGCCCTATCGAGCACCGTGACGTCGAGGAAAATTGTAGACGGTGCCTTTACTTTACCGATTTTGCTCATTAGACTGTCAGCGCGTACAAAAGGCGACATGACAATTGTCGCCTTCGGTGATTGTTTCACAATGTTGCCCCACTGTAAGGCACGTTTTCGCAGTAAAAAACAGCCGCCCTTTAAAATAGACGCTATACTATACGCTACGTCCAAACGATGTGACACAAGACGTCAACCGATAAGTAAAAATTAAAGGGGGTACGAGCAAACACTCAGGTTCCCTGTGCTACAATGATTTGCGAAAACGAGGCAAGAGAAGAACGACCATTTAGGAAGTTAATATGCCCAAAGTGTTGCCGAGACATCTGCGAGGTTAGCCGCTTAACCACGCTGATAAACGTTTGCTTTGGGCGCTTTCCGAAATACCACGTTTTCGTAGATGCCAGCGTGAGCAGCCTTGAGGCACTGTATATGCTACCTTAAGGTAGCATATCACCTAAAAGGTAGCACATATTACCTAAAGGTAACCGTTGGGCGGCTGTGTTAGTGGAACCACCTGGTGGCTCAGTCTGTCAAAAAAGAACAGAACTTTTGTTGTGATCGACGGTATTTTATTTCACTTCAGGATACGTATTCCTGAAGTGAAATAAAATACCATCGTTCAGAATAAATGGAAGACTATCATGATTAATTTATCGCTTATATTGTTGTTCGCCAGAAAGTTGGAAACTGTCAAAGCGACGTTGTCAAAGGCGATGTATAAATTTGCGATTGATACTTTTTACCCTATTTATGCTTCCTTGTTTTAGATGTTAGTTATTTGCTGTTCACTAATTAATCAGAACAGAAAAATAGTTTCACCTACTTCATGCAGTAGTCAGTAACATGCACTTGGTATCACCGTCACAGTAGGGTGGCCAGAGTGGGTGTCGACATATTTTTCAGAGAATCATCTTGAGCACTCTGTATATAAGTGACTTGATAAAAACTGCGAGTTCTTCAAGCGTGCCCGTCGGAGGAAGAATAAAATTTATTGATTCCAAGTGGGAATGCGGGAGCGTGATTATGACGGCCAACCAGGCTTTTGGCACAGCTGGCGCGATAGCAGCGCCATCCCTTGACTGTGTCAGAAAGCAGGCGTGCGGAAGCGCCAAACTCGATTTCTCCGACGACTGTCGCTTTCATTTCGTCGCCACGGTCTTCTTCCATTATAATGCCGTTTTACAGTAGAGCTGCTACCGTCGAGGTTCGCCGTGTGTCATAGATAATTGCCATCATTATGAAACAGCAATTGCTTTCTTTGTCCTCTTCTACATCGCCTTGCTCTTCTTCCTCAACTGCTTCGCTCCCAAAACACTGCAATAATTTTTCCGGAATGGGATGTAATAACTCCGGGGGAAGTGGGGGTAGAGCAAGTGCATAGATAGAGAGAGAGAGAGAGAAAGAGAGAGAGAGATACGAAGAAAAAGAGGGAAATTCTGGGCCAGTCAGTGTGCATGCAAAGAACTTCAACAAAAGGTCCTGAAGGTAGCTTAAGCCACCGGCTGATTCACACCCTAGCAGACGCTACCGTATGGCGATGGCCAAGTCGGGGCGGGAATGTCGAACGCTGAAAATCGCAGAAATTCGTCGGGGAACAGCTTTCTTGGTAACACAAGATTTGAACCATCTGCATCTTCATAGCAACATGAACTCAGTGGCAAGACGAACGATAAAGGTGAGAACAGTCCTATCGACGCTACCCGAAAATGAATGAATCACGACATTAACTGCACCACCACATTTCATAGTTATTTACAGAGCAATTTTTACAAACGCTAAAAACGTGCGTTTAGTGTACTTCTCCAATATATTCTTTGTGTCGAGCGGCCGCTACGATTTCACACTCGAAAGCTGTGTGAGCTCACGCGATGGACCATTGCCAATGTCAGAATAGGGCAACGAATTTCATGGCCGTGCGTGCGAACGCAGCCACGAACGAAAGGCGGTGAAAACGGATCTGTCAAGTCAATGTACTTCACCCATGCTTTGACCCGCAGATTAAGCACAAGTGAAACATATCTTGTTTAGCTGTAAAATCGACTCACGCTCCATCTAGTGCTAGATGCAGCAAACACGCCGTATCAAGTGCGTTACGGCGCTGGCGCCAGTCGAATCATGTAGGTCGAGGCTTGCGGCGGAGTGTTCGATTTAAACTTGTTGAAGGTTGTGAATTCGCTACCTTTGCGTTTTAACTTGCTAAAGTTTTATCTCTCTTTGCAAAACGGAATGTGCTTGGTACACTTGCAATCAGCGCGTGCACGTGAACAACTGCACCGCATACCGCAATTTTGGCGCACCGGCCACGAGTCTTTGTGCGAATGTTTATTTATCTTTGCAACATTACCATTCAAGCCGCCTCTTTAATTTTACCTTGTGAAAAAAAAACACTTCTGATGTTAAGAAAATGTGATGCATGTACACAATTTCCTGCCTGCATTTATCAATATTCATGAAATCTTCGAAGTATCTAGAACAGGAGTGCCAAGTTGGGAATGATGGTAATATATCTGTGCGCGTTTCGCAAGAACTTCATACAGGACAAGAGACGAATACAGGTGGTCGTCCTTCCTCTCTTCTATTGTCCGATGTCAAATTTTCTGCACGACATGAACAGTTATCCACACCAACCCGACCACACTTCGCGAGTACTTATCCATTGCCTCTGAGCAGATGGTTAGGGTCTGGCGACACCTTATGTTCACGGGTTCATCACTTCAAGCCAGGCCCTCAGCCAGGGGTATGCCCTAAAAAACCAACCCTTCCCCCTCCCCTCAAATTCTGATGACTGAGGGTGTTTTATCAAAAATAATGAAAATAAATGCCTTCCGCAAGTATGCAGCTTCTCTCCCAAATCCCCCCCCCCCCCCAAAAAAAAAAACAATTCTTGAATTCGGGCCTGCTTCACGCCTATCTCCTTTACTGAACTTGAGCCTTGTCCGTATTTCGTTTCCGGGTTGCCTGGCGGGTGTGACCAAATAAATGTTCGCAGTGGGGAAGACACAAAAAACACGTCGATTACCGAATTGGGTTGTGCATTTGCGCAGGTATCGTTCCATGAGGGTACTTGGAAGCCTAAAACAAAGGTTATACCTGGTGGGATACTAAGGTAAATGTGACGCCCCCCCCCCCCTCCCCATGTTCAAAAAAAAAGCGCAGGCTCATCCCGGTCTTGTCCCCGCCCTTCCCACCATCCAAAAAGAAGCGTATCCCGAAACTTTTGTGGAGCTCCCACACATTTTGTATGTGCGCGCATGTGTATGGGTGTATGTGCATGCGTGCGTACGTGCGCACGTGTGTGTATTTTTGTTTTATACTACAGAATTAAAACATCGGGGGGGGGGGGGGGGAAGGTGCTTAACCCCGAACTTTCTCCTTTGTGCAAAAAACGACAAGACGGACACAAAGAACGACACGCTACAAGCGCTTGGGGTGTGTCATTCTTTGTGTCCGTCTTTTCGTTTTTTGGGCTACATTATGAATGTAAACCGACACCAACTAGCCCAGCAACAAGTCCTTCTCCCGGGCTTCGCCAATGGCACACCTCATAACAGGCACCTCTGTTCTGTGCAGTCTAAGAAAAAATGGCAACATTCGGGGAGTACTTATGCGACACAACAATATTCGTCATCCAACCTGCTAGCGTTTTCTTTCCTGAAAAACGGGCGCTGGCCACTTTCCTGTCAAGAACGGTGCTATGGCAGCATTCGCAACCGCGAACTACCATTACCATGGTGATAGCGCCAGGAAAGCACTCGGAGTATATGACGATTACTGTTGTGTAGCAGAAACACTCCCCAAGTACTCGATTATTTTAGAGTGTACTACCATATCATGGTCACAAGCGTGTGCAGGGTTCCCTTTCATGGGAGGTTGCGGGAGTGAAGGCTAGTTAAAGTAGGGGGCAGCCTCTGTGGCCCCCTCCGTTAAGTGACACAAGGCGCTCCGCCTCCCCCCTCCCCAGTGCGCATGCATATCGTAAATGCATGGAAAGTTATTATGAGTGAGCCGCTGCCGTGCAGTTCTGCAGGCTCATTACTTCATACCTTGCACTATTATATTAATTTGCAATTGCTGAAGTTGCTTCCAGAAACCTTGAAAGTGATTGGCAATACCCGTTCTACAAAAGTGCCCCGAAATTCGTAACGCAATGTACATCGTAATCAACCAGTCATAAGAATTCTCATAATTAAAAGTTGTTCTTGAATGGCCACTTAAAATTACTAAAATTTCACTCTGACAACAAACACTGCCTAAAAGCTAGAACTTGACGTAGTAGTGTAGCGCGCACTCATGTAGGTTGACTGTGAACTGTTGCAAAACGATGAAGCAAGGGACGCCATGCTTTCGGTCAAATTTTAATGAAACCGAAACAGAACAAACAGCACCGCAGATAATTAATGAACAGGAACACACATAATCTTTGGTACGAACAAGGTTGCAAGACATATTACCCGTTTCTTTTGAGCAACAAAGAAAAAGCACCCTGACTCAATCCGAAATTGTTCATTCATTAAACTTGAACATTATAAAATGAACAGCTTGCATGCAAGAACAAATACAAGAACAGCAAACAGAAGCAGCAGCAACTTAAGCAGCAGAAGCACTAGACATCAGTGCCCCAAGAATTCAGCGTGCATTCATTCATTAGGCACCAATGAAGATGTTTAAGCTTTTGTTGGCAAAAACTCAGTACAAGATACCATAAACGAGCGAGATCTTTTTGTAGAGGATGGCAAGCCAGCCAAACCACACTCATACGCAACGTAAACAACACAAGAACGTGCATACAGTGAGTCCCTCAAATATAAAAAGGAAAACACACAGAACCATACAACTCTAGTTCTAGAATAATAGAAACAAACACTGAAGCACATTGATGCGACCAATTCACTCTCACGAATGGAATACAGGTACTAATGTTGTAATACCGCTTGAGTTCGCCCCCTCTCCATAGGGCTTTGTATCTGTATTATATTAAATAGAAAGGGAAAGAACTGTCCAACATTCGTTAAAAAAGAAAACTAGAAAAATCCAACACGCAGGCACCACACTTCCGACGACAGTCATATGGACGTAATTGCTGCAATACGCAGTTGCAGATAAGACTTGCTCTCTGTGAATGCGAAACGAGTGCCCATTTACACTCTCAATAAACGGAGTATGTCTCCATGTGCAAACGGCAAGAGTCAGAGGTGAGAATGCGTGCGTGAATTGTTGCAAGTTGTAATCAGGAAACAAAAAAAAAAGCTCTAGTGGCGTCTATCAAGCTGCAGCTAGAGTGCAACTAAGATCAGAGCAGTGACAGAACTCTCCCAGGACCAAACAGCGTCAAACTTTCAGAGAATCCCACCTCGCAGAAAAATGTTGCAAGGCGGTTCTCAGAAAAGCAATATGGTATAAAAGGAGTATTGCAAGCAGCTTTCCAAACCACAAGGTATTCCTTACCCAATTTCGATGCCAGACCAGTGTTCAGTATCGAACAAGCTCTTAATCAGGAGAAGTGATGTGTGGGCCACAGGCAATCTTCTGATTGTTCAAAGATTGCAGCTTCTGTGCACTCCAGGAACGAGCATACTATTAGCACTTACAGTAACTCAAGTCATCCTCAGTTAATTTTAACTAATGGACCACATAACACATTGTAATATGTCTGCCAAATGAGGTTTGTAATTAGAAATAGCATCATTGATCATAAGTTCGTCCTGAAGTTTCTTTTTTGTTGTTGTCACTCGTAAACAATTAATTTTTTGGAATGTACTCGTGTTCACTTAATGATATTTTGAATATTCAAAATAGCAGCATCTTTGTAGTCAATTGGCATTGAGGAGAGGGCTGCATTACTCTGTTCTGTTTTGATAGGTGCACTTCAACAAGTTCTCACTTAGCTAAGGATAACGCAACATCACAATGCACTTATGGCAGTTACAAACAGCACAAAAACATACAAAAAACAATGGTGAAAAAGAGCACGCAATTCTGGCTCACTTTACCACGTTACAACATTCATCACAGGTCAGTGCGACAAGATACATTACAGAAATTTATGGCTTGAGTTGCACCAGCTTTCGCATAAACATGGCAGTCAGTACGAAGAACAACATGTGACAGTTACAGACTGGAAAGATGCATCTGTATTGATTATACCTCTTCTACTGTGTAGTGTAAGTGCTGCTTACCACGCTTGCAAGTTTGGCTTCTACCCACGATTTAGCATTGAGCACATAATGTACGCTCTCACTATACACACAGATGAACAGCCCAAGACCTGTAAAACTGAGAAGGACCTAATATGGCACCGAGTCTCGCTTAGTCACGTCTCTCCGCACAATAAAGCTATAAATGAGCCTCGTGTAAATTGAGCAATCTTCCTATGCACCAGTAGTCCACACAAAAGATGGTATTTGAGTATTGCACTGTGATTACACTGATGGTGCCATGACTGACATGATACACCTCTGGCAACTACACATTCAGCATCAGAATGTCGTAGGACAAGGCACCATCAGAATGACGTAGGGCAAGGCAACATCAGAATGCCGTAGGGCAAGGCAACACCTTATAAACGCGCAACAGTGCCTGGAGTACTGCAGCCACGCAAAACGTAGCAGTTTGTACCTAAAAGTAGAATATAAAATTGGCACTTGTGAATATCACTCTCCTTGCCTATACTAAGCCGGAAGCTTTAGGATGCCTTGCAGCCACGCAAAACGTAGCAGTTTGTACCTAAAAGTAGAATATAAAATTGGCACTTGTGAATATCACTCTCCTTGCCTATACTAAGCTGGAAGCTTTAGGATGCCTTACTTGTGCAAGTACACTTCTTCAACTGTATAGGTACGAAGCATTTAAAGAAGAAGCTCAAGGTGGAGAAAGCAATACATAATTAGAATTTGTTCCTTGTGGTAACAATACACAGAAGCAATTGTTTGAAACGAATTTGGCACTGAGCATATTTAACCAACTTAATGCAAACAACATTTCATTAATGATCAGAGGAAAAGTGTCTGAGCCAGTGTGGCAATGAGTGGCCAGTTAATGAGACCACAAGGAATAGCAAGGAAGGACAGCAAACACTGAAAGATTGCTTTGTGACACTGCCAGACATTATTGTCAAAAAATTAAGTTATCACTGACCATAACCAGTTCATGCAGTATTATGTTGAACCACAAACTGTTTGACGTTCATGGTGAGATGCAACACACGAGCCACTGCCCTGAAAAAGATAGTGAAGAGCAATCTATTATTTCTCATGCTCTGTTACTGAAGTGGTCAAAAACTGGCCCACCTAGCAGCAGGGACTACCTTGGCCCTTATTGTAACATGTATTGCCATGAAGTTTTTTTTTTTTGCTAAGGGTGCATTATGGGCCAGCTTGATAAGCGACATCACAACGTAGGGGGTTGTGCTTTAATGTCAAAGCCGTCTGAAACTTAGTTTGTCGGATGTATGGTTCCATAATGGCTCGCAAGTTGCAACTCATACTGAAGGCAACAGTTCTAAGTTTCCTCAGATAGCAGCTCTTTCATCTGTACAGTAAACTCGCTCAATTTAGCAAAGTACAGGAAAAAGTCGCGCTAAATAAAAATGGTTGAAATGAAAACTTGTTGGTCCCCAAAAATTTCACTCTCCATGTAAGTGTGTCAGGTAAAGAAGCATTGTTGGATATGAAGATCGGACAATTAACATTAGACACAATGACACTAGTTCGGAGAACGCTGGCTGTGATCGCAGATTTTCATGATCAACTGTACAGTGAAGTGTATAGGCAGACATAGAACTTGAACAAGCAGTCTACATGGCCATGCTGTCAAGAATGGTTTTGATTGGCAGATTGAATTATACAAGGTACAATATAAGGCACATATCAAAACTACTTACAAGTATATGGCATGAGTATGGCATACAATGTCACAGTAAATTATTGCACTGTTGTGACCCAGTGAACTTTCATTCAGATATGCTACCCCTTTGCATAGCAGAAAAGAAGCAACATCGAAGGGAATAGCCCCATCGATGCAACAAGAAAGGCACTAGTTGGCAAAAGCTTCGTGTAAAACCCTGTTACCAGGTGAATACCCTGTAATAGGACTAATATGCTTTTCCAAATCTACAGACATGATGGTGTGACTGCCTATATTTAATCAATGATGATTTATTGACCATGTGTGCAGATTCAGAGGTCATGCTTTTTATAGCCCCATAGGTACCTGCAGAACACTGAAGCAAGTCCAAGGAGCAAAGGGCTGTAAAAAGCAGACACTTTGCAATATTGTAGTAGCCCACATTTAAAAAAAATATGTCAAACATTGTATTCTGAGGCTCTGTTCTTCCAGCAGCAGCATTTTCAACATGCTCATCTAAGCCTAAAGTGTTATGAATATTATATTTTACTTTTATCATCATTCATTATTAGATCACAGTATTGAACTCAACTTTGGCACAATTTATGTGGAACATGAAGTTTGTACTATCAGAAATTCAGCCCACCTTTGCAACCAAGGAAAAGGGCTCATGCTGTGAAGCAGAGAATGCTCACAAATAATTAAGGCCCCTCATCAATGAATTATCGTAGGCATGCAAGTGCAGTAGAGAAAATCTATGGGAAGGTCAAGCAGCGCAAGATAGTTACCGGCAATTATTTACGTCCCAAATATGAATGACTCAGCCCCGTGTGTCCTTCTTTGTTTATGAGAAATAAACTTGCCCCAAAAATGTTTATAGCATTCTATCGCTTCTGCAGACTGAGTCAATACAGCACACCCCATTCAATATGGCATGCATCATGAATTTGACTAACTAGACAGCAAATTATAAGTTCCGACTTTCTTTTTGCACAGAAGATGATACATTTAGGATTAAACAGTCACCCCTCCATTTATGTGCGAATGTGTAGGCAGCTCAAGATGATTGGATGCGAGAAAGAAATGATCACTCGGCTACAAGTTTGTGAAAATGCACCGTTTTTGGTAGCACTGCTCCTCAGGCATGATAAGCCGATGTTATTAATGAGCTGAGTGGGCATCCTTCATATAGAAATTATACAGTGTCTGCTGGTTGACGTACTAGGGCAGCAGAAATTGATTAAACACATTTTTGCTAAGTAATTATATTAGCATTCAGGACAGTTATACTATGATGCCGCAACACTGGGTCAGGGACGCACTTCGTGGTCACATATAATGGCAGTATCGTTACAGCGACACATGCGCAGAAAGCACCTGTCGTGTTGCACTGAATGTGTGAAAAGGTAAGTGTTATGCAGAAAATGTGTTGCATCAAGTTCGGTGCACATGTACATTATAAGCAGCTTTGGACAAGCAGCATCAATCGAATGACGCTATCCCTGCTTCATGATGTAAGGCTCATTAGATTTGACGCCCTCTGCTCGGCAGACTGGGCCTCGGCCACAGGATCCAGGGTCCCGAGCGTGGAAGGGGCATAGTGACCGTTGGTCTGTGGCCGCAGAACTCCCCCAGCAGCACTGTAGGCCATGAGGGAAGACAGTGTCATGACTCCAGGCACACGGGCAACAGTCGCAAGACCAGCATTAGTGGTATGACTAGTGGTTGCCACGGAAGTCAGCCCAGCTTGGCTGAAGAATGGCAAGGTCAGGTTGATGTGAGGCAGCGCAGAATTTTTGCCTGCCAGGCTGTTCATATCCTCTGCAAAGGCAGGAAGTGAGTTCTCAATCACACGGTATGCAAAAGCATCTTGCACAAATTTCAGTATGCTGCCACTCAGGAATTGGCAATACAGGCAAAGATTAACGATGCCTAGAAAAAAAAAATACAGCATTTCACAGAATGTCAGCATGTCTCACAGAATGTGGGCCCTCAACACAAGCCGACCTGCTCGCTATCAGCACATGTCCTAAAATATCTACAGCATGATACTATCAGTGGTCATGGTATGGAGTTTTCTCTGGTGCTATACTATTTCGAGAGTAATATTATCCTCTATATCGAACTCCCACAAATTTCAATTACAGGGAGCCTTTCACAAATACGAACTCAATCATCTATTTCACATGTGATACTACATAACACTTTGGTGAGATGCTAACCTTATGCATTCAAAACAACAAAAGTACCCTAAGAAGTACTTGGCAGAATTTGAAATGCTGAACCTATTCTGTGTGATGATTAACGTATTGTATGGAGCATCCCGTGTTGACATTTAACGTTATCATCACTGAGATATGTCTGCCAGCATGAGGACGCCATTAGAAACTTCTGTATTTGTCACATCAGTCATTTTTTTGTGTCATACTTTTTTTAGATCTTATGGTGGTTTTGGAACGTTAACCACTAACAATGATTTGCTTTTATTGCAATAGCAATTATATAGACACTCTTGGTTGGATTTTGCTGTCGGCGTTGCCGTCATTCATCGCACATGCATAGGTATCTATATATATAAAAATGCAAGAAAGAAAAAAATTAATCTAGAAAAAGACTCCAGTGCGTGGAATCGAACGTCAGACTGCTGAATTGTGAGTGCGAGGCATTAGCCACTGAGCCACAAAGGAGCACCTCCTTCAATGTACAAATGCCAAGCTATTTATATTTACCACTTACCGCTGGTGATAAGCATTTTGGGGGGAACTATCGTATTTTCAGCATTACCAGTGAGATGGTGCAATGAGCGCGTGTCGCCACACTGTAACGACGCGGCGACGCATGCTCTCATCTCCCACGTGTACTTTGCCTTACGGAGAGAAAGCAGGGTGGCCGCTCACGCATGCGCTTGCTTCTCTCGTGGGGAGACAATAGCATGCCTTGGGCTTTCACCGGAACGGTTCTCTTGTAGTTACCGTGCGCACAAAGGTCACTGCCATTGTTACACAGTCTACCTTTGCAAAAAGGGCACGCTTTTCAGACACAGCAAAGTAACAACTTAGACGCTTATTCGCGTTTAACTCTACTTGTGAGTACGTTTCGTGCCTTATTTATGCGTGAGAAACATGGGGCACGTTTCGATCTGCTTGCCATTCTGCGCGTGACCTTCCAATTTATTTCTATCGCGTTCATTGCTTCACCTTTGCGGCAAAGCTGTAATAGACTTCCCAAAATTGGTATGGTCTGACATTACATAAAATGTTATTGAATGCTCTGTGAGTTTTACAAGTCCTACCAACTATTGCTGCTTTCTTATGATCTTCTGCGAGGTAGGACTCTAGGACGTTGTCCACCAATGACACTTATTTGATAGGGTCGAACACCTTGCTATCAATCAGCCCCCAATGCATGCCACCCTTTTCGAAATTCTAGTAATAATTGTGCGGGTTTAACATTCCAAATCCACGATCTGATTGTGAGAGACACCGTAGTGGAGAGTTCCGTAAAATCAAGCCAGTCATGATTCTTGAACATTCCCCTAAATGCAAGCACACGGACTTCAACCATAATTGTCTCAATCGAAAATGCGGCCACCGTGGCCGGTCTTCGATCCCGCAAACTGCGGGTCAGCAGCCTGATGCCTTAGCCACTAGACCACCGTTGCGGGTCCTTTTAGAAATTCATCCACCGCGGCCGACAAGCTGAATTGTCCTATATTTGCGCGCTTATCGGCAAATGTACCCCAAGACATACGGTGGCCACAATGTGTTTCCGACTCCAACACTCCCTTCTGGCCTTCGTAATCTCTAAAGACATAGCCTTCAAGATTCACGTTCGCTGCTTCCAGGGTACCGTAATGGGGATTTAGATTTGAGCCATTTATGAGCCAAAATGATAGATAGAAATATAAGCTGGGAGGTAGAATTAGGTCAAGTTACACAGCTGCAGCCTTAATAGGCAGGCTTTTCATGAATTCCCTTCGCATTCTTTACGCACAGCACTGGCCCATAAACTTTACAACTAGTGGTCTCTGAGGGGTTGTATAGTGAGTAAGAATGTTTACTCAACTGTAGTTGAGTAAACGTCCAACAGTGCATGAAAGTTCATGAAATGCAACCAGCACCCACCCCCTCCCGTGAAAGCCATTAAGAAGCAAAGCCCATACCTCCCCCCCCCCCCCCATCAGGCTATTGCCTTTGTATATTTTTTGCAAGTTTTGGCACATTCTGTGTGAATGCTCACAATCTCCTCTGCAATGCACTGGACGAACTGGACGACCAGACTCTGTTGGAAGAAAGAATCCTGCACTACCGACAGGACTTTACATCGCAGAAGAAGGCTGTGAAGGCGCTCCTGCGCTTCTTGCGTTTGACCAGCCTGTCCATACCACTGTAATCGGAACGCCCTGCATGTGTGTGCATGTGAATTTTTTTATAACTTATTTTATATCTCCCTATCTCTATCCTCTTCCTGGCTCTTAATTCCCCACCCGTGTACAGGGTAGCAAACCAGTTCTATAGATTAACCCCCCTTGTTTTGTACTTTTATTTATTTTTCTCTCTCTTGCAATTCTTCCCAAGCATTTTTATGTTTTGCAAGTGTTATTCCAATTATTTCTGTCTTGTATCATAGCTCTTGATGTGACACTGTGTCAATCTTGAGGTGAGGAGTGCGAGTAGCCCTGACCATAGTGGGAACGCGTTCGCCACGAAGCGCCCACACTAGCCTTTACACTACCGCTCCCTAAGCCTACTCCTAGAACATCGCTACGCCTTGACGCCTTTTTCACCGAACATTAACATTGTCGCACGAGGCGAGCCTCCCAGGCACTCATGCAGCACACCTGCTTTGGCTAGACATCACTTCGAGACTTCGTGGACAGATTCAGAAGAACACCAACAGACGGTGAAGAGTTTACTGAGAACAGCTTGTCCGTGAAAGAAAATTTGCACTCTTGGGATCTGTCTGTCAAACACATGATGAGATCATAAAATGCGCCATATAGTTTGGAAACCAGGACTAATTTTGATCAACAGGTGTTGAATCGATATCAAACTTTTGCATTTCATCGCCTTAGTCGGCAGTTGAACTCGCTTTTTACATGACGATCACGTCGTCAGATGCATAACTCTCTCTTAGGTTTCAACTGTATTGTGCCACGCTCTCTCCTAATGGTTCTTTTCCAGATGTAAATGCATTACCTGCACTGGATGCTTACCTGTGGCAGTTTCGGGAACTCGCGATGATCCCAGAAGCTGAGCCTGCTGCTGCTGGTGGTGCATACCGCCCTGCTCCTGGTGAGCTTGCTGCGGCTGCTGCGACGTTGACGCCTGGTTGGCCGAGCCCGTGGACAGCAAGACACCACCTTGCACAGCGAAGGCCGCGGCAACGGCGGCTGCTGCAGCCGTTTCAACCTTGACGACGGGTCCGCCCACACCTGCCGCAGCTGCACTGCCAGCCGCTGCGTTCTTAGGCTTGCGCTTTCTGGTCTGGATACTGTCCTTCTTCATGTTCTGTGGACGGTTTATCTGCAGGCAAGCAGAGAGCACATGAAAAGATATCGTCATTAACGCGTTCACGATCCTCAGCCTCCATTCTGCACAATCATCACCAACCTGACTATGCCCACTGCAGAGCAAAGGTTTCTCCCATGATCCGCTGATCGAGACGGTCTAGTGCTTTCTGTTGCCTTGTTATACATTGGGACGTTTTAATCTCGTCGGCCCACCTGACACTCTCTCCCCTTCGTGTGTTTGCCTGTTCTGAGAATCCAGACCGGTAACCATAATGACCAGCGGTCATCCTACCTACGTGCACGGCCCATGTCTCTTTCTACTTCTTGATATGAACTCTGATATCCTTAACCCCGGTTCGTTCCCTGAACCATTTTGATCTCTTCTTCCCCTCCCATACGAACGTTCCGCACAAACATACGCACAAAAGAGCGCAACTGTTCACGCTTCTTCTTAAACACGGCTTGTACACTTGTACAGGAAATAACTAATAGAAAGATAGAATAAACACAAGCGTGATCAATAATTACTGCCTAATTTGACAGCCTATTCCCAACTAGAGCTATGCCTGAGCGCATCAGAAACACAAAAATTGTTTTCATGGCGTCCTAAACGCAGTGTCAACGCATCTGAAATAGTACGCCGTGTGAACTAAAAAAAATTAAACTCTTAAAGCACGAAGGACACAGCCGATGAAGCCTTTGAACTGGATTTGTACTCACCCCGCCGACATTAACGCCGACACCAACTTTGAAATGCATCCATACAAATAGACCCCCCCCCCCTCTCCGAACATTCGATAATGTAATCTAAAAATTCTAACTAGTACGATATATAGGGTACTGGTAAAAAGTTATATTGGATACATACTATGCCGGAGTAAAGGTTTACTTAAGGTAAGGGTCAATCAGTCGTCAGTATAGTGAACGAAAATTAATTGAATTCCAAAGGGGATGATTTGCGAGCGGAAGCTCACCCGACAAAGCACTGGTTTATTTACAGCAAGGGCCAACTCGAAGCATGGTGACCGATCCCAGGCCATCGTCTTCCTCTTTTCTCTCACTCGAGCCCCGTGTCCACTGGCTTCGTTACAGAATTAGTTGATTGAAAGAATAGGTGTAAGAATATCTCGAGACAGGCCATGTTTCTGAGATCCACTTCGGGAGAGCAAGGAAACACAAGTTAACACAAGAATACAATAAAGCACAATAACGCCGATGTACCAGACATTTAAGTCAAGGGTCAGGGTCCCTTAATTTTTTTTTAGTGTTGGTGAAGAGCGTAGTGCTTGCTCGTGCGCGCGTCGATCTCGACATGCCTTCAGGCAACGCCTCCTATACTCAAAGTACAGGAGGCGTTGATTCAGGAGTACTATGCACATCAGGCTTGTGCATGGTACTCCAACCAACCAAGCATTGTTCAGTTTTCTTTTTTCAGACTGTACTGCGCTCCGAGTCTTTGAACATTAAGAGAATATGCGTCACTGACAAAATGACGCAGCTTGGATGTTACAACGAGTGATGGGTGACATGTAATGGTTTAAAGGAATTGACAACCAATTTTCTATTTATCTTGGTTACCCTGGATTCCTCAGTGTGAACGCAGATTAAAGCGCAGGGATGATCTTTGCATTTTGACCGAATCAAAATGTGGCCACCGTATCCGAGAGTCCAACCCACGTACTCAGCTCCGCGAAGCTACGACCGCGGTTATTGTTACAGTTATGTCTACAGTGATGTGTTATTCTGTCCACCGAAGTTAAATTGACTGTATATGCTGCGACCGCGCCTTTCATCTCAATGTGAAGACACGTATAATTATCTCAAATGAAGTTCGAATGGCTGTATCACTCGTGTGCAGCCTCCAGCGCATAGCGATCGCAATGAGGCCGTACGGCGGGAAACTCCCCACAACCCTTACAAAAAAAAAAAAAACACGCTCCGTCCCCAGTGCCGCCCTATGGGACAGGTGGACCTGTGGCGAGCCCCTACTCATCCCTCCTCATCACTTGTCAACACGACATAGCACGCGCCTGTCTCTCTGCCCCAGGCTGCTGCCGCTACTCGAGTGTCTCCCCAAATATGTTTACGCCTCGCGAGCAGTTGACGAAAGACCCCACTAAGTGCTCTCTCTCTCTCTCTCTCTACGCGTCTTTTTTTTTTAATTTTAGCTGGCAACACCAACATGTTATGCGCCTGGTCACGCGACGGCCACGTACAAGGCGACGCGGCGCCATGCTTGACATCGCGTGGCCCGTCCGGCTCTACGCGGCGGACGTACTGAAACCGAAGCAGACACGAGCGTCTCGCCACATACTTTGCCCTCCGGGGCATTTTTTTATTGTCTTCTTTTTTTTCTTTCAGACCTCCTAAGGGGTCTCGTTTATTTCCCCACCGCAGCCTCCGCTTCTCGGGAAAAAGAGATCCCCGCGTTCACACGATACCTCAAGGCCGTTTTCTTTTTAACTCTGCTTTGATGAACCCTTTCTCACTCTCTAGTTTCCTCCTTGATTCCTCCTGCACCTCTGCCCCTCTGTATACGTCACTTATTTGCCGCTTCGTAATTGGTTAGGCGCCAGTGCGTTCAGGCGCCTCTACCCACAGGCTCGCTGTCGAGACTTGAGGAATAGGGCGTGCGGCAAGTGCATGTTCTCTCTGTTACCCTCTGATCTCACTCGCCGCGTGTGAGCTAGCATACTTGACAGTCTAGTTAACTCACGTGTCTTTCCCCTACTCTCTCTAAATATGTGCAGACATACATGCCTCCATCGAAGTCGCGGCTGCTGTTGCCGGGAATCTAAACTGCACCATAGCGCTACACTTGTGCGGCTGGGCTACTACCGCGGCTATCAGTCATTTCGGTAACAAATGCTTGGTTTTGGGACGTTAAACCCTACATATCAATCAAATCGGTAACAAATGTTGAACGACGACTCTGTCCATGACATCGAAGACTGCTCCTACGTACATACGGAAAGAAATTCTGAGATTTCCAATGACTTTGAGAGCCCCGCAGCGAAGGGCTACAATGAAATTCTTCATCAATCGGTGCATTTTAAACAGATGATGAATATGTTCTAGTACTTCAATGGTCTTTAAACAGCGCGAACGTCACAGAGAAGGCTGAAGCCCTTCTATGGTGTTACACGTTTTCATCCCACATCGTTTGGCAAGCAACATCTTATTTTCATATAACGTGTATACTTAACTGTAGTCCAGTAAATAAAAAACAGACCTGCTACAGCGTGAGTGTACCGCAAACGATAATGCCAGAGCCACCAATGCGATTGTGAAGAAAATGTGTTTCTTGAAACGGGCGCCTTGTACAGCACCTGTAAACCACTTCTCTTTGACCTTATAGGCTTACTGATTAAAGTGCAAAAGGAGAAATAGAGAGAAGAAAGAATTTTGGGGGCAACCAAGAAAAAATTGATACGAACAATGTTGTTATGGAGGCGTCCGTCGGCGCAAGCTACAAGGTACAACTAAACCAGGGGCACGCGAAGTCGCCGTACCATGGATTCGGGAGCCGGTCAGGGGCGATGTGCGAAAGGCGAGACCGGCAGATAGAAGGCGACGGCCTGCAAGGGGAGCGCGATATTAAATAGCATCGCACGCCTCTGCTTGAGATAAGGAGGACCGCCGTTATCTGCCTTATTAAGGGCCTTCACGAGCTCAGTCCGAATATACGAGAAGACGAGGATTTGGTGAGACAGGGAGCCCGGCTACTACACTGTGTGCGTAGATGAGACTTGTGCGAATGGACGCGGATTCATATCTGAGCTTCGCACTCGGCAGCTGTCCCTTCACTGCAACTTGAGCCTGTTAGATAAAGGACACGTTTGCCTATGCAGCATACGTATGAAATATGTTGGCTGGGTATAGGGCTGGTGTCAGGATATTTGGCAGTGCACAATAACGGCATCAGATTTTATTTATTTTTTAATTTGTACTGGAGTGGGGGCACCTACTACGAGTGAGTTCGTTCAGACGGGCAGGAAGGCTGGGAACTTGGGCGTTGTTTTGAGTATGATGGCTCCTGGTTGTCTCTCAAGGTCGTCATTTAAAGCTGTAATGACAACTTGTAGTAGCAAAATGTAGTAAGGTTTTCTTGTGGGTAGTAAACGTTGCATCCAGTAACTTCTCGTAAAACTTTTAAAGAAGAATGTGGAGCGACAACTATGGTCTCCCGGTATATCAAACATGTGCACTGGCTCTTTTCAATGTGACTGCTGTCGCACTGGCCGATAAAACGTTTCGTCTTTCAGTAAACGCCTGCACCACATGTGGAGTTAATCGCCATGTACTCACCCTGCGGAGGACAATGCTCCACAGATTGGCTCGTGCTCGGTGAGCAGCACACCTCCTGTGGCTGGTCCTTCAATCCACAACGTCATTTTAACGTCCCGAAAGTTTCACAACTCTCAATGGAAGTGAGAGGGAAGGAATGCCTTTCACCTGAACGAATTGTGACCCCCAGTGGTCCGCTATGGGACGCACATCTCGGAGGCCCTGAATGAACTCTAATCCCGTTAGCCCTTGAGTTAGGTCTAACGCGGCCGCTCACCTGATAATCTTGGAAGGTCGGTACACATTCGTTGCATCATTCTCCAATATCTCAACAAGCTCATATGTAAGGTCAGACTTTGTTTGTTTAAGTGTCCTGTTAGTGTGGATCAAGTCCACTTTTTCTTAACCCTGGGAATTCGCTGGCGCGTTCGGTGCGTCGACTTGGCCAGGAGCACCTTGACGCCACGGCTCGCCGCTTTTTTTTTTTTTTTAAGTAGGCGAATGCAATTCACTGAAGTGGATATGTCCGCTAAGCGGGTACGTTGAGAATGGCGAAGGGTGAGAGCATTCGAAATATTTTGCGAGTGACTCGTAGTGCAAGCGTGTGCGGTGCTTTGCACACCGGCAAAAACGCTGTCCGCAGATACGCTGATGTGTGCGGTACAATTGACCCCAGTGAGAGTGACAGACTCATATCTTGCAGGTAGAAACCACGACGTGATCATGCGGTAATAATTTTGCTGCATCTACGTTCCGCCTCCGTTGGCTGCCGGGAATAATGAAACAGATTCTGCAGCGTGACGCGAACCTGATTTCAATTTTCGTACAACCGAGCGCGTTGCAGAAGCAAAAGTAAACTTCATTTTTTTGTTGTTTTACCAAGAACATTATCGATGCTGTTTTCGTGGTTCTTCTGTTGCTTGAGACGATCAAGAAGCGAATGCAAAGAACGGGAACAGCGTTCTAAGCAGGTGCGAGTAATGTAGGTGCGCAATGGCGGGCGTCGAAGAGTCCTTGCCATGACGTCATCCAGGCCTTCTAAAGCTTTAAGGCCTCCAACTTCTCGGGGCTAAAGGTGATTACCGATAACGCGGACTCCCTCATAGGCGTGAGCATGGGAGAGCGATGGGGCTGGAGAGGTGGCCATCTATATTAGCAGGGGGGGGGGGGCGCCAAATTAGCCCTATACATTGACGTAAGAGGCCGGGGGACGCTGCGACTCCGGGAGGGCGGGTGCATTGCCAGCCCCATGCATCACGTTATAGGTAGGGAAGGCGCAGCGATAAACTTTCGCCATCCCGCAACCCTGCCAGTTGAAAATCGATGCAGTATAGGTAGCACGGTCGTTGACAAAGTTATGCCGCCCACCCCCCTTCTCGCCTAACGCAATGCCACACAGGTTTGCATTTCCCAAGACAAAATGCTGCCAACGCTTATCATCGGTAGTTTTGATTATATTGTTTGCTTCACAGTCCTCGTGTAAGCCACTTTGTGTTTGGGGGGAGCAACGTTGCTCTCAGGGATAGCGGCGGAACGTTAGTGCGTATAAACGCGGACACATAGGCGACATGGCTGCATTTTTTGCTGAAGAAGTGAGCGTGACCACCTACTTTTTAGGTTATAAGGATTAACTCTGTGTGGACCACGCGATGCTCGCTAGCCTAGTGCCTGAAGGCTCCGAGCCGTAGCTGCGTACCCAGGCTCTTACGACGCACGCAGTAGTTTCACAAAGCTCGCTTCCAAAAGAAGAAAACGACACGCAAACACCAAGCTCCTCGGCGACACGTTGGCGTCACCCTAGAAGCGGCGGCCTTACTCAGGAGCATGCGGTTATGATCAAAATCTTGACGCTCCGGGTTATCGCTAAAGTCTCTCAAGGGGGAGGGGGATGTCTGTCCCTTCCTTGCTGCTGTTGCTTGGATGACTCGGCTTCTGGCCGGTTCAAAACCGAGAGCAGGCCCCCACAAGGTTCGCGGCCAACTCGCCCGGCCAGATAACGTCACCTCGTCTCGTTGCTCGCGTCAAATGCACGCACACCCGGTCTGGCGAAACCGAAATGCGCTAGATCGCTTTTCATGCGTGGCCTCAACTTTTTTTTCTTCTTTTTTTGTAATTTTTACTTGATTTGGCTCGCGCTAGTAACTACACGCCCCGCGAATGCGCTCTGCGCGATTCAAAGGACCGTGCGACTAAAGCGTGAAGCAGCGAGAACAGCTGCACTGTAGCGAGAAAGTCCTTCCCTCAACTTTCGCCCCCGAACATCGCCACATAAGATGTGCGCAAGTGTTATAGTTTTATACGTGGTTAAGTAGATTTACTCATTTGTATCGCGTGTTAAGTCAGCAGTCAGCTTAGAAAGGGAGAGGATAAAATATAGCATTTGATGTTTATCATGTTTGCATCACTATTCAAATCAGGTTGCCAGCCGCCACTGCACTGAGCTATACTCGTACTGATGCGCGCACGTGCACACGCAGTAAGCCATATTGATGTCTGCGTAGTTGCGAAATTGATTCGAAGCCTCACCTCGCAGCACCTCTCACTTATGAAACGGCGGATCACGATACCCTGGATAACTGAACATCGGTTACGGAATACTGGATGTCTGCTGTATTTCAAAACATGACTTTCCAGGAGAGAGAGATCCAAGGAAATGCAGGGAAGTCAAGCAGACGCACGGCCGGTCTGCTACCCCGCACTTGGAGAAGGGATAAAGGGAGGAAGAGATAGACGGGAAAAAAAGGAAGAAAGATATATAGAATCTCGAGCACACGTGGGGGAGTACATGTAGTCTAGACGCGGTTTGTTCACTTCAGGTACTTTGATAGCGCTTTAGTTGCTTTCTGTGTCATCGAAGCCCACGTCCAAGGTCCTAGAACCTTCTGTACAGAAAATGTTCTCAAGAAGTAATAGTAATGTCCTTATTTTCGTCCAGCTGTGATTTGTAACGTAATTTAAATACGTTTTCAAAGCAACCTCGCCATTTCTGGTAAATGGTGTTCACGTACCCCGTGAAGTCGGAAGTAGAGGCCGCAGGCGTTGCACACAGGCTCGCCACTGTTGTTCCTCCTCCACAGTGACGTCATGCTTGTGCCGCAGTTGGAACAGACCAAGCCCGCTCGCCGCGCCGCAGACTGAACGAAAGAAAAAGATAATAATGTATCAGTGAGAGTGTACAACACTATTCAAATCAGGTTCATTACGCTTTGCGAATGCCTTCGAGGGCCATTAAGAAGAGAAAGATTTGTTTCCCTTATAAGTACAAATTGTGGAGTTGAATTTTGCTGCTTAAGTCACACGTTACAGGGTTTTGAAACACAAAAAGACGAGGCGACGGCAGTCACGAACTCCAGACAACACGTCCCACTCCGGGATACTCAGAGGGCCTGTGAACGAGCCGAAAGGCACAGCCTCTCTGTTCTGGCATGAGGACTGTCCGACGGCTGAGTAGGCCTACAGTAGGCCCGCTGCTTAGCCTCTCAGGCCAAATAAGGCTGCCTGCCTATACACCTTTTCACAGGAAGGTAAAAAACACCGCCATGATGGGCTGTGCGCGGGAGTACAAAGGCTAAGGGTGCAGCGTTGCCAGTGCATTTTCGAGGCTACGCGCCAATTTGCACAGCCCAAGGAGGGCTATGGCGGCGCCCAGGGAGGCGTTTATGAAAAGGTGAATTCATCTGCCTGTCTCTTAAAAGTAACTTCCTCTTTCAATATTCAAAAACCAACACACTTGCCGCGAGATGGCGCTTAGTGAGTGAGAAAACCCACAAAAATCAAATGCGGCTGGTGACGCTCCCTTTATGTTTCCACGCGAAATGCAATGATGTCATACATTTTGACGGCACATACTAAGTCCGCTTTATTTCTAATCGGCAAAAATGAAGTTCATTGAGCTCAGAGGGGGCGATCGACTTAACATACCAAGTTTCTGGCAATTTCGTAGAGTCAATGTCTCCAAAATGAGACAAGTACACTTTGAAAACCGTAACGCCACTCCCGCAGGTTTCAGCATTAAATTTAAACATAAAACTTTGACCTTGATGTTCCGTTTTATTTAAAAACTTGTGGTGGCAAAATTAAAGACCCTAGTGTTGATATGGTACACAACCAAACTAAAAAATATTCATTATTTCACATTAGTACGCCTTCACATGTCATTCGTGCAAACATATAGATGAATAATATATCGCAAAAACAGAAAAACTTCATTACCCGTATGCGTGAGAGTTAACCTCTAATGTTATGTCTCTATACACATGAACTAATTTTATACACGAACCACTCATCAATTTATTAATTAGTAGCTCCAACCAGATACTTAACCAGAACTCTCTGCTCAATCGCCCTGCTTTCTTACAGGTTATCTATTTTTCTTGTCCTATACTGCGATCCACAGAACACAATCTACGATTTACACATAAGCCAAGCTGCATACAAGATGTCATAAACAAAAAATAACAGGGTACTTTACGTATTCACCAAAGACGAGTCGAAGGCAAAGCGCTTTAAGCCAAAAGAACGCCGCGAGCACGAAGCGCATGGCTTGTGCACGCGACTTCTTGGGGGCGAAGCTTCCTATGCCGAGTGTCGTGCGTCCGCGATGTATGTAGTAGTTGTAGTAGTAAGTAGCCACCTCCGCGGGGACTAGAGGATCGAGCGGCACACGCGCACCCTTTTCGATTGAGGAAGAATTCTACCCGTGCACGTTGATAAAAAATAAAGATAGTTGTCTCTGATGAAATAACTTACAGAGAAGAGTATTGGTGACTTAATCTTTAATAAAATTTGTCTTGAATTTGATATTTATAAAAAAAAACTAGTATTAGAAGGATGCACTTAGAGCACTATAGGACCAGAAAAGATTGCCTCGTTAAATTCGCTGGGCTTATCATTATTGATTTTAGCATCTTCTGGACCACCTTGGTGATGTAGTACAGAACTCCTCCATCAGTCCACATCGCAATCCATCTTGGCCTCATTAATAGCAAGCTTTAGCGAGGGTTGGGCCGCAGTGCCTTGAGTATGGTGGACTAGTACATAGCCATGAACTAGAGGTGGTGAAAGGTCGGAAGGAGACACGAAGCACAGGCCGTAAGAAAGTGCGCGAGTGCCACCTCTCGTTTAGTCCTTGGAATGTCCGCTGGATGGGAGTACTTCTAATGGGGAATATATGATGAAAAGATGTCAGATGGTGGTACTTGGAGTGTTGAATAGATGGACGAACGGGCACACAGACATGCATGGATGGACGCATGAACGGACGCAGGGGCGGATGCATGGATGAACGCAGGGACGGACGCACGAACAGACGCACGCACGGACGGGCGGATGGACGCATGGACGGTCACACAGACAGACGCATGGACGGACAGAAGCAAGAACGAATGGACGGACGAATGTTTCGCCCCACTCTCCATCATTCACTCCGTGGATATGCTGCCATTTTTTATTTGCCTTACACGCTGAGGCACTCCGTGGAACTGGGATGTTTGACATGGACGATGCATCACGAGATTGATGCGACAACGCGTGACATTATCGCGTGACAACGTCGCGTGACATCAATGATGTCTTGTGACAATATAACGTAATCAATTAAGTCGTATCGCGTTATCGCCGAGCGTCAAAGATCATCGACATTCTCAAAATCCAACATATTTGTTCAGAGCAACACTACTAGTACTTACGGAGTAACAACGCAAAAAGAGACAAGGACATAAGAGAGCACTGAAGGGGCTTTTTTTTTTGTCCTCTCTTCTTCCGCAGTTACGCCGTAACTACTCGCACTCTAGCGCTGTGCAAATATGTTGATTCTCAATTACCAACTAGCCCAAGAATCTGTTTCTGAATTAAGCGACGATTTTTAAGTGGGACAGAGGCGGCATGCACCGAGAACCGAAGGACGCCTATAGCAGTTGAAAGATCGGTGCGCACTGGCTCCTGCAAATTGTGTCCCGCAAGTTCTTATCAATTCCAAAGAACGTTTTTAATAATATCATCCCCAGAAAACGCTTCAGGTCTTAATGAAAACTGAGTCAAGAATAATTTCGCTTTGTTGTGATATACCACGTATCCATAGGCCCGTATTCACAAAGCAACCTCGGCTTTACCTCACGTTTTCCTCAACTTCCTGTACTCTCTACATGCGTTTTAAAGGCACAAAAATGGTAACAGGGCAAAAGATAAGGACAAGACTAGTTTATGAATACTGGTCCAATTTGTTTATCATGAGCAATAAAAGTTTAAAACCAATAAGGAAATATGGAGGAATGGTTGAGGTTGGTTTGTGAATATGGGCCTTAGTGTGCACTTAAAAGAAGTCAACATAACGCTGCTATAGAAGTAAGTATTCTTATGAACAATACACTGCAAGGCACTTGCAACATTTCGTTGAAACGTTTCTACGCCAACAATTGTTTGCGATTATTGCTTTTATTTTGGCGCGACCTTTTTTCTTTCAAGCATTACATTGCAAGTTTAGCGTGCACAGTTATTTTTCTTCTTGCATAACGTAATTTGATTCCAGAACCTTATATTAAAGGTTGTCGATGTAAAAATTTTGAGGTGCTCTGACGAATTATTTTAATTAGCGTATCACTTATCTAAATCCTAACTAACACGTGTAACGTAGTACTGAAAGAGTTTGAGATAAGCTATGGTAACGCCAAGCGCAACTTTAATTAAGTGCGCGCCTATTGCATATCATAACTTCATTCCAAAACAGTATACTACAAGTTCACCGCATCACAATTTCGGTGCGCCCTAATGAATTACCTCAGTTAGCGTATCACTTATGTAAACCCTAACCAACACAACCGGAACTGAAGTCGTGTAACATATTACTCAAATAGTTTCATACAAGTCCTTGTAACGCCTAGCACAGCTTTAATTAAGCGCGGACCGCTAAAAAATCGGCATCGCATTGGAAAGCACTTGTGCTCCTCCGATGCCACATCTCTATCGCGCCTATCAGCGTGCGACGATTAGACGAGAAGCAAGTGCTTTTAACGAGGCCGTTCGCCCTAATGGCAAGAATAAACTTGGACAAATCGACTCGCAGACGAGGAACAGCGCGATAGCGCCTTCATAACAGATGGCCGCAGGCGGGAGACAAGATAATAACGGATCGGCTCAACGCGAGCCTCGCGTCGGCCGACGTCATCACTCACGGCGGCTCGGCTCGGGACAAAGACAAACTGTTGTGCGGGCCGCAAATGGTTTCGGTTACACACGCAAGCCGCGCCCGCCAAGTGTTTGGACAGCGTATACAGAGCCGCCTTCGTGGAGCGCTTGTCAGCTTCGTGGCTTCCGCAAACGTGCCGACGGGCGCGCAAGCTCAGTAGGTACTCTTGGCTATAGCAAAGAACTACCTTCTTAGACATTTCGAATGCGGGGCTGTACTCCATACAGTTTCATTAGAGTGCGCTAGAGGGAATACTGACAGTTTCTATGGGAGCTGCAGCGTACGGCACTTATTCCATCATGGGAAGTATGGTTAGTACACAGATTTGTCTCAACTTGCGCTTCTTTCGGCTCCATGCGACTCGGTGTGGCCTGCAACCGATTTGTTACAACACAAAGTTCGGCTGTTCCCACCCTTTTGACTCCTCGGTTGACAAATTCAAATCCTCGATTTAGTTCAAGTGGCTTCAATTTTGCTTCAGTTCGAACTATCGGACGAAGTTCACAATAGAAAAGTTTTGTTTCTCGAAGCAAAAGCCAGAATATAACAATAAACAAAGGCAAAAGTGCGTTTGATTCCGCAAATGGGAAGACAAGCGAAATTCGTGAACCGCCCGTCACTGCCATGGTGGTTCAACAATCACAGTGCCACTGTTACTTCCAGTAATTATTGCAGCAAACTACACCGCACGCCTGATAACCTCCATGTTGCCAAAGTCTGTAATGGCGGATTATTGCGTAATGAGAGCGACCATGTGTAGTAGCAGCCCTGTCAGCCAACGTGGGTTGATGAGAAGGTGAAGTGAAAAACTTAACATTCTCTATCCCCATATCACCTGGGGATAAAGCGTAACAGGAAGCTATGGAAGTCTGAGATTACCAACTGTGACCTCGTTTGAACAAGGGGTGTGGAGGCATAGGCGACCTTTAAATTTTTTTTCGTGTCCGGCGCTGAATCTGAACGGTATCGCGTACATTCACACGCATCTGGAACTGTCGCTGTGAATGTTTATGAAAATATCTAATAGTTGGCTTTTTTTTCGTTTCAATATTATACCAGATATTATATAGGGAATTTCAAGCATTTGAGACACAGAGTTGCACTGCTCGCTGCTTTTTACTATTTTCTAACTCTGTGCAATGACCACTGTTGAGCACAAACCATTTCTAATATTTTTTAATTACTACACAAAATATGTGCCTATATACTTCCTTTATTTCCCTGTAAACTGACTACTGCGCTGTCGTAAAGAGCCTTCACGTAGATCGGTGGAAAACGACATCGCTAGAACGAATACAAAGGACAATATGAAGACAGGACATGCACCATACATGCAACTAAAGTTTTCATTGTAAAAACACCCTTTAGATGCACGAAATCGACGCTCGCTCTCCACCTCTAATGCCGTCATCTATCCATTTCTCAACCATTGTCTTTCGTGCGGATTTTGTCCGAATTTCACCGATACTGTCATCCTATCATGACATCATCAAAAGTTAACACGATAATTAATTGAAAGTTTTCCACATTCCGAAATGAAAGGATGAATGCGTCAGCCGGGCATGTGTAAACAAACCTCCACCCCCACCATCACCCAACACGTGTGTATCATTGTGCCTATTCATAGTGTGTTTATCGCTCTGTATGTTTCAAGGCCATGTTCCTCCTGCTCTCTAATCTTGATATGATTTGCTTTGCACCTTCTGTGATAATCTCTTGTGTGAGTATGTTGGCTGCATATAAAGGGCGTCTTTATTTTAAATAAAAACTTTTGCTCTGAGTGCAGTGCACGACCGGTCTTCATCTTGTCATTTGTATTCGTTTTAGCGATATCGTTTTGCATCAATATATATCCAAGCTAACTCGGCCACTTCTATCTATTACTTTTCCTTCAGTCACTTTCGAGCTGTTTGCAACAGCTTTTGACTTGCAAGAACCCGGAAAAAAAAATTCTCTAAATTGACCAAATATTTATTTCATTTACGGTAATATAACAACTGTCAAGATTTTCCGTCCAACTATCACGACATGATAATGAGGGATGCTGTGGGGAAAGGCGCAGGAAGTTCTGACTATCTGGCGTTCTTTAAAGCGTGTAACGTACGACCAATACAATCTATTGAAAGGGGCAAGTAAATAATATACCATGACGGCTTTCACTTTCAAGCAGTCTTGATGGAACGCACAAGTTAAGGCGTGACTCTTTGTAAAAGTTCCGTTTAACCAAGGAACTTTTCACACTGTGGACCATGTTACTATTGTTGTTGTTGTTGTTTGTTGTTGTTGTTGTTGTTGTTGTTGTTAGTGTTGTCGTCGTCGTCGTTGTAGCACAGCCAAAACAGTCGTGCAACACGTGCAGAGGATAGAGAGAAGGAGCGAGCCAGCCTGCTCACCAGCCTGCTCACCACTCGTCGGGGCGTCTTGGCGACCGGCCTGTTGGCGCCGTTCATCTTGTTGTAGAGTCCGCACGCGTTGCAGAGGTAGTGGCCCGTGCCGTCCCGGCGCCACAGGGGCGTCGAGATGGCGCCACAGTTGACGCACTCGCGGCCCTCGCCCACGTACATCTCCATGTCCGTCGCTGAAACGACACGGAAGAACAAAATACAATAAGATGCGGGCTCGAAGCTCATCCATCAATTTCGCAAACGAGCCCCCTCCGCGGATCGCGTGCCACCAAAACTCTGCAAAGAAACAGCGGAGTATACTGCTGCGAGTGCGTATCGGATTTCATCCTCCGTGTCAAAGGCTCAAAGTGGTCGGGACATGCTTTGGCAACTGTTGCGCGCCTGTAATTTTTTTCTTCCAGTTCTGACAATCTTTTCACGATCGATTTTAGCACGCAGCCCTCCAATCCTACTGCCAGAGGTGGATTACCCAAGTTTTCACTTATGACAAATTACAGTGAATGTGTACAGCCTTACAATAAATAGTACGTTATTATCTTACTTGATTTCAACAAATACACAGAGCGTTACACGAACAGGAGAGCGGTGAGAAAAAAGGGCATTTCGGGGGCTACGGGCAACCTAATTTTAGGTAAACGCGGAAAATATAACCAAGACACGTAAACGGTTGAGTAGGTGAAGAAAGCAGGGCGTTCGAGAAAGCCAGGGATAACAACCTTGTCACCCGCTGGGATAGGACGTAACACAAGTTAACTAGCATTCACCAAAACAGTCGCTGATAACAAACACTGTTATTATTTTTAAGCACCACGATCAATTCACCCGTGAGGTGTCTGAAGCCTATCATATTAACAAGTCACGTGATGCTTGCGTAAGCCAGACCTCGGTTACACTGCACAAAAGAGTTCACTTTTATTGATGAGCGTATCACTTAATCTCGTTGTACTTCACTTGTCATGCGCGGCTATCACTTTTTAAATTCTTGTTGCTCGGAATAAACTTTCAGTTGTGAGTGCAGCGCTGTGTGTGGTTCTCTTCTTTGTCTCCGTCTTTTTGTGCGCCGCTTTTCTTTTAATATGAATATACACCAACTCGCCCAACTTTCTATTCTGTTACAATATTTAGCTCCAGTGTTGAGATAGTCAGGACCGTGCAACTTGAGCAAAATTTTTACCCACACACTTTTGCACTTTAATAACCATGACAATGTTACGCCCTCGTAGAACGAATTTACACTGTAACGCAAACGTGTCTTGTTGAACTATCTGAAAATGCACTCACTAACTCGAAATATGTGCCAAATTCCGATATCTCATTCGCATTCGATCAACTAAGGCACAACCATAAGCTAGCAAGAAAAATATTGCTCGCAATTCTATTACACTTTATAGCATGTCGTGCAACCAATATCTACAGACGAATAGCCAGCCATATGTGTGCTTTAGCCGGCAGAGACGATTCTCACGGCGTGCTATGCCTTTCGCTGCAGTCTGCGTCTAACCGCTCCTAAGCAAATGAATAACAACAGCAAAAAAATCAGAGTCAAATACTTCGGCGACCCACTGCTATGATGCGCGAGCTGTGGGAGATGATCGAAGAGTTCAGCAGCCATTGCACCGTGACATGACTTGGGCTCTAACGTTTCTGAATGCGCCTAGAAGATGGAAAATGCGCGTGCCTCAGTTCGTGTATCCCATACGGCGGGTTACAAGTGATGAGGTCGGGACGACATTTTTCTTCGGCTCTTGCGAATGTCGCCGCGTAACAGTATCTTTCTGTCATCTTAGATGCGAGGACCGAAGACATTTTTTCAGAAGCTTTCCTTTTTTTCGCTGGGGTCCCTTAGAGAGAGGGAGAGCTAGGAAGAGGCAGGCCGGAAAGTTAGCCCGATATTAGCATCCGGTTTCCCACCCAGCACTGGAAACTATATGACTGACCTTTTTCAGAAAAGATCCTCAGATCATAGCTCTACGCGTCGCTGGGCAGCCAAGCGACGCGGGCATTGCTAGTTTTTTTTTTTATTATTCGACCGGATTAAGCAACCGGTTAAAAGCGTGTAATAGACAGGCGCACACATACCCTGACAGTCCTTTCTTACCTCTTCTCTCTGTCTGCTCTTTTGATCCCCTCACCCCTTCCCACCAGTGAAGGGTACCGGACCGGACGCGTACCTAGTTGACATCCCTGTCTTTCACTTCTTCCCTTTCTCCTCCTTATCGTTCTTTTAGTCGGTGGGGAAATATTTGTTGAACGTGATGTAAACGGTTAGTCGCTGTGCACTGTATTGTGCGAAGTGGCAAGAGATATGTCACATTGTTTCTTTATTGCCGCAGTGGACACTGGACTGCAGTGACGGCCATTCCAACGCAGAACCCATTAGCATGGGCAAAGACAACGCCCAACCATTACCTACACAAAACTGTAGCGCCTACTGCAGGTGAAGCCCCTATGGGACTTGAAGATGGGTGAAATGAGTGACATCGGCTATGCTTGCGGTACGGCCCAATCCATTGTAACGTGGCGCTTTGGCAAGCGGAGCTTCCATGTAGCGTCGTTCAGTGGGCTAAGCGGGTATACCCGCTTAGCCCACTTGGTCAACGCGTTCATTGTAACCACTGTGACTTGATGTCCTTTCTCACTTAGATGATGTATTATCCCTAGAGTCTCTAGTGCCATGTATTCTTTCGGGCCGCGGCCCAAGGCTGATAGCAGAGACTGTAGTGTCGCCCGAGAGCCGCAAAATATAGTCCACTTGTGTGTCGGTTGGTCAATAACAAATTTCTACGCGGTTCGGAGCGCTGTCAGCTCTGCTGACGTTAGTGTACTCGCGCTAGAAGTCGCGAGTTCAATCACCGTAAACAATCTTGTTATCACTACTGTTCACGGTTGAGCTGTTAGGCAGTACGGATCGCGTAATTGCCGCGCATGATTGTTGGTTCAGCTGAAGTATATATAGCGTTTTAACATTTCACAGACAACGAAGCAGCTACAGCAGAACGCATTGTTTTCGCGCATTTCTAGACGTGCAATGATTTATACCGTGTATAAAAACTGTTTCTTCTGCAACGTTTGCGAATTCATATTTCATTGTCTATAACTGTTTGCATATTTATTCAACCGTCACGTACGCCTGTTAACAATCAATAGCTTCAGTCAAGCAGTTTAGTGCAACAGCCTTTAGCCAATGGCGCCCACGATAACTGTTGTATGCACGGAAATCAATTCGTATTTCTTTGTAAGGTATTCATTGTATTGCGTTGCATCTTATTGTATATTAGTGTATTGTATACCCTGCAACGTATGCGAAGACCACCTTAGCCCACTGAAGAAGCATGGATATATGGCGTGCGTAACGAACATATTCAATACATTTTCCGTGCCTACAGAGTTGCGATCTTCAATCAATGTTTCCATGCGTCCTTCTGTAAGCTCTTTAATTTCGTTCATCTTAATATGAAGCACTGACCAGCCGTAAACCAGGCATTTTTTTTTCAACCCTTACACTCGCGTTCAGCTTGGCATGTGAGACGTCATAATATAAATTAAGGCTTATTTTTGATATCCCTTGAAGCGGAGCCCAAGAAGTCGATCACCCGATCGAGCTTGCGCGGAGGGGGATGCCTCAGCGTCGCGCAGTCGTTCATGCTTCCGCGCAGGCCTCGCATGCATGCATGCAGTGATCTGTAGCTCGCCATTCTTTTTACGACCAACACCCCGCCCGTTGGCGGTTTCGAATTCGCAGCGAGGCGATGCGGGAGTTGAACCCACTGCCTTCGGCAGGAAACCCCCCAATATTTATGGTGAATCGTCAGACACGTCGTTAGAGCCCTTCGCGCGCGCTCTTTTTTTTTCATTCTTTTTTTTTTTTGCTTTCCCGCTCTACGGCCGGTTCAGACTGTTTTCCGTCACGAGGACGTCGACCGTGCAATTGGTGCGCGTGTACAAAGAAAAAGTGAAAAAAAAAACGAAAACCGACGTTGTGATTTCAAGTGCGAGGAGACGCATTGGTGCTGACAACGCAGGAGTTTCCTATCCTTGAGAGCTTGCCGGAAAATGCAAGAAAAAGCACAACTTCGCGGAGAGAAATAGATGAAAAAGGAACGTACTATAATAACCGGTTCAATACTCTGTACAGAGGTGACATAAAAATGTCGAAAAAAGGGCAAAGAGGAAAATCTAACAGATAACGAAAAAAAAATTAACACAGGTGCACACGGGTAGGTCGTTCCAATTATAGCCGTCTGCAGACCAGCGCAACATAATCACCCATCACGGTGAAGTTGTTTGTCCGAACTGATTGATTGATTTGTGGGGTTTAACGTCCCAAAACCACCATATGATAATGAGAGACGCCGTAGTAGAGGGCTCCGGAAATTTTGACCGCCTGGGGTTCTTTAACGTGCGCCCAGATCTGAGCACACGGGCCTACAGAATTTCCACCTCCATCGGAAATACAGCTGCCGCAGCCGGAATGCGAACCCGCGACCTGCGGGTCAGCAGCCACTAGACCACCGCGGCGGGGCTACGATACTCGCCTGCGGATCGCGCGTACACCGCTTCGAATCTTTCCTCACGAGAAATTCTTTGACATCAAGAAGTTTGTTCTTTGTCTTTCACTCATTTTTTTTTTCTTTCTCTTTGTACTCGTTCTCTTAGCCATCAGATTTACTCCATCCCACGCCGAACAAATCTGCACACGTGTTATGAGAGCGAAGCAAAGATGAACACAAAGAAGATAGCGTTTGACGGTTAATGATGATGATAGTGTTCTGTTGTCGGATTACGGCCAATGGCTGACTTTAATAACTTCGCTATTGATACAGCAACGAAAGGAAAAACACAGGGAGCATGCTATGTGTACTTATGAAACAATTCACGTCGGTGCACCAGCCATCAAGGGCTATTACTAAGGCGAAAAAAGCCTTAGATGCCTAGTTTAACGCGAAGTTTTATCCTTGTTGTGCCGCGTCGAAGGCATCGGTGGTGGGTGGGGGGAGGGGGGCGAGTGATGAAAAGAGTCATGATCACGAGATCACGGCAGGTTATGCCGTTATGATTACCCGAAAGATCGCCGTAAGTTGCGACTCCGTTGTGGCGTCGCAGTGACGTAACGTCACATGATGACGTCATCACAGCTTGGTAAAAGTTGGTTCGATCACGGTGGCAATGCGAAACTTGGTGAGGTGCCTCCGATCTTACGGGCAATGCAAAATCACGTTAGGTGCAAAAATCTTGCGGAGGCTTACGAGGCCACATCAGTACATCGCCTGAGAGGGAAAAGTCGATCGTTTTCGCCTTCGAGTTGGTTTAGGTTAATGCATTCCCAGTGAATTTTTTTAGCAGTGTATTTTTGTGGATTCAACCGTGTTTCAATGGTCACTGCCCTGTTTCTTTGCCCTACGTCGAGTCGAATCTCCAGCGCCACTGCATTGATATTCGTACGGGTAAACGCTTGATTGACACTCGGAGAAGGAAACCAGCGCAAGATATTTAGTGAAGTGCCAAGGACAACGACTCGTCGCAGGCCCGACACCGTGCCCCCGAATTCGCCCTCAGCGTCCGCAGCAAAAGCTGAGCGCAGCAAAACGAAGCCGCGGCCCTACATACGAACGCGGGGCCAAATCTCACGCCCTCTGCCGGGGCGATGCCGCCAAGATCCCTTTGAAACGAACACTTCTGTCAGGCACCGTCCGCGAAAGCTAAACAGCCACGCGTTGGAAGCGCGAGCACACGCAGAGTGTCATCTAGTGCGATCAAGACGACATGGAGGCGAATATTACCGAGCACACGAAAGAGGGCGCAGTGGAGGCAGGAATTAATCAAAGATCACCAGCGACACACACACACAAGCCGCGCGGGATGCCGGCGGAAGGGAAGACCGCTTCTTCAACAGCCACGCTAGTGTCTCGTTACCAAAGCGCCGAGTTGAACACTGCCGCGGCAAGTGAACTGCTCCCCGCGTAGGGTATGGCTGTCACGCGACAAAATAAATACGTCACACGTCAGCGACGTCCGAATGAGCCGAGCAACGGGCAATATTTACAGCTGCGAAACGACAGGGGACCCCGGTAGCCTTCGCCAGTGCTTCAAACGCTGGTCGTGAGTGTTGTATAACCTCCGGTACCCGGCGATCCTATAGACCATACGACGCGAACGGGGATATCGTGTTGGGGTCGAATGCAACACTGCATGCGTGGCGCGGACGTGTCGTATACGGTCGTATAAGTTCGTGCAAGAGCACTGATGCAAACCAGACATCCTATATAGCGCCTAAACGTTCTAGTTTATATCTCTATCTCGGTAATCGGGTTCATCGAAATGAATCTTCCCGCTTATGCGCACCAGTTTATAGCTTTACATGCGGCGAGTCCAGAGAAGCCAGTCGTTATGAACCTGCATGTGGGGTCATGTACTTTGACACGTCTTATTTCTTTTTTTTTTACTGTCCCCGTATAAAATTAGTACAGGGGCAGGACGAGAGTGTCATTACGCGCACTGGCAGAAGACGGTTCGGTCCCTCGGAAAGCGGTCACGTGACGTAAACGTGCAAGAAAGACGAGCTCAATTTTCAATACAATTGAATTTTCGGGCCAGATGCAGCGCCATAATTGAAAAGAAGAATCGCGTTAACATTCCGATCGCCCTTAAATTCCAGAATTTCGCTACAACGGCAAGAGACGCCATGCCGGTTCCTTAGAGTCTTGGTCCCGACGAAACGATTGGTATAATCAAATATACTTCACTGTCATGTATTTACAACGTGCGGACAGAAACAGCGCGATAAGGAAACATGCGCGAGATACGAAACATGAAAGATACGAGACATGCCAGCTACAAAAACTAGCTAATCGTGCCAAAACAGCTGGAGTTCATGTTGACATTGTCTTGTAGGGCTGGGCTGGGCACTCTAAAGAGAAAAAATGGTGTCTTTTTGTTCCACAATAATGATGTCTCACAGCCTTTTTTGAAGACTCGGCGATGGCCACCTCCTTATCAAGAACCCAATGCCACACTGATAACGCGCATGTAGTTTGTGATCTGCTGGGCACGCACAATTTTTTAGAGTGTGTATAAAACTGATTTCTTCTTGTAGCGCGCGTGTCACCTTCGTATGCATTAATCGTAGAAGAGGAAAATGAGAGGACAGAAATAAAAGGCAAGATTGTGAACTAGTCCTGAAAACCCGGTACGCCACCTAATACTAGGAAAACGGATGATTTATAGATTGATATGTGGGGTTTAACGTCCCAAAACCACCATATGATTATGAGAGACGCCGTAGTGGAGGGCTCCGGAAATTTCGACCACCTGGGGTTCTTTAACGTGCACCCAAATCTGAGTACACAGGCCTACAACATTTCCGCCTCCATCGGAAATGCAGCCGCCGCAGCCGGGATTCAAACCCGCGACCTGCGGGTCACACTGGGAAAACGGATGGGTGCATTTGCAACTTACGGGCGTAAAGAGAGAAACCGAGACATATAGAGATCATGCAACGTCGCAGTCAGCCAGTAGTTTGCGGTATGTAACATCACACCAATAAGTCTAGAAACGCCGGCACAAGTCTGTTGTCTTCGAAAATTCTTCAAGTGTTGGCGCCTTTCTCCGCGGGCACGGACAGTCCAGAAGCGAAAAACGCAACAAAAACGCACACACACCTTATAAAAGGTGGCTCTTTGGAGGAAATGGCGGTAAGCTGAAGGTACAACCGGCCCAAACTTCCAACTAACTTTTTGTCTGCCAATGCCAATGATGGAACAAACTTAAATCGTTTTGTGAGTATGCACTTGTACTCGCCATGTGGAGCCTATAATTTAGTCATATGGCCAAGATATACAGAAAAACAAACAGTCAGTCGTGTGCGCTAGTTGAAGATTTGGCCGATTGTATAGCCCGTGTACGTAAGCTTTGTCATTGCCATCTTTTCCGCCAAATGTGGCTGACCTTTTAATTGCACATAGCTTATTCATGTCTCTATCTCTTCTCTTGTGTCTGTTCCGGCAATCACATGGTATTCTAGCGTGTTTTTTAAATTCCTATTAAAGTACATCAACTTCCTGTCATTCCAAATTGCCACGTGAATATTATCTATCTTTCCGCTATATACAACCAAACCACGATATGGTTATCAGACACGAAGTAGCGGAGGGCTTCGAGAATTTCGACCTCCTACAGTAGCGACCTCCTACACAGGCCTTGCATTTCGCCATTCCGCCGTCGACGTTTAAAAGTTATGGCGCTCGATTGGTGACCCAAAGGTACGGTTGCGGCCGCGGCTCCCGCATTTTCAGTAGAAGCCAAAACTGTTTGATTGGTTGATTGATTGATTGATTTTGGGGGGTTTAACGTCCCAAAACCTCCATATGATGAGACACGCCGTAGTGGAGGGCTCCAGAAATTTCGACCACCTGGGGTTCTTTAACGCGCACCCAAATCTGAGCACACGGGCCTACAACATTTGCGCCTCCATCGGAAATGCAGCCGCCGCAGCCGGGATTCGATCCCGCGACCTGCGGGTCAGCAGCCGAAAGAAGCCAAAATCGCCGAGGCCAGTGTACACAGATATAGGTTGCACGTTACAAAACAGCAGTCAAAATTTCCGAAGCCTTCCACCGCGGCGTTCCTCATAATCGTACCGTGGTTTCGGGCCGTTGGACCCCGGAAATTATCATTAGCACTTCGACTCCCAACGAATTGTGACCGCTAAGGCCGGGACGGAGCCTGCGTCTTTGGGGTCGGCAAATGCTCGCGTCAACCACTCAGCTCGATCGATATAGTACAACGTCCCCCATGGCAGCAGTGCAGCGGTTAGTGGTGCTCGACCGTGGGCCCGAAGGTCATGAGTTCGATCCCCGGCTGCGGCCATTGCCTTTTGATGAAGGCGAATTGGTAGAGGCCCGTGTTCTTTGGCATGTCAGTATACACGTTGAAAAACACCACGATGGTCGTTATTTACGGAGGCCTCCACAGCGGCGTCCCTCATACCTACATTGTCGCTTTGGGACTTTAAACCCCAGATATTACGATTATTATTATTATGACTATTATCTATAGTATAACCCCCCCCCACCCTATAACCCCCGTTACAGGATGAATCCGGATTCGCTTCCACCCTCCCACTTGAGAGGCATTGTCGAGAAGCAAGATCGAGTCGAGGCTTTTATCTTTACGCGCCGTATACAATGAAATGAAAATACGAAAAAAAGTGCACCGTGTCACGTCACCTTATCGCAGTTTGATCGCCCCAGACGGCCTCGGTTCGCGACGGCAGTCCAGTGGGCAGCGCTTTCAAGACCGTCGCCATATCGGTTATTCGAGATAACGAGAGCTGGAAGAGCTTCGGAATAACAACTGTGTATCTCTGAGCGCTGCCATCTTCAGGGAGGGATAGGCATAGATAGGTGGATGAGGCTCCGTTATACGCGCGGGAGACAAGCCTCGAGTTTCCGTGAAGCGAACTATTTTCAGCACTCCCCCGTTTCCAGCGCGCAAACAACAGGCAAATATCGGTCACTTACGGAGGCATATATTGATTATATTGAAGAGGAAAGTGCACTCCAGTTTATTTTAAGGGTTTCGAGCGAATCAGTCTATGAAAACAAAAGAGGCGACATTGGTTGATTCAAGGAGGATAGACGGGTCGGGCTGCAAGTATTGACTTCTTGTGTGTGTGTGTCAGATACGGGTTCCTCTGATTTGTCAATGTACAGAGAGTGACAAAACGTCAAGAACCCATGACGGGTACCCTTTTGAATTAATATTTCCAGCGTGTTCTAAAAGGCGCTAAACCGTACGGTACAGTTAGACCGAATATGCTCGCAAATTACTGGGAAATGAACAAGGTTTTCTAGAACCAAGTGCTCTATAAATTTTTGAAGCTGTCTGCTGCAATTCCACAACTATATTGTTTCATACGTCAAGGCCTATCCATCTTTGATACGTTTTGTTCTCTTCTGTTTATCAGTACGAACTCACTATTTCATTGACTTTCTTTTTCTTTGTTTTGTTTTTTTCACGCGTAATTTATACTATCCTCAAAATAACTTGCGAGATGGAGACCTTATGAAAAGAATAAACTCAATTTTTCGACGTGTCAAAAAAACACATCACAGTAAAGCTGCAATCCAGCTCGCGCGCTATCACACGATTTCATCACAGCACTTGGATGGTAAAGGATATCTCGTGGAACGCAGGCGCACGTTGCGTAAAATAGCAGTTTACAATCTGGGTCGTGGTTGTCACAACAGCAAGCGCTCACGACCCGCAGTACGCGTAATCTAAAAACGTATACTTAAAATCAGCGTCGTCCTTATTATAGAACACCCACACCACGTGACAACGACCGGTACGATAACGGTGCAACCGCTTCGACGAGCCGGCCACTGGTGGCGCGCCTGCAAACCACCTCTAGAGCTTTCGCCGATGCACTAAGTGAAGTAGTAGAAGCTTATGGCAATTAGAGACGCTTCACAGTGGCGGGAATGTACTTGCGAGACCGTTTCGTTATAAGAAAGCACTCGCGAAGAAGCTAAAAAAAAGAAACAAAAAAGTAAACCTTATATCTCGTTACAACATCCCCGATACCAGCCACATCCGCAACCCGCTTTTGCGACATGCATTGTGACGTGCTACCGACGGCACATACGCACGCATGGAACGCTGCATTGCAAAGATTACGCGCACCCATCGAGTCGTGGGTCGCCGATTGTGACACGCAATTCCGGATAAAAGAGCAAGTAAAACGAGGAATAGAAAGCTGACGGATGCCGCCACGAGATCGTACCTCCTCGCTGCACGAATCGGTGCTTGAGATGGAACATGGATGCTGCCGCAGGCGACTGTTCCAGCTGCTATAGATGCGGTGACGGCCGTTGGGGGCTGCAGTCGGCGTGCCTCCTCGTAAGGAACGGATGCGGGTCTGTGCGCGCGCGAACGCGCCAAGGCTTCGGGCGTATACGTGCGCCTTATCAGCACGCCCCGCGAACTAGCCTGCCTTCCCCCCGTATCGTGCCTTATCGACCGTCTGCAGATACATCGGCCCTGTGCAATAAACAGCGCCGCGAACGACCCAGATTAGGAGCGACGGGCGACCACCGCACGGCAGCATCGCCGCTCGATAACTAAAACATGCACGTCGCACGAATTCACGCGAACGAAATGCGAACGACACCGGTGGGTGTATGGACATGTTACGTGTTTGTAAACACTGGCAGGTGCCGTCGACATTGTGGGGCACTTGTAGCGACGTCGCGGCGCGTAGGGTCCACCCAGGCCAAAGTTTGCCCCCACCCTTTTGTGATCACGTGACAACTTACGCAGCAGTTGAAAATCTGCCTCTGAGCGCCGTGCGCTGTGAAGTCGGGGACCGAAGGCACGCCGTTGTGAGAAGCATGAATGCCTGATGTTCGTTTTTACCTTCATTGGGATGCCTGCTTACTTTCCGATTGGATCCAGGGGGGAAGGGGGTGGGGGGGCTCGACGAAGCCCCGCTAATGAAGAAACCCTGCGCACGTCCTGGTTATGGCAGGTAAATAAAGGCGACGTGTTATGCGAAATACTTTCGAAAGTAACAACTATGCCATGCGCGGGATACTTGGTTATTGTCTTTACGGGAGCGCGCGGGTATGGCACGTTACCGTAAAAATGATTATGGAGTTTTCTAATAAGGGTCTCAAAAGTTTGGGGCCCCCAAAGGCATTTGCGTGTGCTCGCTTTGGGTCAAGCAGGAGCTAAGAGGTTCGGAATAGGGTCTGTGGCGCTTTAGACACTTTCCTCCCATCTAGGGCGCTGTAGTCTTGGCCGAGAGTGGCCACTTCAATGGTTGTCGTCCCGTTTGTCTGACGCACTCGAAGCTTTTGGGGCAGGCTTTGGGGTCTTCCCCCTAGCTTCGAGAAGTAGCGTCCCCAACACAAAAGCCGACCCCTGTTTGGTTATCACGCATGTGCAGTGGCCTCAACGCTATTCCTTTTGGGGATTCAAAACGATTAGGACCCCTATTCATCCCCGATATTGAAGTTCATTAAATTGATTATGCGGCAAGAATTCGGGTACTGAGACCACACAGCAGGCTACAATGATCTTAAATTGCAGTGCTTAGATGGAAACTGATCTCTGGTAAATTATAATTGGTGCCGATAAATCTAATGAATAAAAGCATGAATGAAACCAGACAATAAATATTTATGTTTCATCCGACGCTGCCCTTGGGAAGGCGTAAGGAGAGACAGTGAGGTGACAAATGCAGAAAGGGACAGAGGGAGAGAGATAAATAGAAACAAGCACACACACACACACACACACACACACACACACACACATGCATACATACATACACACAAACTCTCTCTCTCTCTCTATAGAGAGACTGGGAGAAGAGCGGTAAATGTCATAGTTTTTTAACGATTGACCCGAGTCGTTTGTAGAAATTTCAGAAGTGACTTGTTCGGTTCCTAACGTGAAGCTCTAAGTTTCCGACATCGTTGCGAGATAGATTTCTTTGAAAGCGGCTGGTTATCTAGTCACGCGAACACTGCTAATAGGAACACTCTGTCAGCGCTGCCCCTAAACAAAGCGAACGTAACCCGAATCACCGGCCTATATGAGTGCAAATGCCTGCCATGCAATGGGATCTGCATACCATCTTGATGGGTTTTCCTGCTGTTCCCACTGATGTCTAGATGCTGAAGGTTGCCGCACAGCGGAGAGACTGAAAAGGCAAAAGCAGGTGTCGTATGATGTGATGACGTACTGCTGCAAGTAATTAGTTTGCCATATCTAATTTGCCACATCTCGCCGTCAAGTTGGATGTCAAACGATACCATACGCAGCGACTTTCTCGCCTCCCCCCCTCTCTCTCTCGCACTTTTATACTCCCATTTTCTATTCACCCAGCGTAGGGTAGCCAGCCGGGCATATGCTTGGTCAACTTCCCTGTATTCTCTCTTGTTTTGCTTCCTTCATTCCTTCCACCAGTAATGCATTACGCGTGTTAACAGTATAGCAAGTGTACTTGCAAATCATGGATTCCGATGTGTAGCAGACGTAGGTTCATCAGCACAGGTTTGCGAAGTCACTCATGAATCAACTCACTCACACTCAGATCAAACCGTGACTTTGTGTCTCAATGAGTCTGGGTCAGTAATATTTTAGTGAGTTTAAGTCCAAGTGAGCCCGACTCAGGAAAATTACGGTGAGCCTGAGTCTGAGTCAGTTCAAAGCGTAAGATATATTTCTTGGGTGAGTCTGAGTGAGGTTCACTCATGTTTGCCTACTTAGTGTCCTATCTACTCATATTCAGCCTTGCCATAAGCCTTATTCGGAATTACGTTTATACTCACGTGTACTCACCATTATTCGAAAACAATACCCTCCATACACCATTTTTCCCACCATTTTTGTGTTCTTGGCAAAATTAAGATGGTTTAGGATATGGCGCGTTCGCGTGTTATATGGCGTGTTACCCTTCTGCCGAAATTTTCCACCGGCAGAGGAGCGAGACAGAATTGGTGATTGTCGTTAGTTCCATGCTTGCATGACTTATCTCTGCTCAGTCAGGTGGCACAACCAATCCGAGCGCCAAGTTTTACGGCGACAGTAACTCGTTGAAGACGCAGACGCTCAAGATATTTCGGAGAAACTGAACGTTTCTATCATAATGACACGTCTTTAGCGCAAGCTTCCGAGACAAAAGGCGGAAACTGGCGGCTTTTTACTATAGCTCCCCTATCCACAGTGAGAGCACACAAAGCTCTTTTTTAACCTTGCTTACCGACCATAAATAGCGAAAGGGTGTAATAATCCATGCTAAACACAACTTTTTTTTTGGTAGCATGGGAACCAAGTGACAATTCACGATTCTTGATTATTTTGGGTGTTCTGAATTGTCACGGACGGCCATTTTCGGCGACACCGCGTCACGGCAATTAACGGGCGCCGTACTCCCCGACTGACCGTGAGAACGGCGGCACATGAAAGGGAGCCGAGAAGTGCAGAAGAAGGTGCTCTTCTTAGAACGTCGCCGCCGATGGTGAATCCTTTTGTAACTGTGGCGGCGTCTGCAAGGTCGTAGAAGGCCACGGTATACCCCGAACAAGGATTAGACTACGAGACGCACCGGCTGAGAGCTAAGTGGTTGACCGTTCCCACGGAAAAAAGCGTGGGAAACGCTCTGGGGGCCAAGCCGTATGGCAACAGCCCGACAGGTTGTCACTCTCGCTAGTTGAGGGCCCTCTCCCAATTAAAAAGGGGTGGGGTCAAAATATTTTTGGGGCGGAGTTTCTATCAATTAAACGTGCATGATTGGACCCAGGTAGAGGTCTCTTGTCCCCAAGGAAGAGAGCGAGGAGACGCGAGGGGGATTTAAGCGCAGGATTTTGCCCTGCTAGGCAGACTAGTCGCTGACCAAGATGGTGTAGAAACAGATCATCAAGCATCTCTTCTAGAAGTTTTTAGTGTGGCTCTGTATCGGCTGGCCACCTAAACTTAGCCGTTCGTCTAGTTGTGACGCGATATTAACGTCTGCAACGTAGACATCGGGACTTCGCCTCGAGTTAGCTCAACCTGCTCGAAGTCACCTGCAAGCACTAGCCTCCCGGAGCCACCAGCGTTGCAACACCGCCGACATCGCAGTCGTGCCAGAACTCTCTTCGACTTCTCGCATCCGATCGTCGGGGACACAACGCTGCCGGTCATCACACGTATGCCTTCACCTGTTTATATCTTCGAACTTTCTACTCCGTAGTTCTATTGTTGTTAGTTTGTGTAGCTTGTAATAGTTCTCTCTCGTAAGCTGATTTATTGTTTCGGTTATATATTTCTTTAGTTGTACCAAGTGTCGATGTATTTTGTTAGTTGTATTGAAGTGTTGTATTAGATCCCGTGTACTGCAATATCACTAGAGTAAAGTTGTTTTGTTTTCTCACGTCTCTGATCTCTTCACTGTCTCTGCTTGCGTACGGAACGAACCGACCTGCTGTCATTCCCGTCGCCGACGTCGCGCAGGCGACGCTAGAGTGGCAGCTTGTAACATGAATATTCATGAATTTTTTTGAAGGAACAGTGTCACTACTGGGAAATTTCATAAAGTGCGTAGCACGGGCCACACAAGGATTCGAGTTTGTAGAATACCCACTGCTCCGTTTACCGAACTGCCGATGACGTAGTAAATGTTTGAGATAAGCCCGTAGGATTTCCGCGGCACGAGTACAATCTTGTTAGGGAGATTCCCATACTCGGTGTGCAACATGCTCGCTACTTTTCGCTGCGCTTTGTCGACTTCCTGCTCGCCACGGCAGTTGAGGTACGTGTCGTCTGGAGCGAATTTCGCCAGGTTGTTTTCCCCTTCGTGTGTAGCGACGAATGCGCCGGAGAAGCGCCGGAGGATGGAGCAAACGCGTAATTGGCGAAACGGTGGCGCCCTTTCTTGCACGGCGCGGGTGTCAGCCGCATGTTTCCGAAGTGTTTTTTTTTTGCGATGTTAGGTTAATTATTAAGACCAGCTGTCTAACTCTGTTAATAATATTAATTTAGAACTAGCTCGTTTATTCTGGCAAGGTCTTGACATTGCTAGCCTTGCTTCAGATCTGAATTAACCACTAGGTTTTGAGCGTGGTTATGCCACATAATATTTACGGATGAAAGACAAAGCGGGCCCCTAATGTGCTGTACACTTATATATAGTAGTGGATGGTTCTGGTTAACGTTGAGAGTTATATTGGCCGCATGCGATATCGGAGCGTAAGTTCAATTGGGAAAAGGGCCATATACTCGTTAACGTGAGCAATGAACACTGAGCGATTTAGTTCACTAAAGAGTACTGGGAAGCTGGGATTGTTGACGCGCCTGACGGAGCAAATCGCTAACGTGGCTTCTGAGATCATCTTCAGCTAAAAAGAATACCGTATAAGCTCGCACCTAAAGAGCTCGTATAAGTGAAACAAACATTTAACAAATCACATACGGGCGATGGCCATGCATACGTAGTGACATGAAAAACAACACAAAATACAGTTCACTCTCATAACACTATAATATACAGGGAATGCAGTAACAAGGACAACGAATACACGGACAAAGTTACACATGAAGTCCAGTCCCATAACAACAACGAAACTTACAGAGAGTCTTGCCACAGGAACACGGACTACATTTGCACATAAAGTACCATGGTTAGGTCAATGTATACACAGAAAATGAGAGCATCCTCTACGTAGCGGAGCTTACATAATTGACATTCAGAATATTACTGGATTTCAAAAACCTGTTCAGCTCCAATAGCACCTGTCGTTGCGCTGTCAAGCCAGCACAGTGAAGGCTTAATCGCGATCTGTAATCGGCCGAGGTACCGCCAAATAATACATTGAAATGTCGAAAACTGGCGTCACGTGCGTGTGGAGCTACAGTCTTCCCGAGATTGAAGGGCGTGCGATTCAGTTCTATTAAACTGCATGCGTTATAGTTGTCTCGGTTCGTCGTATCGTAGACATTCTAATTAAAAATTCAGATGTTGCCCCTATATCCCCGTGACCAATCGTGCATTGTGAAATTTCTGTCGGCGAAGATATGTGAAAATCTTTACTTTTTGTCTAGATAGTACGCAGTCGGAGGCGACAAACCAGTGTTTTGAAGGCACTACTTCTACCTAGTGTTAAACTGACTAGAATTTCGAGTCTTCTTTTTTCTCCTTTTGTCGTACGCGCAGCTGATTGCCAGAGTGATCGTGAGCACGCGCACGCCACGGCATCTCGCGGCAGTCGTGGTAAGTATGCAGCTCATGATGCTCGATTCCCTTCCAAGGCCGTGCACTTTGCGTTCGTGGCTTGCCTTATGCCTGAACTACCGATCGGCAGCGTTTTCTGACCATGCTCGAAAATTCTGCAGGACCTTTAAAAACGTTTTCATTTAGCATGTAAACCTACTTTTCTAGTGAGTATTGGCACCAGAAGCTACAGTCAGAATGAATATTCTGACGATCATTTCGAAAGGCACTCTACGATAGATAATCAGGAGGCTCCAACATCAGTAAAAGTTCATTCTCCGAAATATTTTAGTAAATAAACTGTTTGCAACGCAATATATCCGCCCAATCGTATTTTTTTTAATGTACTTAAGGTGGTCGCAAAAACAGCTGGGACGTCTGGCGTGGAATCATGGTAAACTAAGTAATACTCAACTCAATTAGCAAACATTCATTTAATATCTAAAAGCACATCATGTCGTGCCATACAAGCAATCTTTACTGCTTCAAGTAATTAACCTCTTGCGACAGTATTTCGATATCACATTATTCTGTTTTACAGCTATTATAACAACGAGCGGATTATTATATGTAAGCGTCAGAAAATTTGGTTACATCAGCTTATCAATTAAGCTTGAGGCCACCCGCTCGTTTTTCAGGAGCTGGGACGCCTTAGTGTGCGCCATTTCTTGTGCAATCTTGGTAGAGCTACGAACGACGTAACGCAACAAGTAATATTTCGTTAAATAATTTATTTACACTGCGATAAACGTTCATCAGTGAAAAGCGATTGGTTGCTTCTGAATGACGTCAATTCAGGAGTTCCCAGAAGTGTGAAACAACGGCGATCCAAGTATACGTAATGTTCGAGACACGGCAGTCAAAAAAGCATTTCCGGCTCCTCTATGCAGCGTCATTTTGTATCACTTAATTCTATAAGGCGTCATTTTCACTGTCGTTATCGAAGCTGTCGTTGCGCTGACAGCGCAGCGCAGTGAAAGCTTAATCGCAATCGGTAATCTGCAAAGGTACCGCCAAAGCATACATTGAAATGTCGAAAACTGACCTCACGTGAACACTCCCTGTAGGTTCCCGCGCTTCCAGTGGTAAGCCCAGCCTCTGAGATTGTTTATTATGACACGTATAGTGGGCGCTAGCCATAGCCTTTACTTGAATAACGTTACACTAGACATCGCCACACCGTCCTTTCCAGTTGCGATTGTATTATTCTCGTGGAGTTACTACCACAACTACGGGCTGTCCAGAGAGCCCACGACGCGGTGGTGAGGCTAGGCCTCCCCTTTCCTACTAGGGAGCGGCCCGCGACGTTGCTCTAAAAGCATAGCGTTTCTCAGGACTCAATAAAGTTATCTCTCTCTCTCTCTCTCTCTCTCTTTGTCTGTCTGTCTGTCTGTCTGTCTGTCTGTCTGTCTGTCTGTCTGTCTGTGGTTTTACCGAAGAAAGGAAAGTACATCTTTGTTGTTTTTTTGTGTCAGAAGCTGTTACCAGGACAACACATCTGAATTGCACACAGTTCTCTAAACCAGCGTGATAATATATTGAGATCACCTGTTCGATGGAAGGACACTGAGAAGGTAAAAGAAGGCGCACTCACGGTACTCGCCGAAGTTGGGGGGCAGCCTCTTGTCATTCATGGGCGTGGCGTAACTGGCGAATCCAGCTGTCATGACCCCGTGAGCAGCGTCTCCGCCCTGGTTCCATCCCATAGACGAGTGCGGAGCCAAGTGGTGTTCTATCCCCTGGAGAAAGGGCGGGTACGCACTGCCCATATGCTGGCCCGTACCATTCTGCGGTGTCCTCGGGGGAGTTATGAGGGACTGGTGCAGCTGCTGCTGATGCTGCAGCTGATGTTGTTGTTGCTGCTGCTGCTGTTGCAGCTGTTGGTGGCGATGGTGGTGGTGCGACGAGTGCTGTATCCGGCTGGCAGGCATGCCCAGCACGGTGCTGGCCAGCTTGGACGACGAGACGTATTCGTCATGATGCGATGGCTGGGGCTGCGACCCCCACATGGTGTTCTGCGCTGGCATAAGGACTGGGCTCGGGGACGAGTTGGAATCTGGGGGCGAGTACGGGTGGTAATTCTTGTGGTCCACGGGCACCGACGACGCGGACGTGGTCGGCAAGGCGAATGGGCTGCCGGGCGCGTAGCCCAGAGGATCGGTGCTGGCCGGGGTCAGATGAGAGTAGGTGGCGTTCTGTTCTTCTGGAAGCGTGCCATCCCGCGTGCCGTTAACCGAAGAGCTGGTCATAGATGCCGGAGGCGAGTATAGTGACGACGGCGGGTGCACGGTCGCACTGGAAGAGGCCGGCTGGTACCGGAGCACAGTCGACACAGAACCGTCCACGGAGTGAAGGCCTGCCAGACACGCATTCGGCGAGTAGAAGCCGCTTTCCTCGAACCCGCTGTACTTGTTATAGAACTGTTCGGACATAGCTCGTGAAGCCGCCATGCCCGCACTGTGCGGCTCCTGCTGCTGTTGGTCGTCGTCCATGATTTCGCGCTTGATGACCGGCACTTGGGGCGACGAACCACCGCTGCCCCTGTCAGCGTCTCGCGAAGTTGCCAGGACAGGGGAATACTCGCCCTCGCCTTGCCGCAGCTGCTGAGGCTGCGGCGGGGATCCCGGGGAACAGTCATTGGGAGTGTGTGACGGGGTCTCACGCTGTTGGCTCGCATTGCCGGGGGAGGCTTCCATGGATTCCTCTTCTTGGCGCTCTTGCTTTAGCCACGTTTGCACTCCCGCTGGGGAAGCTTCCCGCTGCTGTTGATTATTGCTCAAGTCAGCCATGTTTGCGGAGCTTCGCGCAGTGGAAGAGACTAACTGGCGCATCTATATGCCGATCTGATTACCGATCACTTCCTCGAAGACTGGGCACTGCGCACAAGAGAGTGGGGAAGACGAAGCAGGAGGTTAGCCAAAAATGAAAAAAAAACATAAAAAAACTAAATTTGTGCCGTGGGGATGCCAGTTAGGTTCGTCTTGGGCACACAGGATTCAAGACACCAGACTAGAGATATAGGATGGCAGGGAGCAGAAAAGTTGTTTGCAAAGATAGCCCGAGTGAATGTCGCGTAGGAAGGCCGAAGCGTTTCGGGCCCTGCTGTGAAGAGATAAGCACGTAGTTCTTATCAGCCGAAGGGGTAACAAGCGGCTTTCCCATCCTTTTCTTTTTTTCAGCGCTGGATGGGCAAGGTCAGTGCGTATAGCTTCGACCCCATTCACTTCATCTTTCGTGAAAACGCGATATTCCATAAAATAAACACACCACACTTCTACAGATGAACACGGAAGTGCAATACTCGTTCAGAGGTCCAGAACCTGTGAACACCAATGAATTAGTGCGAGTACCACGTTACGTTTACAGTCCCCTCCACCATTTGAATCATACACAAATTTTGAATTGTCCACGGCTGAGCTACCTTGCATGCTTCAATGGCTATCCTGTCATCGTAAAACACATGCAAGTTAGGTTTGCTTGCAGCAGGTGATATTTCGCGTTCATCTGCGTTTTTTTTTTCAATAACACAATTTTCCGACAATACAAGGCACTTGCCGCAGTGAGGACAAATGATGATAGTTAGCTTCTTGATGAACTCCTGATCCCCCTAGGCATAACTGAAGCAGTGCTTGCATAGCCAAACACAAATGAAATGCGCAATGCACGAAACACACAGGCTCCCCAAAGCAGTATAGTTAGCTTCACAACAAAACTACCCTACATTTTACACTGCAATTATTAATAGCAAGACGTACTAGTATTTAGCAGAGTGGCCGCATTGGGGTAAAAGTAGGCACAAGAAATGCAGAATAAGAATCATTACAACGTGCGTAAATACACGTACAAACGCTGATATATATATATATATATATATATATATATATATATATATATATATTACGCGCGCACACACACACACACACACACACACTGCAGGGGAGACGCCGCCGTTCGCTGACTTATGCCCAAAAGCACAATCTGCCCTAAATTTTTAAGAGGGGCGTCTTGAAATTTCGAGGCTTAACGCATGATCGAGCAAGTTTGATTACTCCATCAAATAATTTCAGAATTATATTATACTGTGAATTCTGTGACGAGACATATTTGTTCTAGCACCGTTCTCGCTTTCGCTAATCCAACAGGATTTCTAGCAGCTCCTGTGGGGTCTCCCATCTTCTATCTTTTAGTAACAAGTTTTTGTACGTAACGCGGGAGAAAAAATGTAAAGATTGGAGTGCTTTGTCAACCAGCCGAGCGTTTAGTCTGCTATCCTATGTTGTAAGAAAGGAATAAAATTGCGAGACATGTAAACATGCTGCTCACGCAAGTATTTTCAAAGAAGGCTCATAAAGGTTATTCCTTTTTACAGACTGCAGAAGCGAATACAAAGTTTTTCCAATTCTCAAAAAAAAAATTGCGGCAGCATTCTAGTGGATAGGAACTTGCAAAGTGGTCGCTTGCGTCACCATCCGTAAAAAAAATCGTCATTTATCTGAAGTGCAAGGGCACATGTGCAATCTTCATCAGCGACTATGCACATGTGAGGCAAGACGTGGCGACTCTTTCCACGTGACTGCGCATTATCATACGTAATAAAGCAGCTGACTCGATAGTTTATTTTTCAGACTGAAAATAAAGCAAAAAAGCGAGGCCAACACAGAGGACACGTTCTTTTCCTAAGTGTGCAATTTTCGTAGCCATGTTAAGTTTGTTATCCACAGTATTATATTGCACTGTTTCAGGGCTCAGCTCGTGCACCTTGCCATATACCTAAACGCTCCGGACCGCCACTAGAGCTGAACTACCAACAAGAAATGCATACGTCCATTCTTGGCATGCTGTAACACGTTCAAGTATTTCATACACGCAGTTATAAAGATGTAGAATGACTCCTGGATGACGCCGTTGGTGCTGAATCACTTGAATCATTTTCGCCACTGCTGGAATTTCACTTACAGGCATTGCAATTGGTTTTACATCTGTGTGCGAATAAAGGCAAAAATTATGTATCGTGCATTTACTCGCACGTTTTCGCACGTGTTTAAGAGATTGCATCTCTGTTTCAATTATGTTACTATTTGATGTTATCAAGTTTGCTAGTTTTGTTTTTCTTTTTTACCCCCCCCCCTGAAACACTTCTATGTATTGTTCATTTATTCGTTGTATGCTGTTATCGTTGCTGTGGTTGCTTTATATTGCACATTTCCCTTTCTTTATTTCTGCCGCGAAATCAAGTATTATTCACTTTGTACGCTCTCGACTGTATAGGCCTGAAAAAGCCCACGGTACTGAATGAACGAATAGAAATAACGCGAGGGCGAGTATTTTCAATTCGAACATCTCGGCGTCACGCGACATGAGTGGCAACGTCTGGTATGACACGTCATTGCTTGAGCGGCATGCGGATCTCAATTAAAGTTGCCAGTTCCGCTTTATAATACGTGGACTCCGGCTTCTTTCACCGAGCCGCTCATACATGTTTGTTGTTTGCTTTTTTTTCAGTTTCTCCTCACATATTTTTTTCTTTTCTGGTGAGTAGGGGGGGGGGGGCTTATTTACTGAACAACGCTGCTTGTTGGGCGGGTAGGAACAAGTCAGTCATAATGAAGTCTAGCGCAAACACTAGACAAGAGACTTGTGTGTGTCGTGTGTATCTGGTCACTAGAGTTCGCGCTAAACTTCACTATGACTAGGCTATTTACGTTTCTTTTTCAGCAGACATACTCATTTGAGAGACAGTTCACTAATTGCCCGTTTCTCATTCAGTAATAGTGCATTTGTCTATGTCTTTGAGTTGTTGACTGTTGAAGTCGAAGTTCGCTTCCAGATTTCATATTTGTTTATATTATTTGTATCGCTATTTTCTTCCCTCGATTCTGTAATCTGTTCATCCCATTCCTCATCCCTATACTAAGTAACATGCCAGTGGAATAAACAAATAATTAACTTAGCCATGCACAGGGAAAAGTGCCTTGAACCGAACGACACTACTCTGGAAATATGCTAAAAAGTAAAATTCACATTTAAAGCCTTAAATCGAATGACACTACCCTGGAGATATGCTAAAAAGTAAATATGTAAACTTTTTTTAGAATTCAATATATTTCAAAAAACTTTTTTGGCAGGGGGGGCTTCTTTTTTGATGATTATTTGCTAGTTATCGCGGTAGCAGTTGACAGCTCAAGTGTTAACCCCGGTTCTGGCTGCAGTGATGCCGTGAAAAAAAAATAGTATCAAATGCGAAGCGATACAATGTGGATCACTAAGACCCCACTGACAATCGGTAACCACTGGCACAGGCAAAATACCATTGTAAAGCTCCTCAGAACCTCGCTTTCCACTCAAATTGTACGGCGATAGCATGCCATCATACGAATGTTCCCGTTCAAGTGACGTGACTACGAGCTCTCGAGTTGCAAATAGACTCGATATAATAATTGTTGGGGTTTAACGTCCCAAAACTACAATACGATTATGAAAGACGTCGTAGTGGAGGGCCCCGCAAATTTCGACCACCCGGGGTTCCGTAAAATGCACCAAAATGAGCAAAGCCACGATATCCCTCTTGTACTTCTGAAGGAACACCAGACTTCACGAGCGCTTGTGAAAGAACTGTGCGAGACCGTGCTGTGTAGTCTCGAGCTGACTATTCATGCTTCTATTTCTTACTCCTCTTCTTTTCTATCTCTTTCCGTTCTATTATTCTCCTTTTCCCCCACCCCAAGTGTAGGGTAGCCAACCGAGCCAAGCTTGGTTAACCTCTCTGCCTTTCCTCTCATTTATTTCCCTCTCTCTCTCTAAGCACACGGGCCTCGATAGCCTTTTGCCTTGTTCGCAATGCGGCCGCCGCGCAGACAGACATTCCCATTTACAGCTTCGCCCATAAATAGGGGTCCCAACTACTGAGGATCATTGACTCAGCCGTCGGCACCACTTTTCACCAGGAGAGACGGTTGCCTCGTTCTTTTCACATCGAGAAATGATTGACATCTTCATAAAGCGGTGTTCTACGTTTTCGCCACCGGTGTGGTGACAAACATTCGCGCCTGGAATTGACCCGCCAGAGGTCTTCACTCAGTGCGGCGCCAGCAGTTGTGTCACAACCGCATATCTCTTCGTCGCCGAGCTTCGTGCAGTCGTCACTGTCCTCCACACTTTAGTAAATAAAAAAGGCAGAATTATGAAGCCTTTCAGCCTCACGAAAGCTGACACGTGGTTGTCATGGCAACAGACGTGATGAATATTTTTTTCAATATGGTGCATTGGAATAACATAAACGTCGTCTTCGTGATGAGCTACTGATTGATTTATTTGTGGGGTTTAACGTCCCAAAACCACCATATGATTATGAGAGACGCCGTAGTGGAGGGCTCCGGAAATTTCGACCACCTGGGGTTCTTTAACGTGCATCCAAATCTTAGCACACGGGCCTACAACATTTCCGCCTCCATCGGAAATGCAGCCGCCACAGCCGGGATTTGATCCCGCGACCTGCGGGTCAGCAGCCGAGTACCTTAGCCACTAAACCACCGTGGCGGGGCGTGATGAGCTACTACACTGTATACGTTTACGCAAACATTACCCGGAATAAGAACCAATTTAACTGCACAATAACGATTTCCCTTGTCTAGGTTTAGGCAACCATGGGACCGGTCAATAAACAGGGCGTGAAAGCATGCTACCGTCGGCTTTAGCATCATCGTCGCCTATTGATACGCTGACCCGTCATGCCTGCAGTACGCTTTTCGTTTTGTTTTTCGAAGCGACGGTGCACGGCGAAGCGTTTGATGGTTGTGTGAATGCCCTATATAGAGTTTACCGATCCTGCGGATTATGAAATTAACTGTCGGTAAGTTGAGTCGGAGTCTGAAGAAACAGGCTCTTCAAACCAAGCGGAAATGCGTACATGTCAAAGTTCAATAATTAAGCTTTGCCATTGATGACATTCATAAACTGCGGCATGAAAAACAACGTCGTCAACCAGCACCTTTCTAGGCGTAGTTAAGATGACATAATATACGTAAAAGTCACTTCGTTACACGGGTGCTGCCCCGTGTGTGCGCACTTCGGTAAGACGAGAGCATCAATCTGAGAGGTGAAGGAAGTCCAGAAAGTTTTCAAGAAAAGAAAAAGTTTCACTCCTAAAGGACAAAAGGTATTTCCGTGCGCACAAAGTTCATTAGGCATCAAAGCACTCAGTTCATTAGACATCCAAGTTTTAACCAACTTGTCCAAACACATTAATGCATCAAAGGCGTTCGCGGAGCGTGGGCAACTTCAAGAAGTGCCGCACTGCACTAATGAGCAGTCCGTTAGAACAGTCCGAATGGTTGATGGACTGCACAGTCCACGCATTGTTCCTTGCTTGCAGTGCCAAAAGAGGCACAACGTCAGACTTCAAGCCTTATGGCTCGTTTCCAATCGCAATGCAAGTGGCAGATAACTAAGCATATTGTCGAAAAATCGCGAATAAAGCATTGTAGATCACAAGTAGCTAAATTCAAATTGTGCAGATAATTCAATACAGTTCAGAAATAATGAGGAGTCAAACTGTGTACGCTCGTAAAACGACCTTCGTATAATGTGTAACCTCACTGGTTAACATTTATCCAGCTAAAAAATATTGCTAGCATGCATGATAAAAATGTTCGCCAAGATGTAAAGAGCTGCTTCGCAAGATACAAAGCGCGATGCAAAGATAAATCGAGCATTTTTGTACCGCGAAGTACCCAAAGTAAGAGCGACCGTCTCCTCAAAAACGATGAAAACGTTGCACTGGATGCTTCAATGAAACGTAATCAAAGGTGACACGCGTCGACAGCAAAGCCTCCGAAATCTTAACGCATCTTTCCAGCACGTCGGGACCGTGTGGATAGGAGCTGTCCCAGCACCACCTCAAAATGCATGTGAGCAAACGACTGCCGATTAAGCGACCGCAGACAGTTCCAGTCCCCGCCCCATTGGTGCCCCATCGGCAACCCCGCGGGAGCTCGAACCGATAATGTAATCGAGGCTAAAAAAATACGGGTCACCACGTAACTAGGCGGCGAGCATTCTTTTATCGGGCCCTACTGGCCGATACGGGTGCCGGAGAGAGAACCGGGAGCTCTGTGTCGAGGGTTGATACGGGCTGAGCCGCTAACAGGCCCGTAGACTGCGTTATATCGGACCCACGTAGCCGAAGGGTTCGCACGCTGCGGGCGGTGGTGGGCGGGCGGAAACTGTCGTTGATAACTCAAGGGAAGAGACAAGATAGGCGACGCTAATCAAAAAGCCGGGGTTACCTTGCATATAAGGCGAGCGCTGCGGCTGGTGCCCCCTCCGAGAGCTGCCTGTTCCGGCACAGCGCAGCCGGCACTGCGTTGGCGGCGGATGTGTCCTCAGTGCTCCGGTCGGCGTCGAAGGTTCCGGGAGTGCCACAACCGACTCGGCGTCGTCGAAGCAGCAGCAGCCGTCGCGGAAAAAAAGCGGAGCCGACGGACGTGCAACGGGTGTCTTCGACAGGCGGCGAGGAAGCGTTTTTAACAAGCTCTAGCAGCTACGGCCACTGGGAGGAACTGCCGGAGGGAGTGAAAGAAAAAGCAGAAAAAAGAGAAATGCGGCGGCGTATGTGAGTGCGTGCGAGATGCGCGGGCATGCGCAACGCGTCGGATTTCTTCCTTTCACCGGGACCTCCGTGTCTGCACCGTCGGCGAGACACAATATTCAGCCCGTCCGTCTTGACCAGGGCCGGCCACTGGTGGCTGCGCTCGAGTAAAGAGAAACGGCGACTGTGATTGGCTGCGTGGCGGTAGTCCTTCGGGGGGCCGATCTTGACTCAGCACTAACGCTGCGCGGCTTGCTTGGTCCGCTCTCCGGTGACAGAAGGGTCTCTGTGCTAGGCCTTCCACAGCAAAGCGTGCTGCGTTTCAGTATTTTTTATTAGTTTTTTTTTTTGCTTTCCTTTGTGCCTTTGACTACGTAACCCTGGGGAGCACACATAGTTTTTTTTTTACGTACTTCTAATGCTTCGTAATGGTGGGCGCGTTTCCAAAGAGTATACCTTCGTTAAATTCACGAGTAATTTTAAATTTAGGCGCGACAGAGCCACGTCACGACTTGGCCAGTAGCGGAACTACGATTGCGTGTATGATGGAATCATGAGCTAAACTACTGAAGCTGTACGACGTCGGAGCATCCAGCATGAGTTTCGGACTGGTGCTCAGTGCCTCAGTTAAGTTGCTCATGCCACACCACACGACAAACCAAGCAATGAAGGGCGCATTCCCAGTGTAAAATCGAAGCATCAGATGAAAGCAGCAAAATACGGAACGTATTTCGGCAGGACGCACTCGTATATCCCACCAAAAAAACATGAGAAACTGTCGGAGAAGCAAGACGGTATGCTTAGTTTACGTATGACGTGATGGTGTGGGTGTTCATATCATTTCGCGAGAGCTTTGCGATTCGTCGTCTAAGCGCCATTACTTATGACAATTCATTGATATGTGGCAATAAATATAGAGACGGACCCCAGAATGTCCCAAGGGGAATAGAAGAGCGGTTCACGTGGGGTGATTTCATTGATGCCAACGCCCTGCATAATACAGAGTTGCGCTTAACAAGACTATGATGCAAAGAAAGGATAACCATATGTAACTAGGCTATCATGTTATTTTCGGGGTTTTGTGGTAGTTTATAAATTCCAGCGTTCAGTTATTCTCAATCCGAATTTCCTGGGTCTCCTATCTCGGCGTTATCATTCCGAAGAAGCTAAAATGCTGGGGGCATCTCATATGGCAGCACACGTTAAGAAAACACCAAATGGAAAAAAATTCCGTAGCGTTCCACTACGGTACGCCGGTATGGGCGCGTAAACGCTCTGAAATTATATTATCGATTCTTCACGCTTCCCAGACAGAGTCGACAGTCTTGCGCTGCAGTTTCCGATTGGCAGCTTGTCAAAACATAGCAAGGGTTCCATAATGATTCGCTTTAGTCATCTGCATTGGCGTGATCCGTAATGATTCGCTATCTGCATTGGCGAGATGTAGATGAAAATACGTCAGCAGATTCCGCAGACAACCTCGCGAAACCTTCATTGCATTTTCCAGCAGTGTTTGTGAATGCGGTGGTGCATTACGACCCATCGACCGGAACACGAAAATAAAGCTTCTCCTCTGTATCGAAGCCGGAAGCGATGGATAGCAGTGATCGAGTTGTAGTTTGCACGGATCCATGGCAAAACTGACGGGTTAATTTATGGCCTACGCTTGAAATGTTTGCTTCGGATGTTGCCTGGCCGTCATTCGAGTAGGAATATATCGCTCGACCTCACAGCCAGGGGTCAAATTAACACGTTTTCGAGCCTGCGGCCCAATGCACACACACTCTCTCTCTCTGCATGCCCTGGGTCGGGGTTTGCGACGTCAGTGCGTTGACTTATGTTTCTCAAAGAGTGTCAAATTTGCTGACTCCCCGGGCCGCAGCCCTCTTCCGAAGAGGGAGAAGACGGGCACTAGCGGCTGTTATCGCCTTCGACTGCAGAAGCGACGCAGCAGTAGCTTTTGCAGCTCTCGTTTTTGTTGGGTTTCCTTTTTTTTCCCTTCTATTTTTTCTCCCTCGAGGTTTCAACACGGTTTTGCGAAGCTCCTGCCGGAGACAGCGTTAGCAGCTTTCGGGCGCAAATCTTGCAGGTTCCAGCAGCGCTGACCTGCCAGTCCGAGAAACGTAATTCTCGAAGCTGAAGCAAGCGCACATATGCAGCCGCAAGATTCGCCCCTATGCCAGCTAAGAGAGCGCGTAGGCTTCTCGGCACGCGTGCGTGACCTGCGGGCAAGCATGCAGCCTTCGAGATCCATCCGGAGTGCACACAACGATGACCTCTGAGCTTATAGTCCATAGCGTACAGTTTCCCACGATTTTTACTGGAGAAAACTGTGGCGCTGCGGTTGTCCAGCCTCTATGGTAATTATGGGTAGTACACGGATTTGTCCAACCTTTGCGGCTACGATTTCGAACTCACTTGGGGCTTTGTTACTGTCGCGTTTTGGATTTATTTTCGGATTTTAAAAAATGGCTCTCTTAACCCCGTGAGCTTATAGGAATTTATTAGCCAGGGGCTAGATGGTGTAGTGGGACAGCTGACCTTTTGCCGAAGCTCCTCTCGTGAGCAAGCCGCTGCAGACAACACGTAGCCGCACGAAGCCGAAAGAACGAAGCTTAGGCAAATCCGTGTACCAGCAATAATATCGATGCCGGCTCAAAACGCCAGACATTGCGACTCGCATATAGATTACTGACAACACAGCTCTCTCTAGTGCATCGTTATGAAATTCCGAGGTTTATAGGAAATTGAATATCCGATGCTCACATAAGATGAACACTGCAGATATGCTGCACGTGTAGCATTTCTTGCACACGTGTATAAACAAAATGATTACTGTTGCAGCAGGGAATTAATTCCACGCAATCGTTCAGCAAGATTCTTATTCTATAGGTGAAAGGAGATTTGAGACTTCTGCGTTGAAACGGGGAAACAAATCGCAGATGCAGCAAATGGTCCACAAAGTAAATGCGAGCTAAATAAACTGGTCCGCTATCTCAAGAACTCTTGGCCCTCATTAAGGTGGAATTCTTCGTCCATCCCAAAAGCTCGCATGACATTTCAATAAAGTTGTTCGAACGACGGAATCTACACGCTGTCACAGAGAATAAATTGGTCACTACCAAATTTGAACTTAAGAAACGCCATACTAAAGGAGTTTGATCCTCAAAGGTTCCTTACATCGCTCACCTTACGCAGGCGCTTGGAATGTGATATAGCATTACGAGAAGCAAAATAAAAAAAAATAAAGACTTTTGCGTGTCAGTGCAAAGCCGATGGTGGTTTGTGGCGGGGCTACCATATTTCCGCGCACAGTTTCAGAACTGTTGGCTAATGTTGTCTTCTGACGGAAAGCGCACATTTTTACAATTATTAGATAGATAGATAGATAGATAGATAGATAGATAGATAGATAGATAGATAGATAGATAGATAGATAGATAGATAGATAGATAGATAGATAGATAGATAGATAGATAGATAGACAGATAGATAGACAGATAGATAGATAGATAGATAGATAGATAGATAGATAGATAGATAGATAGATAGATAGATAGATAGATAGATAGATAGATAGATAGATAGATAGATAGATAGATAGATAGATAGATGTCACATGCTGATGTCGATTAAGTCTAGCCGGTGTCAGTCTTCTCAGCAGTGATTGGCTCTCTTATGCAGCTTGCTTGTGGAAACCAAGCGCGATCGGGCGATCTGATCCAGATCAGGCCCGATATCGATCAAAAGTGCCCGTGTGACTCTTAGGGGACCTTCCTATAGGGGCCGAGTTGTTGACAGCCTCGGAGCCCTTGGCAACGGACATGGAAGCGGCGAGGACGCAAGCGTGCCAGACAGCCGGCGTAACTGCAGGCTGGAGGTCACGTGGCGTTTGCGTTCCGCCGGATGCCTTATGAGCGCACGTCTATTCCTGCTTCTCGGCGGATGCCGGCGGAACCGGAAATGTACGGGGAGGAACCAGAGGAGCCGCGAGGCGCTGTCGCCCGCCGAGTTACATGCCGCTGGGTTTTTCACGGGGCAATACGTTCGATAAAGAGCGGGAGTCTCCGTCGTACGTACTCGGTAGCACACGCAGTTTTAGAGATTTCGAAGAGTACGCCTCGGTGCTAGGCTGTGACTCGAAAGTCGAGGGTTCAACCCCGGCCGTGGTGGGCGCATTTTGGCGGGAGGCGAAATACCAGAGGTCCGTGTACTGTGCGACGTGGTTGCACGTTAAAAACACCATGTAGTTGAAATTACGTCTCTACAGTGTCTCACATGCCCGACCAAGGGCGTAACCAGGGGGAGGGGGGGGGGGGGGTCCTACTCTCCCTTCTATGCTATGCCCCTGGTCCCGATTAAATGTGGAATACAGCCGTGACCGTTGACGGCCGTACGAATACTCTGCTTAAAAACTAAATAAATAAGCTGTCTTCAACGGTTAATCGGGAAGTGAGCCTCTCTTTTTCATTCGCTTTGTACCGAAGCAAACCACAATTTCAACTTCCCATTTCACTGTTTAGCGCAGAACCATAGAGACGGCAGCGACTGCAAAGGTCCTTCTCGCAGGCATGTGAAAGCCATTCTTTCCTTTCAGTTAGAATTTATAAATAAGCAAGGCTTCGTTCGCCGTCCGGTAGGTGAACGTGAAAGTTTCTACGGCACTTTGCCGAATTTTTGCCGATGCGGCCTCATAAAGTGGGTGGCCCAAGGGACGCCTTTCAGCTCTCCCATTGAAGAATACCACGTGCTCTAAATCATTCAACACTTTTAAATGCGAAGCATTTCTTAGTGAGCTTCGGTGACTTTGAGCGTATCTATCTATCTATCTATCTATCTATCTATCTATCTATCTATCTATCTATCTATCTATCTATCTATCTATCTATCTATCTATCTATCTATCTATCTATCTAGCCGCCTACGACTTTTAGCGCTCCGGGCCGTTTCGTTAATGGTATCAATACAAAATCTTGTATGGCATAATATGACTGTATGACGAGCATAATTTACTAGTCATAACACGACTATCATGATATGTATCTCATTGTTGTCTTGATTTATGTTTCAAGCTCTTGCTGCTCCTGCTGCGGTTCCGTTCAAATGACATGTTGCAAAATTGTAATGGTATGACATGACTGCATGGCGAACACAAGTGACAGACCCTAACGTGGAACTCATTACATACCTGACATGTAAGTCATGATTCATGTCTACGCGCCACGCTCATGGTACGCTTGCAGTCGTGTCGCTAGCTTCACATATACCAAATTTGGTGTTACGGGATGTGAATGGATGACGAATGTATGGGATTGGTGCAAACATGATAATCATGAGATGCGTGTCATGTAGCAACATGACTACCTGTCACACTCATGATGCGCTCGCGGTCGTTTCGCTAGCTTTACATTCACCAAATACGGTATTACGTGACGTGAATAGATGACGAAGGTATGTGACTGGTGCAAACATGATAATCATGAGATGCGTGTCATGTAACAACATGACTACCTGCCACACTCATGATGCGCTCGCGGCCATTTTGCTAGCTGCACGTGTACCAAATTAGGTATTACGTTACGCGAACGGATGACATATGTAAATGACACGTCTAAACGTGATATTCATCACATGCGTTTCATGTAACAAGACTACATGCCACACTCATGATGCGCTCGCAGCCGTTTCGCTAGCTTCACGTATGCCAAATTTGGTATTACGTCACGTGAACGGATGGTGAAGGTATGTGACAGGTGCAAACATGGTAATCATGAGATGCGTGTCGTGTAAGAACATGAGTGTACGTGTCACACTCAAGGCGCCAAAACACTTCGGCGTGACGAGGCACGCGGGCGCGCCGGCATTCGTTTCGCCTCGTCACGCTGGCAATGCCACGCCAGGCGCCGATCTGCCTGGCATATACGCGCAGGCACACGCCGCGGTGCGTTGCTATAGCGCATGCGCGTTTGAGCGCGCCCGGTGTCCTTCTGTCACAAAGATAAGCAGACTGGCTGTCTAGGTAACGTCGTCGGCGCGAAATGCAGCATCTCGCATTTCGAGACGGTTGCCGCCGGACCCCGCTGACAGACGCTGGTCGCGCCTAGTGTCAGACAAAAATGCTCGCGTTTTGCTAGCGTAGCGTTGTTGCGCCCAGGATGGACGCGCGTCAATGTTACGTGCGCTTGCCGCTGTTTCGATAGCTTCACATATACCAAGTTTGGTACTACGGGACGTGAATTGACGGCGAAGGTATTGAACACGTCCAAACATGGTAATCATGATAGTCGTGTCGTGTAAAACATTCCTACATGCTACGCTCATAGCGTCCTCGCGGCCGTTTCGCTAGCTGCATATATACCAAATTTTTTATATACCATTTTTTTTGGCGCCTCTCATAATCATATAGTGGTTTTGGAACGCTAAACCCCACATATCAATCATTATATACCAAATTCGATATCAGGTGATGTGAATACATGACGAAGGTAAATGACACGCCCAAACGTGATATTCATGACATGAAGGCCACGTACGGTATCATTTACTTCCGCCTCGTATTGTTGTGCTGATTGTATAGTTACATATCGAGCATCCTAATTCATGCTTCACATATCAGCGATTCCAACTGTACGTGGGATCCGCCAGTTTTTTTTTTTCTAAACACACATCAAACGTAATGAGCATGTGGTCCAAATGTGCGTTTCAGCAATTTGTATATTTTACTGACCATAATCTGCTGCGACGCGCCTTATTTTTCGAAAGTTTCTGCCGGGAGGGGGGTTGAAGATTTTTTGAATGATGGGTATACGTGGATGACGGGATACAGTTTGATTGAATACTTGGAAAAGTTCAACACGAACATGCAATAAATTATCACGTTCTACCACAATTCTATGGGAAAAACTACCCTCTATTAGGAACGAATAGGCTATTCAGCGAGCAATATAAGGTGAGGCAGAGCAGCTCCACGTCGGTGCTGAGTCCCCTCCGCCACCCCGCCCCATGAGAATGTGAAATTGTGAATGTAGAAAGGCGTAAATTTAAGGGCTATAGTTTTCTTTATTGGAAACAATATTAATGAGCATTAACAGACAATAATACAAAGTAACGTATTGGGGATACATTGTGAAGAAAGAATTCGCATTACTGCCGGTTAGTTGTCATTAAATTGCGAATGAGTAATATATGCGCGAACGTACTACAAACAAAAGCACAAAAATGCATAATAAAAGACGCACTTGCGAGCGAAAAAAAAAAAGCTTTTCAGTAACAATGGAATTCCGGCGCGGTGGTGTAACGGTGACAGTGTTCGGTTGCCGACCCGAAGGTCGCGGGTGCAACCCAGGGCGCGGCGGTCGCGATTCGATGGAGGCCGAATGGTGTACAGACCCGTGTAATCCACATGGGTGAACATGTTCGGGCCTTTCCACTACGGCATCCCTCATAATCATATCGTGGTTTTGGGACGTTAAAGCGCACATATATTAATATTATTATTTAATTATTATTATTATTATTATTATTATTATTATTATTATTATTATTATTATTATTATTATTATTATTAGCAGCAGCAGTAGTAGTAGTAGTAGTAGTAGTAGCATTGTAATTTTTATTATTATTTATCGCTGGGGCACTTCAATCCCAAGTGATGGCACTCCTGATGCCCAGTATTTTTCAACAACCAGTCTCTCTCAATTTAGGAACTTTAGGTTGCGTTGTATATAAAGAGCAGAATAGATAGATAGATAGATAGATAGATAGATAGATAGATAGATAGATAGATAGATAGATAGATAGATAGATAGATAGATAGATAGATAGATAGATAGATAGATAGATAGATAGATAGATAGATAGATAGATAGATAGAAAGAATCTTAGCAAGGGAAAAGTGACCGTCTCGTGAACTTCCCTGCTTCATCCTCAAGGTGTAATCGAACACGCCCTCATCACGCCTTCATTCTCATGGTGCAATCGAACACAGGTGCAATCGAACACGCCCTTGCAACGGAGACAGCGCGCGTCGAATGCCCACCGCTCGACCACAAATACGGGGAACCTTCGCCCACGCCTCACCGCGCAACTGGCGGTAGCTCGAAACGAACGGCTCCGCTAAGCAGGATGCCGGCGTCTCGGAGATACGGATATCTCCGCGGAGGAAGAGCGCGAACCGTTTAAGATAGCCAGCACACACGGGGCTTACTTAGTCTTTGACGGCATTGCCAATGGACGGAAGGAAATGTGGGGGGATCTCAAAGTGCTATAGCGTCTTTTTTTCATCCCCCACGCCCTCTCCGATTTACACACGGTACACAAATTTAGAAAAGCCGCCGCTTGCGTGCACACGAACTTGCGCACCCGAACGCCGCACCCCGCTGCTGATCAGAGCGAATATCCGGCGCACCCGTCTTCTTCCAATAACTGTTACTTCGACCGCCAGACCGCTGTAAAACGAAGGAAACCACACTGGACGTTTCCGTGCGCCTTTGTTTCCGTTGCAAGGCTCTGTGTCGCTCCTCCGCACTTTACTAAGCCGACGAAACCTAATAACTGATCTGGAAGTCAAGATTATCGGACTGTATAGGGCATGCGGTGTCTTCGTCACAACTATAGCAATGAACCGGGATTTGTCACAGTACCTCAAGTGGGCAGGTGTCTTTGACCATTTATGTATTCACTTGGTGCCCGTAACTAGCAGCCCTCTCTTTCTCTCTCTTTCCTTATCTCTGTCTTTATAGACTTATCAACTTCTACGCAATGCAGAGCGGAAAAGCTTATCTGAATCCTCGCTTAGTTGATAACCTTCCTGCATATATAGGCGTGCACATGCAAGGTTCTTTTTCAGTAAAGGGCGAAGGGTCGTTGCATGATTTGTGGGGTTTAACGTCCCAAAACCACTATTTGATTATGAGAGACGCCGTAGTGGAGGGCTCCGGAAATTTCGACCACCTGGGGTTCTTTAACGTGCACCCAAATCTGAGTACACGGGCCTACAACATTTCCGCCTCCATCGGAAATGCAGCCGCCACAGCCGGGATTTGATCCCGCGACCTGCGGGTCAGCAGCCGAGTACCTTAGCCACTAGACCACCGTGGCGGGGCGAAGGGTCGTTGCAGCAGCCCCCCTCCAGGGTTGTCACTGGTGGCTACTTTTCACCAAATTGGCGAATTTGAGAGGCCCGTGGTGACCTAAAATGAAGATTGGCAACATGGCGATTTTTTTTACCAATTTTCGGCTTAGGTCTTGACTGAGTTATGCATTCTATTCTCTGCGTCTTGAACTAATGGGCCACGAGATTTTTGTTTCTAGTTTTTGTAGTTTTAGATTCGCCAGTAGGATGTCCACTTTACGCACAATTCAGTACGTTCATCCTGTTCCCCGTGTGTATCTCCTCCAAGATTCTGGAGGCACTTTGCATCCACCAGCAAGCTCCAAGCACAATTTAGGTCAGCGGTCTTTTTGCGTGCCGCGAGGTGGTGGCAGTTCTTCGGGGGATTCCAGAACTTCAGTGGTGGTTAGGCCACGTGTACCGACCGCAGCCCCAACTGCTGTAAATAGCTTGTCGACTTAATTCTTCCCTGCTGTAGTACCCCCTTATTTTTTATGTTCAGTTTAATTTATTTTTATTAACATTCTTTCCGGGCCGGCGAAGAAGTCGGCCTCTTTGGACAGCCTTCAGAAACTGCACTGATGCGAATGTTTAGCGTGTAAAAACGCTCGCACAGGAAACCTGGTGCGTGCATTGCGATGGTCACGCTCTACTTTTGAATTTAATACCTTCGTTGTGTATAAATTCTCAAAATTTGCAAGAAGGCGACGCACGCCATTCCTGTCGCCCCGCCGTGGTGGTCCAGTAGCTAAGGTACTCGGCTGCTGACCCGCGGGTCGCGGGATCGAATCCCGGTTGCAGCGGCTGCATTTCCGATGGAGGTGGAAATGCTGTAGGCCAGTGTGCTCAGATTTCGGTGCACGTTAAAAAAACCAGGTGTTCAAAATTTCCGAAGCCTTCCACCACAGCCTCTTTCATATAATCATATGGTGGTTTTGGGACGTTAAACCCCACATATCCACCCATAAATCGCCATCCCTGTCTTGTAGCGACTGCTTCCTCCTGCATTCGATACAACTGAAACCGTCGCAGACTTCTCTTATGAGGTGGTATCCAGGGAAGTTGATGGTGCATATGCATGCCCTCTCCTAGTGCCACCATGGTGAAGCACGGGATGCAACTGGAATTAATAAAACTTCAATATAATTAAGAGGCCACTAACGGTATTGCCCTTCACGGGCCTATACACAATTAGCAATTTTTATTAATATGCACACATTTAGGGTGGCGACTGTTTTTAGCGAAATGTGAAGAAAAATGGCGACTTCTGGCGACTTTTTGCTCGTCGTTTGGCGAATTTTACACGAAAGTCGATGGCAATCCTACCCCCCTCCCTCTGGTGCTGAGTTTGCAACCCCTCTAGTCTCCCTCCCTATATAGTCGATGTATGGTGCTGGTCTAGCGCCCCCCTGGCTCTCTCATATACGCACGCCTATAGGCCTGCCAGTTCATCTTTGATTCTCTCTCTGGTCGTTCTTGTTCGCTTTCTCTCAAAGTCCATGCCTATTATTTGACTTCACATACGGTCTTGAGGCTCCTACTATCGCCTTGTATAATGACCATTTACCGGTGCTGCACACAAAGGACTCGCAAGTTGGAGGCGTCGCTGCATGCCCAACCGGCAAACACAGAATGCATGTGCCCTTAGTTTCGGAAATGAGTAATAAACGTTATTACCACCTCCCCGCTGCGCCATAAAGCTTGAGACCGCCAATGTCATTGCATGTAGTGCGCCGCCTTTCACGGGCATGCAGTAGAAATACGCCTTGTGTGAGTGCACCCGTTTTAATGCACCAAGAAAAGTACTTTCCGATACACCCAAATAGACTGGATAATTCCCCTTTTGTCGGGACAAGGGATTCTGCGACAGAGCACAGAGTCCGCCCTGAGCCCAAAAGGCTTTGAATGTGGTATTACGTTTTTTGTTGTTGTTTTTTTTTTCGCACACAACTGGATTTCATAAATACTTGTTACAGTGTCGCATTTTTCTTTTATTTTTTTCTTCTGTTGTTATCCTTTCTTTATCATCTCGTTTCTGAGATCTCTCTTCTTCCCTTACTTCCTTCCCCATTACAGGGTAGCAAGCGGGTCTAACGACTGGCTTACTTCCCTGCCCTTCCGTCCGCTTGTTCCTTCGTTACTCCTCCTCCTCCAGTAAAACTACCAGCGTGTATGGACAGCCTCCCTCCCTCTCCCTCGCTTTCCGTAACGGCTGTTTCGATGACACTGTTCGGGCCGCAGTCGTCTCGTGTGTCCGCGGTGGGCAACGCGCTGACAACCGGCTGTCGCGAATCGAAGATGAATTTGGTGCCGGACAGGCATGGCCCATTACGTTATCCGAGGGTGCAATGGCGCACTGCCGCTCGCGTAGCAGAAAGCTCGCCGTCCATCCTCGATAAGACTTTCCCCGCCTGGTGCTATACTCGGCAATCCATTACCCGCATACCCATCACGCACATCCAATGCGTGCCTCTGCACATTATGTTTTAGAGTGCGCGTTTGTGTGTGTGCGTGCGTGTGTGTGTACATGCGTGTGTGTGTGTTCGTGCGTGCGTTCACGAGTGAGTGAGTGCGTATTTTTAAAAGAAATTGTTGGGTTGCTACCATGACGAATTCCCACAGTGAGGGTCTATAGGCGCTCGTGGTGGTGCATGCAGTGGTACTTATTTGCTCGGCTTCAAAGATGAAAGACGCGGGTTTGATCCGCAACACTGTGGGCGCCTTTCTATGAGCGCAGAATGCTAGAAGAATGTGTACTTAACTTCAAGAGCATGTTAAAATGCTCCATGTGGCCACACTTTCCGGCCGGAGACCATGCATGGTGTTCCGCGTAATCATATCGCAGTTATGGCAGCTAAAACACACACACACACATTATATATATATATATATATATATATATATATATATATATATATATATATATATATATATATATATATATATATATATATATATATATATATATATATATATATGTGTGTGTGTGTGTGTGTGTGTGTGTGTGTGTGTGTGTGATTATTGTAACAACCGTTACATGTAAGAGATTCGGTGCACCCGAACCAAGTGCCTTGAGGTCGCTACTTAAAAAAATTGCTAAATCACATAAAAGTCAAGCAGACGCAGAAGAGGAGCCCAAAATCATTTCAGGATAGTAAAAGTTGGCTTTCAAAACTGACTATGGAGTATTTTGATGGCACAGTGACAATTCTGGACAAAGATCAGCATATGAGTACAGAATTCTTTCAAAATCATCTCACACCGCTGATTCCACGGAAATACACCCACATCAAAAAAGAAGAAAGGTTGTCCGAATTGTTGCTCTTTCACCCCGACGTTCAGAGGTGATCAACACGTCACTATGACGCAACTAATTAGAAAGCCCTTTATCTTTTTACTTCGTCGCAGAAGATAGGATCGCTCAAAGTGTTTGGCACGCATTGTAGCCCATCTTTACTGATATAGCCCCATATACAGTCTTGACCATGATTACTGAAGGTAAACGACGAAAATGATTGGTGAGAACAAGTTCAAGGTGGCGTCGCCGCCCCGTCTATGCGTTCTCTGTGTACTGCCCCGTCCACGTGATCGCGCTAGCTTTGCTCCGCGGCATCGCAAGTACGCCGGCGGTTGCGGGTTCTTTCAAGGCGTGCTCAGAAGCATGCGCCGCATAATAAACATGGATACCTGATCAGAATGCTTGAAACCAAAAATGAAGTTGGTAAGCGTCAATATTTCGCAGGCTGTGCGCATTACCCGAAGTCGTCGCTTATCTTATTTGACCACGACGCTCGGAATAAAGCACGCATCGCTTGTCACGAAAGAGGCAGGCACGTGTTATCAAGCCCGATCCGGCTGTTATTTGGCATCAGGGAGGAGGAGAGGAGGAAAGGAAGGACCGGGATGTTAGCCAGTTCTCCGACCGGCTGGCTACCACCCTTCGATGGGCAAAGTCGTCGCAAGCGCCCAAAGCCTGGCGGATGCTCGGGTGAGCGGATGCTCGGGTGAGCAAGGACTAATCGAAGTAGCACTCGTGCAAAGCAGGTGTGCATGTCAGTTAAACACGCGCACGCTCCTTGACCCACTACGTCATACCCTTGGCCCGCTACGTCACAAAGCTTGGCCCACTACGTCACACCCCTCAACCGCCGCAACACCACAGAGCAAAGCCAACTGCTCTCGCGCTCGCTGTCCATGCGCATCTCTCTCTCTCTCTCTCTCTACCTTTAACCCTATCCTGTTAATCCCTCCTCACCCCCATCCCTTGTGAGCTACTGTTGAGGTGTCGCACGCTGCTGCAGACAGTTACGGGGCTCACTTTTCTCTTCTTTTCCCTCTTATATAACCATGCATAATCTATTACGCAAAGGTCGTTCGGACTGCACATTTTCGAGTTTGCAAAATTTCTTCGCGTACCAAAGTGAGCTTTTTTGGTCATCCTGAAATTGTAGTACATCTAATGCAGCTCAAGTGTTTCTTCCGCCAAGTGTCCCTGCGAAATAGGATCACTTATTTAGTAGAAGCTGCTTAACGTAAATTGTAAGGCAGTGAATTGCAGAACTCATCATAAGTGGTCTGGACCGAATCAGGAGAAAAAAAATTAACGAATTTTACACACACAGCGCTGTGCAATGTTGGCACTGTGTGCATTACCGAGTGCGGTCGCCTGCTTTGTATTGCGTTGGATCAAACTACCAACTTGTTTAAATGCAGTATAACCATGGCCCTTATAAGCTCGTTTGTCCAGAAGTAATCGTCCTGGGGGCTCATTACATTATAACAAATTTACGTCGCAAGAAATAATACGAAATTCTAGTGGTGTTAGTCGTGAAACATAGATGTGCCGAGGTGTATGTGCCCTGTTACTGGAATGGTATGAAGCCTTTGTGTTCTGTACATGCTGTAAATAATTTTTTCTTAACAAAGAAAGAAAGAAAGACAAGGAAAGAAAAAAAAAGAAAGAATGAAAGGAAGAAAGAAAGAAAGAAAGAAAGAAAGAAGAAAGAAAGAAAGAAAGAAAGAAGAAAGAAAGAAAGAAAGAGGGAGGGAGAAAGATGCTGGTCAGCCGAGTGGACTGACAGGGACACTTCTTCCGAAACAATATAGTGAAATTTTCGTGAATCTCCCCGATTTCTCGTAATTTATGAACAGATGTTGCGCATTACTATTTTTCATGTTAATATGGAAATAATTTTCAGTGAGAATCCCAGTTGGTGTAAATTAACCAGACACTTTCACTACAGCGTGCCTTGTAGTAATAAATTATTATTATTATTATTATTATTATTATTATTATTATTATTATTATTATTATTATTAATCATGATTGTTTTGAGCGTTACGCGTGGCGAAACAAAGCACTCTGTTAGGACTCCGGTTTATCTTTAAACACCTGGGGTCCTTATTTAAAGCTTCCTCTAGTAAGAATGACCATATTAAAGAAGGTAGTCGACCAAGATCAATTAACACTCGTGAACCTGATAATATTTGAGTTCGTGATTCCCAAGCGATGTTTCTGATATACAGAGTATCCCACATAACTTGAGCCATGAAATTGAAAGTGAGAGGCACTTAGGAGGCGAATTGAACCAAGCGCATACTACTCGCACTAACATGTAAGCACCCAGGTTATATTTTTTTATTTCTACCCATTCTAATAATCAATAATTCTATATTACCTATTCTTTTATTTATGGGCTTAATACCCAAAATATAAACACTGAGATATACAGCACTTTCAGAAACCACCAACTGAATTAGTTCCTGTACGATACGTCTAGCGCTGTTATTTTTTCCGCGTTTTAAAGAGCCTATAGCAGCACTATAGCAGTGCTTTCGCGATCCGTCACACGGCTTTTTTTTTTTTTCAACTTCGCTGGCTTTCTTTACAACGTAGAAAAAGTAACAGCGTGAGACATATTGTACAGGAAACAATTTAGTCGGTGGTTTCTGAAAGTGCTCTAGATCTCAGTGTTCATATTTTGGGTTTCTTGCCCATAAATAAAATAATGGTAATTAAGAATCATTAATTATTTGTGTGGGGAGGAACGCAAAATTGCCTGAGTACCTACAGGCTGGTTCTAGTAGTATGCGTTTCATTCGATTCACCCCTGAAGTGTCTTTCATTTTCAAATTCTTGGCTTAGTTATGTGGGACACTATGTATACAAGTATCATTGCGATGCGACGGGCCCAGCTGAGATTTGGTACGCAGTAACGACGACGCCACGCCCTTCTTTAACAAATATATGCACTAAAGTTTTTTTTCTAACAAAAACACATCCATAGAGATAAGGACCGCTTAGCAATGCGCCAGCCAGTGACTACTGTTAAGCTGGGATACTACGTTGTTACTTGTTACAGTCCCCACACCGAGGCCATACCTACATATAGTAAAATTTTTTCGGCGGTCTTTAGGTGTAGAACTGTAATAGCTTTGGCAGCTGGTAGTCGACATGTAGGCGTGTGAATATATATCATACAACCCAAACAGTTAACGCATAAAAAATATTGAGGGTATCAAAGCCGCCTTAACTGCCCCCTTCCCTCTAGCCACGGCCCTGCCTCGCGCAAGTGGTCTTTCTAATGCAGGTGACCTGTTCGCTATAGTCGTTAGCGATAGATATGTACCAATAAACCTCCACCACTGCCGTTCACACGTCACGCAGGTAAACAATCGCTCTGTAGTCCACTTAACGGTGGAAAGCTCCACCCTGTGTGCATGCCCATGATTGAAACCTCTTTTATCTCATCTCTTCCTTATAATTCGATGACGAACAAAATGACCCCTAGGTGCATCGTGCAGTGCATGGGAAAATCGTATCACAACAGCAATGAGTATTTTGAGTATATAAACAAGCTTATAGCTATACTTTCGTTACAGTTTCTGTGCGCAGTTCGTATTGCATGCTGACACTTTACATAATTGCCCGTTACAATCAGAACCATGGAGTGCAATATCGGCTGCAATAATGGAAGCCGAAGCAGACATTTGCCAGTAATTCATAAAAACGATGTTCCTCGAAGTTGTGACTTCATCGGTTAGCATGTGTTTGATCAGATGAAAAGCGAAACCAAAAAAATTTTCATGGTGCGTATTACGTCAGTCACAATTTTTTTCATACGAAACCTGATTGATCCATGCAGACATTAACGACGTTACTTTGTTGACCGATACAATGAGAAATTCAGCTCATAAAAATGGTCTGAGTAAACATGCGCATGTACGCAGCACAACACATGTAACAGTGAATCTAGCACGGCACATTCCGCGCTCAAAGGTGTCGCTTATTTAGAGCAAAACAGATGGCATCAACACCGTGCACGTGTTGCATGAGTTTCAGCGCTGGTATACTCATAAAAGTTTTCAAATCGACCCGACAGTAACGACAGAGACCTAGAGATCTATGCACCCTTTAGGATTGTTCAAAAACCCACATAAACTCATACTTGAATGCTTTCAACACTGGTTATTTGCACAAAAAAGCAAAAAAAAGAACGTTTCGTGATATATGCGAATTGAATTAGCAGTGCACGCGCATGATCGCGCATCTCCCCTCCCCATCTTTGCATGCGGTCCACGAGCGATGGTTGAACAACGGTAGGGACTTACTGTGTCTCGCCAACTCCTCGCGTCCAGCGCAGATGGACAGAAGAGACACGTGACGAAGGGTCCTTTTCGTTCGCTCATGCAACCGATGACGATGCTCTCGAATAGGGAACTTCGAGATCGCCTTCAGCATTCGCGCCCCGAAAAAGTTGGAAATTCGCGCGCCGCCCCTGTCAACCTCGAGGAAAAGTCACGGTCGCCGAGGGATAGTCGACATTGCATTCTAAACGGCCACGGAGAAAATCCTCTCCGAAGCCTCACAAAGAAACGGGCCGCCCCCTGGCGTCGAGTAACGGCAACCCGCGGCGGTACATAACGCGCACTCGCGTGTTTCGGCAAACCGGGAGCGAGTGGTTTGCCGAAGGCAGGCGGCCCCTTTCTGCTCTCCGTTCGGGGGAGGTCCCATCCTGAGCCGGCACCTCCCAACGCGCACCGAGGCCTGGCCCTCTCCGACGCGGGACCTGATGCAACAGGCCGCCTACGGAAGCTGGCAGAGGGGCGACGGGAGGAAGCGAAAAATTAAAAAAAAAAAGTGAGCGCGAGAGAGAGATGGTGAGAAAACAAGTTGCCGCTACGACTGGATCAGCTTTCTGGCGCTGCTGGTTTCCAGTGCCGACTAGGACGAACGGCGCCGCAGAGGGACGTCGTCAACAAGACGAGAAGACGTCAAGGGAGGAGCGCCCGTCCCACCACCAAAGGGAGCGCGGTGCGCCGCCAGTCGTGGTTGCCAGGACGGGAGTCGAATTCGTCCTGGACTCGCTCAAAAGACTCAACGAAACAAACAAAAAAAAAGGGAGATGCAACGTGATCGTGCCTAGGCTCCTGCTTCCCCCCGACGAATGCACTGGCGGTAATCCAGCCGAGTCTGGTTTAATATGAAGTACCTCCCCCCCCCCCCATATCTTACCGCTCCTGTACTGCGGCTCAATGTACGAGCGTAACAGCTGTGTGTGAATTTTTAAGTTGGAACTTGATGAGCTGATATAGTGAAGTCATGTCGAAAGAGCCACTATCATGTTTGTGCACTATGCACGCATTCTATTTCACTGGTTGCAACCAAAGTAGGTGCTGTACTGTTTTGGGAAAAATGTATCAACTATCATTTAATGAAATTTACAGCAATTGCAAGCCAATCTTGTTCTCCTGAAACTTAATCAATCCTGGTTTCATGTGATGCCGAAAGGAGGTTAATTCAGATTAAAGTTGTTTAGCGTATTCAGGGACACCGAGTTATGAGTTCAACGACGAAGTACGCCCAAATATACGTTCATGTGTGTTTATTACGATGGTTATTATTGAACGAGTTTTTCAAAGTAATCGATGTCATTTGTGGTGCGCGCTAACTTTTCTATACAGCAAGGCACTGAAACTATGGGCATGTCACCGCTGCATTGATCTGCCACCGATGTCTGCTAGTTTGGTTGGATTGAGCCGACGTATCGTTTCAATGACCGCATGGCCAGTGAAACGCCACAACGAATTCTCTACAAAGCAACATGGAAATGGAATAGTGCACTGATCGCGCAAGTAAGCAATAAATACAGTTTTTACTTCCTGCCAGATTTTTTATTTTTTTTTTCACCGAATGGGTTAATCTGCGACTCATGCTCTTCCGAGATGCCTGATGATGTAAACTGAACACAAAGCTGAACGTATAAAGCGGGACGTGCTGAACAAAGTACAGCCTGACAAAAGACTGACTTAATCATAAATTTCTAAAACCCCATGACTACGCATGGAATGATAATTCTGACTAAAGCAATTAAGCAGCGTGCTCCAAATATCTGGCCTACACCACGAACATCTTTCGGACGCCTTTGAACGCTCACAGTAGTGTGGCTGCATAGGTGCCAAAAAAATCGAAATCTCGAAACATGAGAATGTTGCACGTACGTGCCGTGTGGCGTGGCAACAATCAAAATGTGTGAATTCCCCGACTACAAACAGTGTCTTCGATTCCCCATTCTCTTTGGGCGTGCTTATTGTGTTAGGGTGAAAGCCTTGTATGTTTCGTTAGTCGAGAGACCGTGCAAGATTTTGGGAGACCTGCAGAGGCCCTGCAAGTTTTAACGGCAGCAGGATGTGAACGAAAGTGCAGCTTGTCGCCGGCGAATACCGAACCTGCAACATTCGTATAACACACCCTATATATACTCCGCACCAGCTTAGCTACGGCTGCAATTATCATCTCGTGTATTTTATCAGGTAAATATGTGCCTTTAAACATGGGAGTGTTAGTCAGCCCCGCTTGTAGCCGTGACGGCTATATAGCAGCGAATTAATCATCCCTCACATACTACCAGAAGGCCTCAAGCCTGCCAGAACAAGCCCTCCTTCTGGTATAGACTGTTATAGCCATTTAGTTCTCAGTAAGGTTGCACCTATCAAAGAGATACAAGCCACAAATTCCCATTCTTCGATTCATTAATAATCCATACGCGCTCAATAAGAAAACTCGCATGTATACGATAGTTATAACCACGTTTTCAATAGTAACCAGGTTCCTGGCACATCAATCGTATGAGCAGTCATATAGAGAGAAGGGTCTCTAAGACTGCCCCATAGATTGACTCAATAGAAAAGGGGGCACCTGCACCCCCCCCCCTAGAGTTACTGTATATTCTACCTTTATGTAGCGCAGTTTGCGCCATAGTACGCCATCTTGGGTTCAAATGCCTTGCGGGAAAGCCACTCACCACCCTCGCAGGAGCAGCACTCGCGGTTCAGAGTACTAGCGTTGCTTCATTTACTTATTTTTCGATTCCTTTCTATTTTTATGAAGGTATACGAGCAAGACACGTTTGCTCCGGTGACACCTAGAAGCGTTGATTTTATGCTTACGTTCTTGGAATGTAATCATGAAATAAAGTGCGTCGGCCCGTTGAACCAGTCAGATATATGTTTATATATAGTTGGTGACACTTTAGCTTCATCTTCTTTTCCGCAGTTTTCCTTTCTCATTTATAGATATGAAATTGCTTTCGTTTTCACTTTTGGTCACGATCGAGCCAGTTGCACAATCGGGCCAGTTAGGGATAGAATTTTTTTCGTCGCGTTGGTCTCATTCGTTAACTGTGTGAGGAAGCCAGCTACAATTTTATAGTTTTCCAACTGAATCGAGCTGGATAGCGATCGACAGTAGCCGTTTGACGCCCGTGTTATGCGTGGCTCTCGTATTTCGCTCTTATTGCAATTGCGGCTCATGACATCTAATGTGAATGATTGTTGAACAGCAGTGTCGCGTCCAACATTCATTTCGTTTAAGGTTTTAAAGCTGCAACGAATTCACACACTAGCTATACAACACCTCGCCGATTTGAATAGTCCTATAGTTTAACTTCGCCCTTTAATTCTCGCGTTTTACCCGTCGGAGCAAGTTGGTCGTATGCAGCCGACAGATGCTGACCAACGCTGCATTTATAACGTATTCACTGCATCTGTGGATCATACAAATAAAGCAAGTTTTTCGGTGCCATGGATAGATTAAAAAAAAAAGCCAAGCGTTTATTTATTCCTTACTTGACACTAATATTTCAATTCCAACCCCTACTGCACCCGCGTCTTATAACATCGGCTGTACGTCGTGCAATTCAACACAGAATGCACTTGGTACACATTTCTCGCGTCCAACAGGCAACATGGCTTCAGTACCGAAAAAACACGTCGAGAATAAGATCAGCCGATGTCAACCACGCCTGATCTGCCCGGAATCTGCGAAGCATTTGGCGTTGTCTGCGTAGTGTTGGCTTCTCCGCAGTCCCAATGAACCATCTATCTATGACCCCGTGATGGCTCTTAGAGAAAAGGGGTGCTGAACTCCAGCAGGCGGAGTGAACGGCGCCCGGAAAAGAAAAACAATTCTGTTACATGAAAGCACATACAGTAACTCTACTCCCCCCCCCCCCCCCCACTGAACCTTCAGCCCCCTGAAGGGGAATCCTTGCGCACGCATGCCTATGTCTGCAGTTCACCGACTACGACACCTATTTCCTTCTCAACGAGCCCTGAAGTAGCATTTACCTCAGAGAGGATCAAAGCAGCATTGTCTAGTGGTGGAGAAGCCCCACATAAACCAAAACAGAAGTAATGAGATCATCTTGTACTACAATGCAATCACACAAGGACCCAGCATACGGAGCACACACAGGCGCCTTTCCTGTGCCCTTGGGTGTTCGCGCATATACACCAACTTGCGCTAATTGCTCTATGCGCTATACTCCGTAAAACAAAAACACATGGTTCGGCCTTGAATATCTCACAGGCCACACCACCGGCTCCACTCGGAGGGATATCTCTTCCGTGTCACCTCCACACCCCATGTGCGCCCTCTAGCGACAAGATAAAAGCACCATGCATGGCGTACAAAGATTTATGGCCGTTCTTATCTCAGCTTGGCGACTGTCAATCATTGCGTCATCATTCGCTTTCGAGGGAGTTGACAGTGCACCACTTCTCCATAAAAAAAAGGGGGGGGGAGGGTGGTATATAGTGTTAAAAGAAGCATTCATTGATTGATTTTTATAAAGGTCCCTGAATTCCCTTTCTTTGATTTGGTAAATGCTCTTGTTTTTTTTTTAATTAGAAAAGTTGCATGTATACGATAGTTGGGACCGCGTTTTCAAACTCAGCCAGGTTCCTGACACAACATATACAAATATTGTATACTGATTACACGAGGAAGGCTTATCGTTGTGTTTCTGTTTTTCGAGTTTCCTGTAATCCTTCCGGCCTCCTCCTCGAACGAGCCAAAATAGGCGCGTTTGTGTAGGGCGTAGCCTTATCTACCCCTTCCTGCATTTCCTTCCCTTTTGAACCTTCCGCACACAAAGCGCGCGAACGTGGCACGCGCCATCCACGGGTTGCGTGCGTATAGATGTATACACCCACACTCGAGACGAAGGCGAGACGAAATGCGACACACACACACACACACACCCTCTCTCTCTTTTGCTCACTCTTACACGGGAGAAAAGGACAGGCGCGGCCACGGCTGTAGCCCCCGTCAAGACTGGAGCAACCAAGAAACCCTCGTACGAAAAGGAAAAATGCTCTGACAGAGGGTTCCTCCCTTTTGGCACTTGGCACGCACCAGCCTTATATCTCTGTTGTCAGACGGACACACCCCACTGTCTGTGTCAACCCCGAAAAGAGCTTGTTGACAGGACTGTATACTCACCAAGGCAACGGCTGCAAGCCAGGACGCGCGGACTTTAAGTATAGTTATATAAATAGCATAAAATGAATGCAACCTAACCACGCTATCTTCCCCTCCCCCTCAACGTAAGAGGGGAAGATAATAATAACAATGAGAAGGAGAAATATCGCTTTTAAAATTTCGTACATATGGGCATGCCCAACTCTCTTTCTTGCAAGCAAGGAGGACAATGCGTGATCATGCACGTAGAAACTCAGATAAATAATGCCTGGGGTTTCGCGGGTCGAGAACTACAATGTGATTATGTGGCATGCTGTAAATGGGTGAGGTCCAGAAATTCCAACCATTCGTAGTTCCTCAAAGTGCACTAACAATGCAAAGTATACTCTATCATCTATTCTACATTGAAACGCGAGTTCCGCTGTCCTTATCGAACCCGATAAATTTGGGTATACGTGGCCGAGCCCCGTAGTCACTGTACCACTGAGACAGACATGGAGATCCACTATTATAAAGCAGTTCAAAAGATTGTTGCCACTGACAATGTGCTTGAATTTCGCTGTTAGTTTTTTTGTTTATTTGTTTCTTCGCGAACGATTGAAACGTCACTACGCTATTCAGTTCATTTATTTACTTGGTATTATAGGTATTTTAACGAAGCGGAAGCAGGCCGGGGCAAGGACAGTAGCGTCGAGCGTGCATGCAGATCTTCAAGCTAGCGGACCATGCTCGGCACCGTGCGTGACCAGTCAACAGCTCTAGTGCAATGAATCAACTACGTTTGGTGCAGGTGCGGGGCCAACACAGTATAAGTTTTGAATCAAAGCGCTTCGCGATTATGCCTTCAGATATGTCTCTAATTGCACAATTATGATGGCATGTTAAGATGTTTGCGCGGCTGCATCTTTCTATTTCCTCTTGTCGCCGTTTAACTGTTATGTTATACTCTTTTAACGGTGTCACAAGAGCCCATGGCATCGCTGAAGCATCGATCCACCTATGAAACCTACATGTGGCTAGGTATTAAACACTGAAACCTTCATAGCTTGCGCCGTACTGCACACAACATGGGAAGTGTGCGTGACTCTGCCGAACGCTGGAGTGCCGCTCGTCGCCGTCGCGCACTCCCTCACATCCTTACCTAACGATTTGTCTATGGGGTGGGGAAAGGGAGAGGGGGTAAACTTCCGGCTGCCACAGCCGTCAACACGTCAGGTGGCCTCACGAAGCAACCGGCTTTGAACGCTGTCCCCAACAAGTTTCCCACCCTTGGAGAAGAGGGAAGCGCTTATCCTTTCATCTGCCCTTCACTTCTTCGCGCTTTGTGCTCTGCCGTTTTTTGGTAAAGGGAAGGCACCGGGAGGAGTACATGGCGGAAAAGTGTTAAGAGCATTTCGGTGACGCGGCGCACGTTCAAAGGGAAGAGCCGTGCTCCTTTGTGGGTCACAAATCTAAGCGTCTTTCCTGTCCCCGAACAGCATGGCTCCTCAAAGGAAAAAAAAAAGGCACAGTCTTTGATTCGAAACCATTCGCCTGGCTTTTAGCGGGCGTTGGTTTACAGAGAGCGCGTACAGTCAACGCCGCCGATGGCTTACATATTATGGTCAACAGAAAGGAAATAAAGAAATAAAGGAGAACATAGCTGGCGAAGTAACAAGCAGAGAATGGGAGATGAGGGTCAATCAGCTTTGCGCAATCTCGTAACGAAACAGAAATCCCCCCCCCCCCCTCCAGAAAAAAAAAAGAACAGATTCCCCTGTTATTGTGAAATCTCGTTTTTGGACGACACCTGATCATGGTGGAACCTTCTCCCCAGTTTTTTTCCCTTTCTCATCTTTCTGGTATGTAATTTCTTCTCTGAATAAACTGAGTTTCAGTCTGCAATTGTTTGTCTCTTCTCTTGTGTTCCGTTGGTTTGCGCTTCCAATTAGTTCATTATGAAAAAAAAACATTATTGATGATATGGCCAGTCGTGGGCCCTTGACCCATTCTTCTTAGCATTTCGTTGATTAATTAACATTACTTTCTTCACCATGTACCCAAAGGCTCGATCCTAATACTTGCGCCAGCAGCACGCCAAGTGCGCTGCACTGTTGCGGAAGAGCGTCGAGGGAACCACACGTGACCGAATAGTCTGAAAAGTTTACACCATTCAAGAATCGCATAACGCAAGGCTACGAAATTAGAGACCTTGGCTCATACTAACGGGATATCATTGTTGTTTTTATTTCTTGTTTTTTTTCAAAACCTTGTCATCTAATTAGGCTGTCACGTGTTCGTACGTGTGGAACAGAAACTACGCCTCTTACTGAGAAATCGATGCTATCACGTGTTCTCAGCAGATATCTAGCAAAAAGCTGCCGCTACGTGTGCATGTGACAATGGCATAGAGATTTACATCACAGTGCAAATGCCGAGATACAGAAGAGGGAAATGGGATGCATGAAGGATTGTCTATTATCTCCACATTCCTGGAAGACGACAGAATATCAAACGGAGTACTGCGGATCGTATTAGGCTTGTATACTCGAGAAGCAGTGAAAAAAAAAAAAAACACACGGGGCCTCGTCTTCGAGACACCGGGGTTGTCATAGAAAAAATGCTACAGTTCTAAATCAATAAGACATCTATATGACGTCTGACAATACGTGCCGATTTGGGTGCACGTTAAAGAACCCCAGGTAGTCGAAATTTCCAGAGCCCCCCAATACGACTTCTCTCAGTATCATATCGCGGTTTTCGGACATAAACCCCACATATCAATAAACAATACCTTCGTGCAGTGAACAAACAATTCGTGCAGTACATATCTGTGCCGCAGTTGCAACATTATAACGGTCAGACCAGAGAGGCCTCACAGTCACCAAAGTATAGCCGATAAAAAAGCGCAGCAACATTTTGCTTCTTCAGGCTTTCACGCTTCATGTTCAACCGATAAGGGCTGGTGGCTGCAGAAAGGGCACATGGTTGCATTCGATAAGAAAAGCGCGTGCAGTCATAAGCGATGTAGGGCAACTCTGCTGTAACATGACCTTGACAACCTCTCTATGCTCATACACCTCTTAGAATGAGCCCCACCCTGGTGGTCTAGTGGATAAGGTACTCGGCTGCTGACCCGCAGGTCGCGGGATCGAATCCCGGCTGCGGCAGCTGCATTTCCGATGGAGGCGGAAATGTTGTGTGCCCGTGTACTCAGATTTGGGCGCACGGTATAAAGAACCCCAGGTGATCGAAATTTCCGGAGCCCTCCACTACGGCGTCTCTCATAATCATATGGTGGTTTTGGGACGTTAAACCCCAAACATCAATGAATCAATCTTAGAATGAAGACTTTAGCGTCGATTGCCGCCACTCATCTCGTGAAGTGCGAACAGCAACCATGACGTCAAAACGCAACCAACCACACAGTGCACGATAGAAAAAAGAAGAAGAGGTGCATACGCCAATAGATGTATGATAGTAATAACTGTTGGGGTTTTACGTGGCGAAACCATCATGGAGTTATGAAGCACGTCGTAGTGGAGGGCTCCGGCAATTCCAATCACCCAGAGTATTCATTAACTTGCTATTCAATCTAAGTACACGGGCCTCTATAGCACTTTGCATCTGTCGAAACGCAGCCGCCGCCTGTCGGCATATTCGATCTCGAGTCCTTCGGGTAGGCAGTCAAGCTCGAACACAACAGGTACGGACTTTCTGTTGTGCCGTGCCTCAATGCCCAACTTCGATTCTATACTATAAATTTTTAACGCCAATGAAGAATCCTTACCGGCCCCGCCGTGGTGGTCTAGTGGCTAAAGTACTCGGCTGCTGACCCGCAGGTCACGGACTCAAATCCCGACTGCGGCGGCTGCATTTCCGATGGAGGCGGAAATGTTGTAGGCCCGTGTGCTCAGATTTGGGTGCACGTTAAAGAACCCCCGTTGGTCGAAATTTGCGCAGCCCTCCACCACGGCGTCTCTCATAATCATATGGTGGTTTTGGGACGATAAACCGCACATATCAATCAAGAATGCTTACCGCTGCTGCAAAAGGCGTCTGCTGGAGTTGTTGCTTTTGCTCCTTGGATGTTTTCAAGGACACGTGCACAAACACACACGCGCGCAAGCTTGCTTTCAAGCGGGCGTCATCCGAGCGTAACTGTCGCCATCCAGCAAAAAAGAACACCACCAACGCCGCTATTCCTTAGTGTTCGCCTGTCTCTCACAAGAAGGCGCACGGCGCAACGCACGCTCCGACAGTGACAAAACAAGGCTTGATTATTGGAAAGGCCCCTCCACAGCTGGACGTTCTCGAAAGAGGCAACCAGTGAAACTACACGGGATGACAGAGAGTGAGAGAGGAAGTTTGAGAGTGAGGTTTCTCGGGGGAGATTGTCAGGGTCGAAAAGGTGGTGGTCGTTTAGGTGGTTGTGGTTAGAAGAAGAAGGAGCTTAATTTGAACAGCCCGGTAGGGAGCACGGCGCAGCGCCTAGAGGAGATAGGCTTCCACACACATGCAAAGAGGAGAGAGAGAGAGAGAGAGGAGCGGCACCGTGAAGGTTTTTTTTCGGCGACTAGTGCAAATTGGCGAGATGAGCACAGCACTGGTTGAGAGTTGCGGAATTCCTGAGTTTGGATAGCAAATCGACAAGCGAGAAGGCTTCGATGTCGGAACAGCCCGAACATGTTTTCGAACGCGCATGCATGGAAACACTTATGTTCTAAATGGGCTTGCTTCCATCGTTAACTGTTTCGTTTGTTTCGCTAACACTTTCCGTCGCTACGTCACCACGTGCTTCCATGTTCTAGACAGCGTAAAGGCTGATTCGAACATCCGAGTAGGAAGAAACATCACACGTGACGACATATACCACCACCATAAAAGTTGAACCTCCCCTCCCCTCCCCCCCCCCCCCCAAGAAAAAGATTCTGCTTCGCTGTGCTAAAGTACCGTTATTCCGTCAGGGTCAGTGGTTGGTCAGACTATGGTGTAAGAACACTAATACACCGTGGGTGAGACAAGCGTGTGCACGTGGAGGAGGGGGCCAGGGGGTAGAAGAGCGACCACCCTTCTTAGTCACCTAAGAGGGGGAGGCGCAAAGTCGGCCATGTACTCTGGATGGCATTTTGCACGGAAAGAGAGGAAAAGAAGGAAATAAGCACGGGCAGGCGCAAACTAACACCTGAAGTTCATTTTCAGAACAACCCACAGATAATGGAAAGGCAAAGACGCATGGTTATGATTAGAGGTTGGCGGTTAGATAACCTATATCGAGTTCATGCAGGTCCACCTATGGCCTCGCCACACGTACGTCGTCACCAAACTTCCATATCAAAAAAACACCTCAACGATCTTTCGCCTTGTCCTATCTCGCCCAGCCTTCTACATTGACATAATAGAGGCTTTTAGTCTGTCCGGCACAGCGCTATAGGCAAAATACTTTGTGTGTACAAAAATGGTGGGTTATGATTAGAGGTTGGCGGTTAGATAACCTATATCGAGTTCATGCAGGTCCACCTATGGCCTCGCCACACCTATATCGAGTTCATGCAGGTCCACCTATGGCCTCGCCACACGTACGTCGTCACCAAACTTACATATCAAAAAAACACCTCAACGATCTTTCGCCTTGTCCTATCTCGCCCAGCCTTCTACATTGACATAATAGAGGCTTTTAGTCTGTCCGGCACAGCGCTATAGGCAAAATACTTTGTGTGTACAAAAATGGTGGGTGCTAACTGTGCATGCACTTGCCCGAAAAACATGGCCTCGTTGCTAAAAGCGGCTGCCACCCACCCCTAAATAATTGATTGATTTGCTGTCATCCGCTCTTTAGCTGGCTAAATTCGAATGGATGCTTTGGTTTGCTTGAGATTCATGTCCTTAAGCTTGGGCAGCAATGTGCTTGTGTCACTACAGTACTGTATTCGAGGAAATTACTCAAGTAATTTATGCTGTCAGATTGATGAGCGCCACTGCTGGAATCTCGGAGGTCGTAGATTACGTGTATGCTAGTTAACGTCTATGCTTCATAGATGGCGCCACTCGACGGGAGGGCAGCAGCGGGACAGGTCATTTGGTAATACGTCACACCATGGATTTGCGCTACCGGAATTCCGAGCTGACTAAAAAACATCTAATACGATGGGAGTGGGGAGGATGCTGCGGCTTAGGTGGGGGAGGAGGCTAATTCAGCCACGTAAATTGCCATATTAGGGAGAAGGGCGGTGCTACGAATCAATGCTTCCCCCCCCCCCTCCCCCGAAGGGCAACCCCTTCACTCGCATATTAGGTCCAGTAACCTGTGCCTGTGCCGCTGTAACGTCTCACATGACGTTTCTCCTCAAATGTTGCACTGCCGAGCTCGTTAGGATTGCAGGTCCCCCCTAGACACCCCGCACACCATCGCGTAAAAACAAAACAAGACAAAAAAAAACAAGAAAAACTAACGCAGCTATGCACTAATGGTGCCAAGCCTGCAAGAAGTGCAAATCTAAACAGCCTTCTTCGTTTTTTTTTTAGTTTTCTCTGTTACTTGTTGAATTTCATAGCCTTCTCTGTGTCTTTTTTGTCTTTATTTCTATTTATTTACATTTTTTCCGATTTCTCTCTCTTCTTTTTCTCTCTTTATATTTCTATTTTGCTCCCTATTTCATTTTTTACCCGTGGTTTGTAATGTCGCGTCTCCCTAGCCATAGTAGTAGGGACCGCACTTCATGTAGTCAGGCTTCTCGAAGAATGCGAGGAAGAAGGCTTCTCTTTGGTGCAAGTGCACGCTCAATGTGCAACAGGGGGCTGTGCTATATGTCGTCCTACCTGCTTCGTACCAAGCGACGACGACAGCAACATCCCGGCCATCTTGAGTGCAGCACACTAAAAAAGAACACCTTTGCTCTGGTGCTGTGATCAGTACGTATACATTGTATAAGTTGCCACCACGAAAGCGTAATAAGGAGCTCATAAATCTAACGAAGAAAAAAATCAATGTCGAGACGAAGTTTTTCCCGTTTTTATCACGTTCTAATAAGTTGATCCAAATGTGTAAGATATAAAAGTTATTGATGCTGGCTTGTTGGCACTCACGAAACTTCCGAAAGCAGAGGAAGGGACAAAAAAAAAAGCAAGAAGAGTGAGGCACTGTTGTATATTCCGAATGCTTATTCCGCTACGGCGAAATAAGCTCGTTGCCCCGCCACGGTGGTCTAGTGGCTAAGGTACTCGGCTGCTTACCCGCAGGTCGCGGGTTCAAATCCCGGCTGTGGCGGCTGCATTTCCGATGGAGGCGGAAATGTTGTAGGCCCGTGTGCTCAGATTTGGGTGCACGTTAAAGAACCCCAGGTGGTCTAAATTTCCGGAGCCCTCCACTACGGCGTCTCTCATAATCATATGGTGGTTTTGGGACGTTAAACCCCACAAATCAAATAAGCTCGTTGTTAGTCGGGACACGCTCTGGTCGCTTCTGTCCGTGTCCCGTCCTATAGCGTTGTTTTTCAGAAGTTTAAATGCTGTATAGATTGAAATGTTCAACACTAACGCAGCGGTTACTGGCCGTGGTGGCCCGCTAGTCCACGTAAGTCGATGAAGCAGCAGCATCAATTACAGCACAGATTTATGAACAAATAACGTCACCACGTATTACGAACAAATAGTTACAGTACGCATTAAGAACAAATAATGTCACTACACACCATGTGATTGAAATGAAGACAATGCCGCCCGCTTTAGTACGCGCTTCCGGGCAAACTGAATTTATATTCGGCACATCACACGTAATCGAACTCATTTAAGGTGTCCAACTGCCCACGTCGCACCTATATAGCCGAACCCGTTTATAACACGGTGGAGCAAAGCATGCAGCACGCGCGCACCCGTAGCGGAAGCGGAAGTTAAACGCGCTCTGCAACTTGCTGCTGCAAATTAGCGGCAGGAGGGAAACGGGCCGTCCTCTTGCGCCAAGACCCTGACCCAACTTCCGCGCGAGACATCCTGCCCTAGTTAGACAGAGAGAGACAGAAAGCGGGAGAGAGAATTTCCTAGCGAATTCGCCTCAGCAGCGACGGCAGCCGTGAGTTTCAAAGCCTGGCGTTCGAAGGGAAACACGCATCTGTCCTCCAATTAAGGTTTCTAAGGTCTACCCACCCACTCCGTAGTGACCTGCCCGGATGCGCGCTAAAGGCGTAAACAGTGAAGGCGTCCGGTCACTGCGACTACGCCTTGCCCTGTTCCGGGAATCGACAGTCGACGGTGGTTGTGACGCTGTTGAGGCGAAAGAGCAAGTGCTTAAAAATAAGTAAATTACATAAAACGAATATATATATATATATATATATATATATATATATATATATATATATATATATATAATGAGGTCTAACAGACAGTAATGGCAAGGAATGTACAGGGGAAGTTATTAGAACCAATGGAATGTAAATAAGAATAAAGAAAAGCGGATACGAGGGACTATTAATCAGCTGCCCGCTCATAATAAGTTCACGTGTTACGTGACGCCAAACATGCGCATAAAAGAGTGTTTTCACACTCGTCGCTTGGCTTATAGATGGCGGTGACTGTCACTCCTACTTCTAAATTCACATATAAACCCAAAAAAGTGGATGGAGGGAAGGCCGCTGTGGTAGCTCAGTGGTTAGAGCATCGAACGCGTTATTCGAAGGTCGTAGGTTCGATTCCTGCTCACGGCTGGTTATTTTTTCATCCACTTTTCCTTCTTCTTATTTACAATCCATTGGTTCTAATAACTTCCCCTGTACATTCCTTGGCATTACTGTCTGTTAGATCTCATTAATATTGTGTTAAAACACGGAAAAACGAGCCGTTAGGTATACCCTTCTTTCCATTATATATATATATATATATATATATATATATATATATATATATATATATATATATATATATATATATATATATATATATATATATATATATATATATGTGTGTGTGTGTGTGTGTGTGTGTGTGTGTGTGTGTGATATGTAGAGAGAGAGAAAGATCCTATGACCATTGACGGCGATCGCCAATATAATACATAGTATTGAACGCTTCGGAGAAAATATTAAGTAACACGACACATGGCTCAATGCTAGAAAAATTGGGTGGCTGGCGGCGTCGTGGCTGTGAACGGTACCGAAATTGTCATGACGTCAAATACCGACGCAAAGATGGCAAGGAGACTAGAAGCGCAAATCAAAGTGAATTAGAAGAGAAATAATGTGCATCAACGTAAAAGGAAGTAAATCAAGTTTGAATCAAGAATGAAAGGAATCAAGGTTGAATGAACTGACTGAGTCAAGATTAAATCGAGTGACTTAAGTGCGCATTCACACCTATTCAAGTGAATTAAGAGTGAGTCAGCCCAGAGCAATACAAATCACGAGTGATCCAAATTACCTATTAGCGCATCAGGCTGACCTAAGCATGGATCAAGATTGAACCACGCGATTTGGAAATGAATCAAGATTAAATCAAGTGGTTAAAGTGTCCATTCACGTACATTTAAGCCGACAATCAAGTTGGTCAACAAACAGTACTGTGAATCACGAGTGATTTGCATTGATCAAGAATGCCTTGAATTTTACCCGAAATCTCTCTAGACCGTCACACCGCATAGGTGACGTAGTGCACTTTTGACGAGGCTAAAAAGAACAAACTTTGAAAGAGGCGCTGCTTGCTGCACTCGCTACTTCGATTCAATGGTTTGATGAGGAATCACTAGCTAAGCCACCTTTCAGCCCTATTGGTTTCTGTGCTTTCTGGCCCTATTAAAATCATGATTCACTTGAAGGCATTTATACTGGTTTCTGCGTAGACATTTACCGACACCTCTCTGTCGTTTTGTTGCATATCTCTTGAAGGCATTTATACTTGTTTCTGCGTAGACATTTACCGACACCTCTTTGTCGTTTTGTTGCATATCTTCGTGAAAAATAGACCTGTTTACGTGCAAATTTTAACAATTATAACAAACGTAAAACCCCTGTCTCTGGATGCGCCAGTAATGGGTGAGTGACTATATTTTTTTTTTCCCGCGGGGTGGGGTGGGGTGGGGAGTGCAGCAAGAGGAGGCACCGCGTTAGCTATGTGCTAGCGGTATTCTGCAGTTGATGAGAAAGACACGTTTTTGATCCCGGACGCTGTGGTCAAATTTCGATGCGGCCTAAAGTATTGTCACGTGGTAGCGACATTGATCAAGGCAGCAGTGGGCGTGTCAAACATTGAACGAGGATTGAAACGCACGCGCCAATTTCTAGAGGTCCATAGACAACGATGCCAGTGCAGGTTACTGGGACACTAAAGAGCTTTAGCCAGTTACGCAGATAGGATACGCAAATAGACCCCGGCGAAGGGATTTAAACTGACAGTAACTTGTTTGCTCCGTCATGCAACACTCGTCAAGGTTGGTATGCATCACAGGAATTGGGAAATTGTCCCCACTATCGAGTGCAGTAAGTGCGAGCGTCTGACGAAAGCTCTTATCGGTGGAGTGCAGCACGTGAAAGACGTTCAAGGGAGAGACAGATATAAACAGACAGAAGGAAAGAGAGTGGAGAGATGGAGAAATCGATAGAAACAAGCTAAGAATTAGAGAGAAATGAAAGGAATAAGACATAAACCAGACAGAAGAGACAAAAAGAGAGAGAAATAACATAGCGCAAGAAAGAAAGAGAAAAAAATTGGCAGATCCCACGTACAGTGGGATCGATGATATGCAAATAACGAATGAGGAAGGTTTATATGTCAGTTCAAAATCAGAACAATGTCATGAGGCGGAGGTAAATTATGCCTTACATAACTTTCATGTCATAATTATTATGTTTGGACGTGTCATTTACCTTAATCATCTATTCATGCCACCTGATACCAAATTTTGTATATGTGGAGCTAGCGAAACGGCCGCGAGCGTGCTATTAGCGTAGCATGTAGTCATGTCTTACATGACACACATATGATAATCATCATGTTCGGACGTGTCTTTTACCTTCGCCGTCTACTGAAGTCATGCAATACCAATTTGGTATACGTGAAGCTAGAGAAACGACCGCGAGCGCATCATGTGTGGCATGTGGTCGTGTTGTTACATGACACGCATCCTATGATTATCATGTCTGCACCAGTAACATACCTTCGTCGTGCATTAACGTCCCGTAGTACCAAACTTGGAATATGTGAAGCTAGAGAAACGACGGGGAGAGCACCATGAAGGGCCCAATATACTGCGACGTAACGTTGACGAGCGCACGCTGGGCGCAGCGACGTTACGCTAGCAAAACGCGAACAGTATAGTCTGACAGACGCGACCAGCGTCTCTCGGCGGAGCCCGGCGGCATTCGGTGCGAAATGCGACATGCTGGATTTCGCACCAACGACGTTACCCAGAATGCACCGCGTCTGCCTAGCTTCGTAACGAAGGGTGCTGGGCGTGCTCAAAAGCGCATGCGTCAAAGCAACGCAGTGCAGCGCGTGCCTGTGAGTATACGCCAGGCAGATCGGCCCCTGGCGTGGCAACGCCGGCTTGACGCGACGAAGCGAACGCTGGAGCACACGCGCACCGTGTCACGTCTAAGTGGATTGGCGCCTTGAGTGTTGTATGTAGTGACGCTCTTACATAACACGCATCTCATAATTATTATGTTTGCACCACTCACATACCTTAGTCATTCATTCACGTGACGTAATAGAAAATTTGGCAAATACGAATCTAGCGGAACGGCCCTGCGCGCATCATGAATGCGGCAGCTAGTCATGTTGTTACATGACACGCATTTCATGATTACAACGCTTGGACATGTCATTTACATATGTAGTCCATTCGCGTCACGTAGTACTGAATTTGGTACATGTGAAGCTAGCGAGACGGCCACGAGCACATCATGAGCGTAGCATGTAGTCATGTTGTTAAATGACACGGATCGCATGCATCATGCTTGCACCAGTTACATCCCTTCATCGTTCATTCAAGTCCCGTAATACCAAATTTCGTATAAGTGAAGCTAGCGAAATGGCCGCGAGCGCATCATGAGCATGGCATGTAGTCATGTTGTTACATGACAAGCATGTCATGATTTTCATGCTAGGGTCTGTCGTTTGTGTTCGCCATGCAATCATGTCATACCATACGAGTTTTTCAACGTGCCATGTGAACGAAACCACCGCAAGAGCTGCAAAACCATCAAATGTAGATCATGACACTCATGACATACATATCCTAATTTTCATGTTATGACTAGTCAGATATGTTCTTCATGCAGTCACGTTATGCCATACCAAGTTTTGTATCAATACCATTATCGAAATGGCCAGGAGAGCTAAATGCCGTAGGCAGCTAGACAGACAGACAGATAGATAGATAGATAGATAGATAGATAGATAGATAGATAGATAGATAGATAGATAGATAGATAGATAGATAGATAGATAGATAGATAGATAGATAGATAGATAGATAGATAGATAGATAGATAGATAGATAGATAGATACGCCCAAAGTCGCCGAAGTTCGCTAACAAATGCTTCGCATTTAAAACAAAGAGAAACAAAGACAGCAAGGAAGAAGCAGAGAGAGAAAAATTTAAATAAAAATAAAAGAGCGACAAAGAGAAAGCCATAGATATAAAGGGAAATGAAAATAGACAGAAACAAACACAAAAAAATGCGTATAAAGAACTGGTGAAGAAGAGAGAAAGAAAGACAAGAAAGAAAGAGAATCTATACAACGTTAATTATGAGTGGGCAAAACGAAGTCGTAAGGTTCATATTGTATACGTTGAAGTCGCTGAGTAGTATTACGGATGGACAGTATACTTTCAGTCTCACCCGCGTAAATAGAAATAAGCCGAGATAGGAGTAAATGACCTTGTGCTCTAGCACACGCCCCGATGGGAGTTTTATTAACACCGTCCGGAGGGAGTAATAAATTGACACCCCAGTAGTAGGTAGTTTTTGCATGGTGCCAGGGGGGTTTTTATTTACATCCATCAGGGGAACTTTTTTTAGGTCATTATGGGAGTAAATTTCTTGCTTCAACCGAGAAGAAAATTATGTTAGCAGCTGTACCTTACGCAAGCGTAACTTTAATTGCATTACCTTCAATGCACACACCAATGATTACAGTACACAAACATGCTCAGAACGTTCACGTAATATTACAACACTCACACTCAACACATCTAGCGACCCGCGCTCCACACTTACGATTTAGTCACCGGTTATATATAGGCACCACATTCTGACGTATACCATGTAGCCCTGGAGGGAGCCATTTTTGCTGCTAATTAAACAATAAACACGCACGGCGTAGGCATGAAGTTGCGGTGCCCTAATGTAAGCACTTCAACACACATGCCTTTTATGATAAGCCTGCCTAAATTTCAATATTTTTTTAACTATAGCGAAAAAGGTTTATCAGTTGGCGCTCTGTCGTACGAGCTTAATTTGCATTAGCAGTACTGTTTGTGGATTCGTAAAATGCACTGAATCATACACAAAGCCCGCGCGGCCTTGAATGAATACATTAACGAGGCACATTAAGCAGCTCCAGCGATGAACCGAGGTAGATTGCCGCTACCGCGTCCGATGACTAGGCCTCACTCACGAGTAAGGCAGGGTGTTTCGATGAATAACAGCTGGCGATCACAAAATGCTTGCTTATGTGCCGTTTACGTCTCGTTATTTTTTCCTATGCACAGAAATAGGTGTCCGCTATCCACGCAGTTTAAGCTACGGAGCGATAGACTTAAACTAACGAGACGGTTCGCAGTCGCCGTTTCCGTTGCTCGCACGCATTGCATAGGCATGCATGCATGCCGTACGCCGTTTCTGTGTTTCTCCGCCTCGTTCGGCGCTCGCCTTCGAGTTAGTCATTTGACAGCTGTGGTCGCATGGCGCAGAAGTCTGTTATCCATCCCAGTAGCCTTTATTTCTTGTAAAACACATTCATTGCCTCGCCGGTAGTCAGTGCTAGCTAGCTCGTTGAGCTCGCCACGGCGGCCGGTGTGCAGTGCGAGCTCGATACCATGCCGGCTTGATGCTGACGGCATAGCGAGGCCTTCTTACCGCTTAGATGTTGCAGCCGGTGAAATACCGGTGACACTCCGAGAACTCACCATCGGCGGAGACGGGGTGAGCGCGTCACTGGCGCAACTCTCACACCAGTTGCCGGCCAGCCTGCCGTAGTCGAGCGAAGCTTACTTCAGACCGCTTCGAAGATTTTTCGCAGCGAAACTCCAGGGGCAGCCGCTGACGATCGTAACAGCTTACTTTTACTACCATTACTGTATTCTTCGAAGTTGTTTGTTACTCGGCCCTTTGAAGCGTGGCATTCACGGCGTTTCGTTGAGGAATCGGACCGATGTGGAGCGTGGTTTAACGGTGTGAATATATTGAAATGCTCCCAGTAAATACCAACCGGTCATTGCTATTCTTCACTGCACTTATAATTTCGTTGCCTGTTGACAGATGCTCACGCGGTTAGCCACACAAAGCACCTGTGTTTCACACCGACGTGCAAACATATGCCCCCCCCCCCCCTCATGCCCAAAGAGGGTGTTTAAAGCTCCCATAGGGAGTTTGTAACCACGTGACCTGAAACTCCCTGGTGAGTTTAAGAAGGTCATGCCGTTCATAAACTCTGTCATTGAGCAGGGGGCGTTTTACGACGACATGTGCCGAGTTCACTCCCTACCAGGGAGTAAATAATTGGGGCAGGGGAGTTTTGTGGGCTCATGTGCTGGAGAAACTCCCATCTAGGCTAACTTTTGCTGGTGGGCAAAAGGTGGGCAGGTGATACTAGGAAATTCGCGCCTACGAATTGGCAGCAGCAAGCGCAGGACCGAGTTGACTGGCGGAACATGAAAGAGGCCTTTGTTCTGAAGTGGGCGTATTCCGGTGAGTTATTATGATGATAAGACATGATCGATATTCTCATAACGTAGATTTTTTTTTTTACACAGAAGCTTACGTTTTTCGTTGTGCAGGTTTTGGATTTCGGTTTCTGTTTTGTAGAGCGGGACGGACACCGATGAGGCTAGGTCCTGGGGAGTTACACGCCTAAAGGACAATTAATGCCACTCAGTCAGCTATCCCTTCTGACTCTTTCGTGAAGTGGCGCCTCTGTTGTGGCGCCTCTATTTCGAAGCTGCCATATGGTGCCTCTGTTGTGAAGCCGCCATATTTGTTTTTCTCGCATAAGTAAGTTGTTCTTTCTAAATTCCGATGTCACCACGCTTGCCCGTGAGCAGAAGCTTAGACAGGCAGCAAACGCTCAAAAATGTCATGTTGGTGGAGACGCCCCCCTTGAAGTATTCATACAAGACGCCATGACGTCATAGATTTGTTTACTACGTCTACTGATTTTCACGGTACCTTCTAATAAAGTACGTTGTTCTCCGAGGGGCCTTGAACTTAACATACGAACTTTTAGGATATTTCTCTGCGCCAATGAAACCAATATACAGAGATTATACTCTTTTGAAATCCGTGATATCGCGTAGGAAAATATTGGTGCGAAATTGAAACAGGCAACTATCCCATTAATTTTCTCCTGGAATTCACGGATGATAGAGAAATAAATTACACCAGTGCTCCAAGATTATAATTCACAAATGTAAATCGATTCATTGTATCACTTCAGTGTCCCTGTAGAAAAGCCACGCAGTTGAAAATATGCGAGCTCTTCACTAAGGCGCCACTCATTCGTTAGGTTGCTCTGTTACGTTTAATCCCATAATTGAACTGACCAACCAGCCATTTTACGTTTAATTTTTCAATCAGCTGACCAAGCTGCCACTGACAACAACATAGCCACTCAAACGGGCAATGCAATCAAATCGAGAAAATAAAGGCTTGAAGTGCTAGCGCCATCTTGCGGCGGAGAACGATAATACTGCAGTGAAACTGTCGCCTCCGAGACTGGTAGTGTGACGGGGAGCGGGAGCCGTTCGTGGTGCCGGTGTTTGCAGGATAGTCGGCATTGTCGCATTGCACAACACGCGCGCGGCGCGGATGGCGTAGTCACGATAAAAAGTAAGGGACGCCACAAAAGGTGCGACAGTGGCTGCGTGTGATTATAATTAGCATCATTAACGCACTAAGAAAAGCACCGCGGAGAGATTTCGTTCAATAGAAAGTCATGAGGCGCCCCGCCGCGGTGGTCTAGTGGCTAAGGTACTCGGCTGCTGACCCGCAGGTCGCGGGTTCGATTCCAGGCTGTGGCGGCTGCATTTCCGATGGAGGCGGAAATGTTGTAGGCCCGTGTGCTCAGATTTGGGCGCACGTTGATGAACCCCAGGTGGTCGAAATTTCCGGAGCCCTCCACTACGGCGCCTCTCATAATCATATGGTGGTTTTGGGACGTTAAACCCCAAAAATCAAAGTCATGAGACCCGGATTCTCAAACAACCTCGTGTTTTTCTCCAGTTTCCGTATCCTGACGCTAAAATGGTGACAGGCTAAAAGGAAAATACAAAGTTTATCTGTGAGTACACAACCTATACCCACCTACTTCGTTCATCAAGTGCATTAAAGGCCCAGAACGAATAAGGAATTAGGTAAGCATCAAATTTGTTTGTGAACCCGGGGTTTTGGAGTCCTTTAGGAAGTTACGGAAATATGGTACGTACAAACGGTACCGTTGCTCCTATCGCGCGGTCATTGACCTTCTGCCAGAGAAAGCACCTCAACACGCAAAAGCGTTTTCAATAATTACTGCGTGGTTGCTACGTTTACGGTTACTTGTCCACCGACGCAGAGTTAATGAGAAACCTGTCGTCCGGAAGACACACTGTCATTGGCGTGTTACTTTTTACTGCCTTTTTTCGTACAAAATTTACGTAACTTGCTAAAAGACTCTACTGAACGTCAAGTGTACTGACACAGAAATTTCAAGGTGAGACAACTTGTGGGAAAGATGTGCGCGGACACCCACGCATCACTAACGAAATATCAATGAACAATATAGCATAGAACATATGTTAAATCATTTTTAAAGCCAGCGTCACGGCACCGCACGCGAAATGGGCCTCTGTTATCCGCGTAAGCGACTGACCGTCATCTGCACCACGAGTTTGCGTTGGCTTCCGAGATCATTGCATGTGCTCTCCCCCTAGCATACCTTTTAAACGAAAAAAGGGGGTACACCAGCACGGGAGTACAAGGACTGATGCATTTGCTTCGGCAGTGCATTTTTGGTGGTCACGCACATGTTTACAACGTCTCGGAGAAAGCCCTCGTTGAAAAGAGCTGTCAATGCGGTGCTCATGTGCATGCGGCTGTGTGCTCACGCAGCCAGTTATGTTTGCGTGGAAACACATCCGTCTCACTTGGCGCTTTCCGAAAACGAAACTGTGACTGGCAGTAATAAAACCATCTCCAAATAATTAACCATCGTGCCCTCGAGCCAACGACCTTTCAAGCCTTGATAAATGGGTCGTTAGCTACCCATTTCACCACAAAAACGAGATGCAAAACTTTTGTGACAATGCTCCCTTTATAAAGGTACGAAGCCAGTCTCACTAAGCATAACCAATTTCCGAAAACTTGTTATCTCGATGCCATGCGTGTACTTTCCCATCACGACACTAACGCAGCCGTAGCTTATATTGAGACGTTAGAGTGAAACATTTACTACAATACCGAATTTCACTTCACCTTTAGCTTTGCGTTCATTTGGACAAAGTAAGTTGTCAGGACTCCAGCGTAAGAGCCTATACCGCCTGACGCAGTGCCAGTGCCCCTACTCGCGGGTTTGTATGCCAGTGCCCTACAACCAGTAAAAAATATTTCACAAATGTTCAGACAAAGAGCGATAAATAATAGATGCAGCGGTAAAGTATGCAAATGACTTACGTACGTACACAATATAAAGATTGTATTAAAACAATCCTACATCCTGAAGAGGCGTGTAAAGTAAATACCATGAAGCTGTGAAGTGATTGCAGTAATGTGTGTCATACTGGGAGTGGTAAAAATGCAGAGAAATAAGTTTTTGCCTCGTTGATAAGCAGTATAGGCGTGAATTTTTTATTATTGTTCAAAAATTGGAATACAGCCACTTTTTCTCATTTCATTTTTTGCTTAAGCGTGTTGAGTTAGGAAGTGGTTATATTGTAACGAGTGGACGAGACCGTAGTTAGGTAAAGTATAGCTTGTAACATGTGTTGTGCAGGCACATCGTTTATGCGATTCATACTGAAAAAAAAATAACTGCACGATAGCTGAATTTGGCTAAATTAACTTTATGGTACACAAGGGTCGTTAATTATGGATACGCGATAACGAAAATAATCAACGCTAATGAGTACATATTTTTCGGTTCTTATTTTCTCCAAATACAACTTACTATATGGTTCAGTTCATTCATTCATTCGCTAACTGTGCTGCTCATATCTAGCATTGATGTGAACGTTGACAGCAGCGTTAGGGCTCCACCATGGTGGTATAGTGGCTAAGGTACTCAGCTGCTGACCCGCAGGTCGCGGGTTTGAATCCCGGCTGTGGCGGCTGCATTTCCGATGGAGGCGGAAATCTTGTAGGCCCGTGTGCGTCTCTCATAATCATATGGTGATTTTGGGACGTTAAACACCACATATCAATCAACAGCAGCGTTATGGTTGAAACATTACAGACAAAGACGTATCGAGGCAAGTACGAATACATCAGACGTGTAACGTGGAGAAAAAGTGAAAAAGGCTGAACACCCGATACTTTTCAGCCAAGTGCGACCCATTGCACTTCAAAGCAATGAGTGTAAATTTTTGAAAGCATTGGGGTTTAAGGACAGTAAAGAGAAAGTAGACTTTAAGCGTATGTAAACAACCGAGAGGAGCTTGTCTAATTAGTGGCTAAAGCCAATCTAACAGTTGAATCTATCCCTTCAACGCACAGAGTTGCTACTTCACAAAGTGCAATACGTATACTAACGGTCACGTCTGAATGACGTGAACAGCAACCGAATCAATAGGTCACATATTCTTCCTATAAACCATCCGTCCATCCAGCGTTACCCCAGCTTAGCCCTACCCAATCGCCTATTCTGTATTGGTTGATTCTTGAAAAAAAAATTAAGAACACCTTTCGCAAAGTATGGGGTAGATTTGGCACCCCTTCAATTTCAAGAGTAGACCCCCCTCTCTCCTGTTGGAGCGCACGCCAACGGGTGTCCATTCACATCCATTAGCTGAGTGCCAGCAGGGCAATTCGTTATAGGAAGGCTGCCGCCGAAATCTCGGGCAGATTTGCGGCATCAAATGCACGTGCTAAAGAGAACACACACAAAGCAATATCGTCGTGCACTCGAGCTATCCGACAAAGATTTCCGCAGTACAAGCGAACGCGAAGGCTATATCAAATCACGGCAGTACCAGGCAAACATGATATAAACGTTAACATTATCGTGCACCCAATAAATTGCGACGATAGCAGCGAAATCTTTGCATCGGCGCATCCTGGCCATCAGCATGTACTCGCATATAAGGACCAAAGAACTCACATTGCTGGTGGTCCTCCACGGCAGACGACGTCGAACCAGGAGTGATGACTATGGAACGCGTACGGACTAGAACGGGCCGCGCACGTCTTCGGAGGCCTGCTGCTTCACGACTGCTATAGTGAAGAAGTCTACAAAGACTTTAGCACGCGTTGCAACTGTAGAAGAGGGTTCCAATACGCATAGCAAGAAACGCCACGACGAAGCGGCAGTATATCAGCTACTACACGACGAAAGCTGGAGTATAGACGACTGGACAACCACGTTTCTCACTCGCCGTTCGAAGGCAAAGATGGCGTCTTGCAAGATCTGAAATGACTGCGGAAATGGCGGTGAGTTGGGGCTCACGCAGCTCTCAGGCAGATCTGTGACGTAGGCGGCAAATGGCGTGGCTATATGGTGTTTGTGGCCAAAGCGTCGATTCGCGATAACTGACTCGCGACCAGTGGAGCCTCCAATCGCTAGGGGCTAGATCACGTGGGGAAAGGGAAGAAGGAAACGAGCTAACAGAGGGCACTTTGCATACGCCGATTTTATCACTGCATGGTGGTATTTCAATTATTTAAAGAGAGAGAAATAGAGAGGACGAAAAACAAAAGGGGGTAAGAATGGGGAAGGACGTGCCGGAAAAGGAAACGAGTGTAGAAAAGGTTAGACGGGCTTCAAGAGCTCATAGTGATGAGCAGAGGCGTTTCCATGTTTTGGCGTGATAGCTATTCCGCATGGTCGTTAGTTTATCATATACGAGAAAGTGCGATGCCGCGGGAAAGGTAGTTCGATTTATTTTGAACGAAACAGCAAAGATGCATTTAAAATTGCCTGGTGCGGACTTCCTGAGCTATCAGGAACGCGGATGACCTATGTCGGTGCACACCTACAGCTAAAGCATTTCCGAATCCATTCCCTGGCTTTTGTGCCACTCATGTATTTAGACGTCGTTCAGTTGTCTCGTTATATAAAGCTGCCATCTTCACCCGCACCTCTGTCTTGCACTGATTTCTAGCCTCATGCAGAGTTCACGTTCTACATCGAAAGGTGTTATGAGATCACAACACTGATCCTGCGCAGCGATGTAGTAGTCCACCGCCGTGGTGGTAGTGGCATCTTCATATTTCCCAGAAAAAAAAATAAAATAAAGGAGGGGACCAGTACAGAGACTGGTTGTGTGCCATTTTAGAGGAGGTCGGTGGGGATTTCTTGCATGGATACTGCGGCCTCCACCGCGCGCTGGATCAGCCGGCGTTGGTCATCTGGCTCGGTGGCACGCAAGAGGGACTCCCATGACTCTAGGGTGTTTGTGTTGTCTGTATTGTATTGCGTGCACGTCCACAACATATGCACGAGTCTCGCCGGATATGAGCAATGATTGCACCTTTGCGCTATCTGTTCCGGGAAAATTCTACTGTATAGGAGGTGGTGTGGGAAGCCGCTGGTCTGTAGTTTGCGCCATTGGACGCCACCGGTGTCCGTAACCGCTATCGCACGAAATAAAGAGAAAACTCAAATATCAAACACTGAGGACATAGTGAGATTCGAACCCAGGTACACTGCGTAGCAGCCCAGTATTTTACCGCTGCGCCTCGCCAATTCTTGGGACTCACTTGCAAACGTGTCTTAGGCAGGCTATGAGTGACGAAGCGTTTTAGAACAGCAAAGGAACAACAAGGCGTCACACAATGCGAATTGCGTAACGACTGGGTCGTCCAATGCTCCAACCCATTGCCAAAAACTCGTTTTTAATCATATGTTAACTGTGTCAAACACACACGTCAGGCGCGATTTTTCAGCGTCGTCAGCTACCGCATCAAACACAAAATTTGCACAAAATTCACTGGAAGTGTTTAGCAGATACCACGCTTCTCCGAAGACTCACGGAGGATAGCATTGTCAATGCCGGCCTGCTACACAAAAAATTATAATTATTTATGGTGTAGTGGGTACCCAGAAAGTGTGCTTATAGCATTTACCCAAAGAGCGTTTGAAAAAGGCTCTGAAAGGCCGCTTTTCCAGGCTTTCGCTGTAACTGTGCTGCGCGTTCTACGCATGCCTCGTGATTTTTTTTAGGGACAACATGTTTACGGTGTGTTCATGCATGCCTATTGGTTGTCGTATACGAGCCTTTTCTGTAATTTGCAATGATTTTCGTGCAGTGACACTTGTTGAAGACCGGCTAACTTTATATACGTGGCAAATTTTTAAGCTCTATTGAATAAGCAGCGAATGCGATTTCCTTTGCTTTCTCGGGGCTTTCTGAGCACCGTTGCTAGACGTCCCGTAGAGTGCAAAAGCTGGAATAATAATAGTAACAGTTCTTCAAATTGAATTTTCTACTCATTCAAGAATGCACGGAAGCAACTAAAGGAATGTCTTCAACCAGAACCACACAGCTTTTGACAGTCTCATTGTGCACGCGACGATGAACCCACACCATGGTATCCCAGTGCAAGCAAGAAATCATTGATTGAGAACGGGCGATGTATATCATATTCAGTTAATCGGCCGTCAGCTGAAGATATCCAATGTAAACGTTTCCATTATCAAATACCTCCTACCCGATTGCACATTAGCTATCTCGTTATAGAGTGAACGTATCTTGATCTTCCCCACGTTCACACATGTATAAGGGCAATGCTTACTCACGTTCTTGACTGTCACTTCAGCAGGAGTCGGGGGGCAGTAGGCGTTCCGATTACTTCGTCGCAGTTCACTCTTCAGCACCAATTTATAGGCTATACGTGAACTCGCCCTGAAACAGGCTTCGCATGGCAGCTCAAATTCAAATCGAATGTATTCGGAGTGTTCGAACAGTCTAAAATGACGTCGCGAAAAAAAAAGTGTCACACAGATTCGAACTCGCCAACTCTCAAGATACGACTGAGATGAACAGCACTAGGCGCACTAGGAGGCCGATGTTAGGGGAGAAGGAAACGGGAGGCAAACGCCCACATGCGCCACAAAGCGGTGATGACTCATGCGAGCTACGAAAGCACCAATCAAAGCACTGCAGACTGTCCAGCTGGAAAAGGGAAAGAGAAGGCAAACATGACGGTCCTTGTGAAACGCCAACACTTGTGAAATTGCCGCTCGTCATTGTGAAACCTTGGCGACAAAAAAGAAGGCTGAAATCTTTCCTGAAAGAAAGGAAGGCACAAAGGCAGCGCAACCTTTCTAGTGGAACAACAGCTGGTTGGTACGGGGTCAGTGACAAAATACTGTGAGCTTCCGAACACGGACCCAACAGAGAAGTCTCAGGACAACCAGGTCTTTGTGTTGTCCTGTGACTTCTCCCTTTTTCGGACGGCCCTCCTTGTGACTCATCACAGGTGCGTAGGGAGCCGGACCCGCTCCGGGAGGGCTTGCCTTCACCGCTTCAAGTTAGCAAAATAAAGATGCTTCCTTACCTGCCGCTATGATCTTACTGCTTCTTTTAAATCTGTTCACGTGGATTCTTGGCTAGCTGAAATAGCGGCGTGCAGCTCAAGGAGGCCGTTACCGTGTCATCTAGATGAACGTACGGACAAACTTTATTGTGGTCTCACGCAACGCGCTCCAGCACGTTGTGGAACGCTCACATTTCTGAACAGAAAACTAAGTCTCTCTGGAGTGTAGCGGGTCCGCTGCACTGCTTATAGCAGTTTCTAGACACCGGAGCTGGTAATAGCAGTATCCTGTTTGGACGGCGGGATGTCTTTATGTCGCGTGACGTGGGCCACCGTCTGGACATGTTTTTTATTGGCTATATTCGTGCGTAAAAAAACAAACATGTCGCGATTGAGTTTTGACCAACCGTGTGAAACAAGCGCATAGACAGTAAAACTACCTATATTGCCTGGTGTATACCTCTGATTTTAAAGTCTAGATACTTCTTTCTGCCAATCATAAATAAATACTACACACATCAGAACTCAATGGGTGCCCAAGTAGCGTAGATCGTGCACAGCTCGTTCTCGTTCAAGTAGGACGATGGTCTTATGGTGTGAAGTTCTTGCAAGGCTCCCGCTTGTTTGGTTTGTTCAAAAAAAAAAAAGCAAAGCCGGTATTTTGCTGTTTGTATCCTGTGTGAAATCGCGCGTACACAAGTAATTCTAAATGTTGCGTTATAATTGGAGACACAGAGTGCCAACGGACGGGATGAAGATATACGCGCAGGACAACACCAGCACTTGTGTTGTCTTATACGTATACCTTCGTGCCGTCCGTTGACGTGCAGTTTTTCCCACAATACTAGCAATTGTTTTCGAATGAAGACACCACGCCATCCATTCAAAAAAATTTTATTGGCTCTACGAAGTATTGCCCTGGCCGGCTGGGCAGTTTTCGTACTACACGATGAACATCACAATTTTCATTTTCAGTAGGACGTCTTGGTAATACAACTTCCGAAAACTGTCTTCTGCTGTACCTATACACACGGACATATATCGTTCATCGGACGACTCGAATCAAGGTTTTTTTTTTCCTCGTTGTTTTATTTCCAAATGGGAAAGGGACGCAGTTCACGAAGAAAAGGGACTATTTCTCGAGTGCTTACAATATAAGTTTAACGTGCCCAGGACAGAATACCTTTATTTTGCACCAGAACAGCAACTCAATGTGAGTTTGTTTTTGTTTTTTTTTTCTTATTCCGCTCTATCCATCCTCTGGAAGCAAGTACCCTGCGTGGACCGATGAGCTCACCCTCTGTCGACTTGGAGGGGCAATAGTATAAGATATCATACATCCAAGGGCTCGAATAGTCCTCTGTAAACGCGTACACACAATTACGTTTCTCGCTCGCACGCACTGTTGCCAGATAGCAGACAACATTTCTGACGTCTCAGTATCGCTTTCTGTGACACGATGCTTATCAAAGTGTGTGCCTAAAGAATGCTCAGGATTTTGTTGCATTAGAATGCATGAACGAAAGAAACAGATAGCGGGCTGAAGAAAGAAGCAAGTATCTTATATTTAACATGACTGATGTATTACTTTTTTATGCTATATATAAGATAGCGAGGTTAGCGTGCACTGGATGACTGGTTGCTTAGTCAAGATGCGATATGGCAGCGCCTATCTGGAACAAGGACGACGCATGTGTGTGCTATTTTTCAGCATAAGTGACAGCTAAAGAACAGCCCCTAAGCGTCGCCCTCATTTCCACTGTGCGCTACCGAATCACATCGTAACATATATGACACCGTGTCACATTGCAAGCAAGACACGCGCCAAGCGTGATAACAAAGAGTACATTGTATTATACTTTAACCTCCAATGTAAGTCGCTTCTTCTGCTCGCGCAGGGTTGTGATAAGTCATAAAGTGCGAAGACGCTCGTGGCAGCGTACCGTGCGACTGCATGTCCAGATAAGGTATCCACACGGTCCAAGTGAAATCGTCACCTCACCGCATACAGCAAGCCACCTCCCTGTACAGCCTCGAATCGCATTGCACTTGTTAACTCCAATGACCAAAGACACCGAAACACGAATAAGCTATAGAGCCAGAGCTTGACGACAGATAGCGTTACCCCGCGTGATATAGCGACAGTACACGCACCGCACCTATCACGCGAGAGCCACAGATTTCACCATAACCGAGGGGGAAAAAATCCACAGTGAGGTTCGCATGCCATCGGGTAACTTGATGGCAGCCCATACATTGACAGTCAGTACTTAATCTTCGATATTCTTATGCGGAAAATGTCTCATGATCCGGTATGAAGGCGTTCTATAAAAGAAGAAAAAAAAGTCACATTTTGGTGGTAACCACTGATGCATTGCATGGTTCGGTCACTGGTTAGATGACCAGCTTCGCGTCGCATACAGTGTTCTATCCTCGTTTACTTGGCAGATTCAGCTTGATACATACCCACAAAGGTGTCATCACGTATGTTGCAATTCATATATAAACCATCTCCCGTGGTGCGGGTAAATACTGATGCTGCAGCACGTCACACAGGAATGAAACCAATTGATGTCAACATGTCTTTGAAGCTCACGGTACTGAGAGAGCGTTGCGCTAAATGAACTTGAACCAAGTCCAATGGCTTTTGTCACTGAATTTGGATGAATTTCATTACGCCACAATAACTACCTGAGACCATTTTAGCATATCTCAACCCTGCAATGGGTTTTCAAGTTCTCCTAGGTGGCATAATCACATAACTTCATTATTTATAAAGCTAACTATTTGACTTTCTCAATCGCTCTGCCAGAAGATGTTTTCAACCATCTTACTATGCCTACCGCTATAAAGAAACCAATATTGAAGGCAGCACTGACATTCAAAGATTGCAGACGGATTTGTTAAATGGGCAGATATAGCTACTGAACATGTTCCTTAGATTTGAGGCGTGGCTTCAACTTACGCAGTTGAGTATAGTCGCTGTCTGTCCATTTCTTTCACATTTGTTGGGTATGATGTCGCTAAGTGTCATGACAAACTATATAGCATGCACGCTAAATGTTCGTTCGAAAATTCTACTGCATTTTTATTATTGTTGGGAACGTTATAGCTCAGTGGCGTATAGCACACTACGTGGCGATGAGTCACTCGAGGAACCTGATGACAAGACACCCCGAAGGGGGGGGGGGGAAGAGTAGGCGGAAGAAGGGGTGACGATAGGAAACTAGCCGAGCGATATGTCCTGTTAAGGAGCAAAAAAAAAAAGAAACGAGCCCGCGCATGGTACGCCCTTTGCTTTTTTGAAGTCAGCTTGTCACACCGCTAAGCATTGTCACACGTGCCAGATCAAAAGTGCCGAAAGAGAAAATTGAGGGACTTGTTAAAAACTTCAGTTCCCCGTAGCTGTTTGTGGCGGCGAGTACTGAAGGACGCTACTGCGGGGCCACCGCGAGGTTCAGCATGCAGAACGAATCCAAGTATGCGCACTGTGAATATAGTGGGTGGCATTTTCGAAGAGCTCACGTGCGCAGAGGAAACACACGCCGAAGGAAGGCACACACGGAGCCGGCAGTATCTTCTTCTTGCACTCGCGTGGTGTCCGTAGTCGTGCGAGTATACAGAGATAGTTAAGATTAGAGACAATGGCTCCGCTGTGGCACTCGCAAATTCCCTGCGCTAAGCGCCGACTCACACATTCTTTGTCATTTCAAGACGGCGCTATCGCTTTTCTTTTGATTTCACCGCAAAGTATCCGCTGCGCAGGAAATGAGGTACGTTTGAACTTTGCCGTCGTCAACAGGCATGAGCGCTCGACAAAATGACGTCTCCTTCGGTGCAATATAGGCTACTCTACGAGTTGGTTTCAGCGCCGCCATGTTAGGCTGTAATACGCTTCTGGTTTGCATCTTAAGGAAGAAAACAAACAATTTTATGGCAGATGCATGTGCATGAGAACGATTGAGTTGGTGCATGTGATGACATTATTAATTTGCGTCACAATATACAAGAACAAGAAAACATCTTAACAGCCCAAAATGGCAGCACACGGCATTTGTCTTATGCATATGTCTCATGCAGCGGAAGCTGTGGGGTCTTCAATAAAGGCATCTAAAGAATGTGCTAGTTCAGATGTTCTTTGCATGAACTTATAACACAATATCTCGATTTGAAACACTTGGAGGTCACCTTGAATAAAACAGTGTGGCACTATGACTTTTATACTATACGCAATGTGAATGACCTTTCTTTTTTAGCGGTATGGCGAAAAACTACGGACCCGTTCAGATGAGTATACAAGGCATAGCCCAGAATTCGTTGGCACACCATGTTCAACCACTTCGACAATTTTTGGAATTTTGTGGAAACCAAAATTCTGGAATATTATTTATATCCAGCTATTCCTGCCCCCATCTTACCTCTACGCCTATCGGGAACATGTTTTCATATACCACACATTGTGTCAGTGGAGTTATTTGGCGTCCTTAATTAACGGTCGCACAGTGTATTTCTCTCCTACGGGGATGGAAACATTCTGCACTCTCGCTTCTTGAAACACGTTGAGTGTTGCTACACAAACTGACTCTATTCCGTAGGGTAAATATCGTGTAGGAAACCGTGGCTTGGAGAATTTGTCGTTGTATGTTAGGCAAAACATATTCGACATGCAATAACTTCTCTCAGTCGCTTCCCCCAGGCTTTGTAGAATGGTGTGATGGCTTGTCGCGTCCTGATTATGAGCAAAAGAAAAATAACTAATTAAAAACATAAAAGATAGAACACTGCAAAGCTCTGAGAAATGAAAATAAAAGGATAAAAAATAGACGATTGAGAATCTTTACGCCACCGCCCACATATCACAACGACTAAACAAATTCAGCATTGTCCTCGTTTGGTCAAAGGCTTATTGTCGATTGATTTGTACGCTAAGTCTTCGTCACTCGACTTCGGGAAAACTTCCGAACATAAAAAATATGGGTAGGTGCAACGTTTTTAAGTTGTAACAATGCATGGAGAACAAATGTTATAGGGTTCAGAACAGTATCCCATGGCACGACAAGAACTATATTTGAGTGTCTGTAACGGATGAGATCAGAACAGCAGTCTTTTTTTTCTAGCTCCGACTCCCCCCCCCCCCCCCGTTTACACGTATAGCAAGGAAAAATGCGAATAAAATTAAATGTCTAGGTTTTTGTGTTCTGTGCTACACTCTTTCGTCCCTTTCAGCGTCGCTAACCGATACGCCCTGATAAGCCACCAGGTTCAGCGTGAATGTTTGTAGAAATCATTCCATTGAGAACATACAGGAATACACTTGTGTAAGATGTATACCACTAACTAGTTTATTTTACGGCTGACATATTTGCAACACTCTTGTTATGCTATCACTATACCCATCTTGCGAGCAAATCGTCTGAATATCCGAGTATGTGTTTCCCTTAACTTATTATTCAACGAATCAATCGATAAATTTCGATAACGAGTAGTCGCCGCCCCTTTTCAAGCGCTGACGTCTTCAACACTATTGTCATGCATATGAGAAAAAAAACAATGGCAGCTCGCTCAGCAAGGTCATAGGAAGTTGTTGGGTGAGTTGGTGAGAACGTCATTAACATCTCGATTTTTGCACTAATAAAGACAAAGACGTGGCACAAGACAGGACCGCCTTGTTCATCCAGTCTTCTCTCACGTGTTGTTCTTTCTTAGCGCACAAATCAAGATGCTAGCGCTTAGGAAGTTCTGATTTCATGTATGTATCCATGAAAAAGGCTTACAACTGCGTAATTTAAAGAATTCTTCGCCCCGTGGCTTAGACATTTGTTTTCCGTTTATCGTTGCATGGACCGTGCAATGGGGTCGTGTTCCATTTAGTGTCCGTGTGTAAACCGTATCGCCTCCTTCGATGTTCACGACGGCCACCCACACGTAGAAGCCCTCGCGAACTACACAGCCACGAATCAACAGGCCCCCCAGCAGAGTGCTCTTAGTTTCCCACGGCTGCCCACGAAGGCGCCTGCAGATTAGATACTGAGCTGCCAGCACAGACTTGTTTTTCTAGCTCATTTCCGAGGCGGACTTGCAGCTGACGAAGTAACTGAACATGGCTTCATTATGAAGGGACAAGTGAATTTGAGTCCCTTTCTTCAGTACCTTGAGCAATGTGGCATAACCAGTAGGTGGCACCCCAAATGCAACCCCCCTCCCCTCCCTGAATTTTTATTTTTTCGGCAATTGCATGCATAGAACAAAACGACACGCGACCACATCTGCCTGCAAGGCACGAATTCAGATGAATAAGCTGGACACCCTCTCCACGTAAAAAATGACTGTTTATGCCACTGCTCGAGCCCAATAAGTATCTCGAAACGTTGCATGAATATTTTATAATGCAAATATTGTAACACCTTTATGTAATAGTAATATTAACGTAATTCGTAGGATATTTCGTCACACAACCTAGATTCATTTCAACGACAGTCACGTGTGCTTACAATTTGTCTTTTTTTCGTTTTTTGCCTCTATTTTCACCAAGGGCAAAGCGAGAAACGTTTTGGAAAAAGTGTGTTGGGGGAGGGGGCAGCTAAAACAAGCTTTATGCATGTTCGTGAGTGTGTTTGTGTGTTTCTACTTTGTTTCTACGTGTGCGTAAACAAAACGCATGAAGAATTGAAAAACTTCTGGCAGCTTTTGAAGCATAACCCCTCTCCCTGGGGCCTTCCTGCTTACGCCAGTGATTTGCATCATTCTGGTTTCTCGCACACCCGACAACGTACCCTCGGTTCAGCATTACGAACAGATGGCTTCACTTTATTTAACTTAATGTTTGTCATAAAATGGAGTGATGACTAACACTAAAGACAAAGAGCATGACAAAGATTTCATAATATATAGCACGATATCAGTAACACACAAAACCATTTCAGTGCCTTAGGAGGCAAATACGCTGCCATGGCGATAACAATTCAACGTCATGCACACAGAGAAGCTAAAAGTTCAAAGCAGAGAGATTGACGAACCGAAAAACGAAGCAACACAATTAGGGCTTTTCGGAATTGTGCTTTTATTAACGTTTTAGGTGCAGGTCATTGTGTATCTTCGAAAAGATCAAGTGGCCTAAAAAATGCGGATAAACGCCCTTTTCTTCCTACATATCATCCGCTAAGAAAATGAAGAAAAGAAGAGACAGCAAGTACAGTTGCTTTGGGGATTGCTAAAAATAATAGCAAGCCATGTCCTTTCTCACACGTGAAACAGTAAATCTTATTTTTATGTTAACAAATAGCAGAAAAGGGACAGTGGTCACTGGAATTAGAGTCGACTAAGACGTTTATTTTTGATTTCAATTAAAATTGCAAGGAGTAGCCCCTGCGTTATGAATGGTCAAGCAGAACGCTAAGTTGTGAGTCACCCTTTTGTAGTTTATTGGTACTCCCTGCTGGTTTCAGTGCAATACTGTGGGTATAGACACCAGTCGTGGCATCATGACTCACACGCTTTGAAACATTGGGCTGACCAAGAGACAACGCTAGAAGGCCATGGAGGTGGAGGGTAACTTGAACCTGCACATTCGCTAAGAGTAGTCACGCAGGATGAGTCATGCAGGATGAGTCATGGGTGTGAGTCATGTAGGAGGCGGGGGCGTGTCAAACGTACGGAGACGAAGGATTGACGAAGCCCTAGCCTAAGTCCATTGGGGACCAAGGAACAAAAGCAAGGGAACATGACTCATCAATAAGCTCAAGTCACGTAGCAAGGTCGTGCCACAACGGACCCTTTCAATTTAGCCCTTTGTAATTACTCCTTTATAATACAATGGACCCCTCTGCTGTCTCAGGTGGATTACAGTGGCATTGACACGAGTTAGGACATCATGACTCATACGCTTTGAAACATTGCGCGCACAAGAGCCAAGGTTAGAATGCGATGGAGGGACACTTATTGATTCACAAATGGGGTTTAACTTCCTAAAGCCACCATATGATTATGAGAGACGCCGTAGTAGAGGGCTTCCGAAATTGCGACCCCCTGGAATTTATTAACGTGCACTCAAATCTCTGCACTTCAATGCAGCCACCGCAGCAGCGATTTGATATCGCGACCTGCGGGTCAGCAGCCGAGTACCTTAGCCACTTGACCACCACGGCGGGGCATCGCAGAAAGAATACTGAAAGAAAAAAAATGGCAGCATATCCACGGATTGAATGATGGAGAGTGGGGTGAAGTATCCGTCCATCCATTCGTTCTTGCTTCCGTCCGTCAATGCGTCCGTCTGTGTGACCGCCAGTGCGTCCATCTGCCCGTCCATGCGTGCGTCTGTTCGTGCGTCCACACGTCCATCCTTGCGTCCATTCCTGCGTTCGTCCATGCATCCACCCCTGCGTCTGTCCATGCGTCCATCTGTCCATGCAGCCATCCGTGCGTCCGTCCATGCATCTCTGTGTGTGTCCGTTCGTCCATCTAGTCAACACTCCAAGTACCACCGTCTCGCATCTTTTCATCCTATACTCCGCATATAGAAGCACCACGATCCTGCGGACATTCCAAGGACTAAACGAGCGGTGGCACACGCACACTTTCTTACGGCTTGCGCTTCGTGTTTACTTCCCACCGTTAACCACCTCGAGTTCATGGTATATACTAGTTTACTGTATTCATAGCACTGCAACCCAACGCACGCTAAACTTTTCTAAAACCAAGGAGTTTACGCACAGCGAGTATAACGTAGCAACCCTTTCTTGCCAGATAGTGCTTAATGTACATGCCAATGGCTGATAATGGGGAATGAGAGACAGGAGAATTCAGCTTTTAGTTAACGCGCACGCTGCGAATTTTTTAGTGTTCAACAACGCATAGGAGAAATCTCCCACAGGCACCACCTTGCAGGTCAAAGCGTGGGACATGTTACGCGCTACTATATATACGAGGGACGAAGTGGTGCCACTTAAAGGAGCTTCGCCCCTAAGAAGCCACAGCTTTGCCCCAATGACGAAGCAATGAACGCAATAGCAACAAATTGGAACGTCACGCTCAGAATGGCAACTAGATGGAAATGTGCCCCATGTTTCCCACGCAAAAAGCACGCACAAAACGTATTCACACGTACAGATTAACGCGAATAAGCGTCTCAGTTGTTACTTCACTGTGTCTGAAAAGCACACCCTTTTCGCAAACGGGGGCTGTGCAACGATTGAAGTGACATTTGTGCGCCCGGTAACTACAGATTGTGAGAAGAGCCTGCACCACCACTGTATCGCAGGTGCCCGGTAACTACAACAGAATCGTTCCGACGAAACTCAAAGGCTAGCCAAGACGATTCTCCCCACTGCAAGATAAGGACGCGCGATCGAGCATACACCGCCTTATCCTCTACGCGGGCCAAAGTACGCATGAGAGATGAGAGCCGCCACGCGCTCGCTGCGCCATCCTACTGATATTGATGAAAACACTATAGCCCTCCCCCCCCCCCCCGAGATGCCCGCCAACAGCGGTAAGTGGTAGATATGGATAGCTTGCCGTTTGAACGTTGAAGGAGGTACCTCTCGGTGGCTCAGTGGTCAACGCCTCGCATTTACGACGCGAAAGTCCCCCATTCGATTTCGCGCGCCAGAGCCTTTTTTTTGGGGTGTGTATGGGATTTTAACGTGATACCGTTAGAGAGCTTGTGTCGCAGAAAACCCGGTGTCGATCCCGTTGGTAGTAAGCGAAAAATCGTCTGTGCGTCTGTGACCGAAAAATCAAGTTACCGAGAAAGCCACGGGAGGCCGCTAGTTTACGCATGCGCCCGCGATCCCACTGAGAAAGCCGCGCTTTCGAAGAAAACAAAAGTGCTCAAGGTCACGAGACGCGGTAGATTCTTTTGCCCTGTTGCCCCTCCCTGCTTAGCTTCCAGTGCTTTTGTCGGGATGGGAGAAGAGATAATGCAATTGCAGCATGCGACAAACCTTTGTAACTCTTCTCACACTGGACGGATTTTTAAAATGTTTGCAGCGTTGAATTCGTGAGGCAATAAGCTCTTTTAGTGAATTCATTCCATAATTACTTGAAAAAAGTGTTTCAGGGCCTTTTTAACAAATTTTGTTCGACAGGTGTCACGGCGAAAACGAGCCCATTTGGCAATAATAGCACGCGCTGGTCCAATCTACTGTGTGCGTGTTTGTGAGCGTACGTGCGTATGTAACAAAACATATTAGTAAGTATGTACTTTACGGTTGAAGGGTGCACTAGGTGTCGGATTTCGCTTGCGCGTTCAACTCTTCAAGGCGAAGTTTAAGGGTCCCCCAATTTTTTTCTTTCTTGCGTTTCCATATATATATATATATATATATATATATATATATATATATATATATATATATATATATATATATATATATATATATATATATATATATATATATATATATATACGTATGCATATACGCTGCATGACATCGACGCCGATGTCCCCGTCGACGCCGACGCCGGCGGCAAAATCCAGCCTATAGAGTCCACATATTTGCTATCGCAATAGAAGAGGCACATACCCCACGTTCGGCGACCGCTGGGTTGGCGGAACACGGGCGAAGCGGTTATACTGAGCGGAGCCCCTGCAAACAATAGGTGATCAGAATCACCCTTCTCCTTAAATATATTCATGTGTATGACGTACCATAAATTCTGGCACATTGCGCATGCAGAACGCTGAAACACATACACCCTAAAAAATATCGAGTAGAAAGGGTGTCTTTTTGTCCCACAACAATAATCGTCATCAGGCATGCGTGCGCTTCCTTTCTTGAAAACTTGGCGCTGACCACTTTCCTATCAAGAATGCAATGTAACCCTGATAATGGGCATGTCGATCGTGACCGGAATGTACCGGGCGCGGTGCGATAGTGCAAGGATGGAACGCAACATAGATGACGATTATTGTTGTGGGACAAAAAGACACCCTTTTTACTCGCTCTTTTTTTTAGAGTGCAGGGCTGCAACAAAAAGTCATTGTCAGTCATTTACTTTTATCGCTCTAGGGTTGTGCGTCTGTAATGCTACTAACTCACTCAAACCACCAACATTTACGTGCAGTATATATAACATCACACTTGCAACTCCTCCTGGTTTCTCTTCTGCTGAAATGAAAATGCTCTTTCTTTATTTTGTTGAATTGATATGCCACCTAATGGTTCAACAGGCAGCTGTGGCACTGTCTGAAAAAAAGGACATATTTGCCCACAATTTCGCGCGTTTTTGTACTTTTCGATATCATTTTTTTTGCATGGTGAAAAACAAAAAAATGACAGTGTTAACAGTTCTTGCCTTACACGAGCATCGTCCGATTTTCCTGAGCATGTGCTGTAGAATACGGTTTCTGAAGCTGTACAAGACTGTGTGCCTAAAAGAAAAGTTATGTTAAGGAAAATTGAAAAAGGGGACCAGATCAAGCATTGCGAAAAGGTGATTTACATAAGAAAATCATTGAATGAAAATGGTGAGCCATTCTAAAAGAATTCATATTTTATTGCTATCATATACCTTCAAAGCAGAGGTCATCAAAGTTTGAATTATAGTCATCAACACACTATTAGTTGATAGATTATCTGTGTGAATATTGACTGAGCGATTGTCTAGCTGATAGAAGGCTGTTGGTGTTGAAAGCATCTCATTGCCTTCACCTCTGGTTATTACAAATTTACAGAATCAGGCAGTCATCAAGAGAGAGTGAAACTCTCTCTTGGGGCACGCACATTGGCATGTTGCTTCAGTTTATATGCCAGTTGCTGATTTCGCAATCTTCTTGGTGTAGAATGGATCCTAAATAAAGAGTACCGTTATTTTACGCTATACATTGCACACAACACTGCGGAATGTGAGATGGATACTGCCCCCCCTCCTTCCCACCCACACAAAAGAAGGCGAAAGGGGGTTCACTTGACCAATATATAAGCGCACTTAAAATATAGTATCTTATGCAATACGTTTGTCAGAAAACAACAAAAAATTGGGAATTGAAAAAAGACCATTTATTAGTATACATAACTTCATTCTCTTTAACGCAAGAGTCAGCAATAAAATAACGTAAGAAACAATTTCGTAACACAGACACGACACCTGAGAAACAAAAACCAAACTATTGCAATCAACATGTTCTCATAATAATATGTGGGGGTCCACGTCCCCCAAACAAAGATATGCATAATTGTGCGAGACACCGCAGTGGAGGATTCGGGAAATGTTGACCATCTGGTGCTCTTTAACATTCACTGACATTGCAGTCACGGCTGCAGTGGCAGAGTACACGGGCCTCTATGCTTTCTCATTCATCTAAATATGACTGCCGATGTTGGGATCGAACCCAAGACTTTCGGGTCAGCGGCCGAGCACTAGAATCACTCAGTGACTGTATTCAGTGACCGTTTTTAGCAAATTGTTTGCCCTCAAGAGGTATATTCTCTTTGGCAGTTCCGATTCTCGGCTGAACCGAACGCAAGCCATATCGGCGTCTAGAAGTTTCCAAGCTGCCTCACAGGAGATCCACAGAGCATGCCCTGGCCTGGATGTATGCTGAAAATAGTTTCATCGCAAAACACAGAATGTGGCAAAAAAATGTGAAAAAGTAAGCTGTGCTATGTACGTACGTTGAAACATTCCGGCTTTCACAGTTGCATAACTTGTATAAATGCAGCTTTTCCCACCATAATGACGCATTGCTTTCACCAGAGGAAAGAAGGATAATAAAATAAAAGAAATTGTTATCTTACTGCAAAATAATCTATTCCCATCTCCAAAGAACTAAGAACACCAAAATATATACGAACCAGACCAAGCATGTGTGCCATTGGACTGTATACTTTGCACGTGTGCTGGTATTCATGCTATCTGAAAAATAGTTAAGCCACAGCGTACCGATATTTTCGTGGCATATCATTCGTAGCATCCCCAATCGATAGCGACGCAGTTCGACGTAATCGAACGACGCAGAGCAAGTATATAGAGCTGACAACAATGTATTGTGTAAAATAATGACAATATATTTTTCTGACATGATGCACCTTTTCCAGTGGCGTAAGCATGAGCATGAATTAGGGTAATCCGAATTTTTATTGTCGTACATTGTAATCGGTATGAGAGAAACTAAGGAATCAAGCTTAATATGTGAATGTACGACATGTGATGGGTAAGAAGCGCTAAAGACTGAGTGTAATTGCGGCAGTAGTACAAATCTATTCGCTGCAGGCGACGGCTTCTACCTTGTCAAAGTGGGACAAAACATCCGTGCTTTGGCTTAATGGAAAAAGAATTTGCTGATGAACGTCGAATTGACATCTTTAATCACTGACCTTTAATTCGACGAACACTGATAACCACACCACCATGATTGCCCAGTGGCAAAGGCGTAACGTTGTTGCGCACATGACATGGTTTTCCATATCGTAAGCTGTGGTGGATTCAAGTGCAATAGGGGCAATAATGCAAACACGCCTTTGCGCTAAGATTTAGGTGGATGGTAAGAGCCGGTGGCAAAACGTAGTTCGGTGTCACCCTCTGTAACATTCTTGATACACTGCTAGGAACTCGCAAATTATTATAACTAATATTTAGTTTTCACCTTGAAATTCCAAAACAGTTTCTAACCGAGCATGTTGGTTCATAACTTAGCTTGGCCTGACCAGCTGAACTGCATATGTGAGGCACAAAGGTGAAATAAACACGGACCGTGACGTCCATGGTGCACGCCTGTCTCATCTTTGTTCCTTGTATGTTCTCCTGCTCAAAACAATCCTTAAAATTACCTTGGTACCTAACTAAGAGACCTTAACAACTCTACATAAACACTCAAACGTCGTAATGAAGTAAGTTGAGTGGACACGGCACCGTAATATACAAGTGTACGCCGCCATTACGTCGAAATTTCAACATCTAATCCATTCTCTTTGCAGTCGTATTTTCTACAGAAAACTCTCGTCATGCGCAAGTTCAGACCATTGCCGTGATGACATTCATGCAATAACTACTCAAGTCATTGTGGGGATAAAATAAAACAAAGATGTTTATTGGCAGCTCAATTTGTTAGTTGATTGAACACAGTTATTCTGGGGGCTTTCTGCTTAGTCAGGAAGTGAGGAGAGGAGTCCAGTCACTGGTTTCTGCAGGTGTTGCATTGTCGTTTGTCCTCTTACACAGTTCATGTGGTTGCCGACTGCACAATCTTTTCCAGGTGGTGGAGCGCTTGAATCTACGTGTCTTCGCTGTTGTCTGCATTCCAGGGACTAAAGCAGCAGTCGTAATGATGGAACTCGAGGAACCTCAGCTGTACCTTGACCGGGCACCCAAGCTCAGCGTTCAAGCAGAACACAGGCGCCTCTTCCAGAGAACTGAGGTCACCAGGCTTGATGTAGAGGCTGGCCAACGGGAACGGGAGGGAATCGGCAGGACACAAGGCGCAGTCACTGTACAAGACAGTTTCGTCGAGTTCTTCACCGACTCCGAGCTGGCTCTCGGTCAAGTTCAGGATCAGGCTGTCTCGACAGAAGTCGCATACGGCATGCAAGCATGGCAGCAGCCACACTTTCGCATGCACAACCCCGCACATGACACACACGCAGTGGGACTTCATCTCGTGTACAAACGTGACCACTTTCCGATCCAGGAAGGGAGACTTGAATCCTCTGAGCATATATGTATATCCCCTCCACGGCAGAAAAGCTGCCAAAGAACGCAGGCCGAAGTTTTCTCTCTGCAGGCTGTTCATCTTCGAATTAGTTGCCTGGATCTTGGAGTGCTCCTTCGGAGTTTTGGCCGGGCTTTTCAGCTTGATAGGGCTCCTTCGTCTACAAGGTCTCAGTGACGACTGACCTGAGTGACATTTGCGAGCACCTTTTACACCGGTGAGTGACTCATTTTCTTTTTTTTTCTTTTTTTCTTTCACAATTTTGCATTCATCTTTCCCTTACCGGCGCCAATCTGTTGCGAAAGAGGCGCTTACCTCCTGCGCCGCCACGTCCTCCCTCCCACCTGCGATGAGTCAGCGCGATGAGTCAACGAGGAAGCGGAGCTTAGCAACCTTATTGGTTGTAGAAGTAGAGCGCTTTCTTTACTAGAAACCAGGAAGATAGCCAAATATATTTCATTGGGAGAGAAGGAGGGGAGGGTTTAACCATGCTTTACTATGTTCGTGGGTGTGTTTGTACGTTTTTTTTATAATATACAGCCGTGATATTGAAAATCTGTGGGGTGGAGAGAGAGAGAGAGAGATAAAGATGCAAGGAAAGGCAGGGAGGTTAACCAGACGCACATCCGGTTTGCTACCCTGCACTGGGGAGGGGATAAAGGGGAGAAAAGAGGTTGCAGAAAGATGAGAAGGTACACACAATCACGAGCACACTCGGGGAGCACACACAGTTTACAGGCGGTCGCTCAGGTTTGTTGACTTAAGGTAAAGTAGCAGTGCTTTAGTTGCTTTCTGCGCAACTGAGGCAGATGACCAAGGTCCTAGTATCTTCTGCACACAAAGTGGTCCGGGGTCAAGTCGATTCAAAACCATCCGTAGCTGGCATCGCTGTGTGTCGTAGCAAGCGCAGCTGCACAGGACGTGTTCGATGGTCTCTTCATGGGGTGGAGAGGGAAGAGGGCTATGCCTATAGGCTCGAACCACAGTAATTGTCATAAAATGAATTGAACAGAAGATTGAATTATCATCAATGCCGGTACTTTGTTTTGCGTGATCTATCTATCTATCTATCTATCTATCTATCTATCTATCTATCTATCTATCTATCTATCTATCTATCTATCTATCTATCTATCTATCTATCTATCTATCTATCTATCTATCTATCTATCTATCTATCTATCTATCTATCTATCTATCTATTTATCTATCTATCTACAGTGGCTGTAACCATATTGTTTCTTAGGATATTTACTGCAAGGATCTCCGACGCAGCGATCGTTCAGCCCTCATAGGAATGATGGGTATAGTGAAAAATAACAAAAACAAAAGCGCCCACCAAGGTGAAATAAACACCTTGGTCGGCGTTTTCAGTTTTTGTTATTTTGCACGATGTTTGTCCCCAACCAGACGGGATTCCGTCGGACTCTTGACTACAATTATGGGTATAGTTGACGAATTTGCCTAATCTTCGTGCTTGCTGCTTCGAATGCATTCGCTGCTCTGCTTATTCTGTTTTGGCGTTTGTTTCTGATCAGTGATGGAATCGTTGTAAACTACGCACGCAGATTTGAATTGCTGTTTGGAGGTGGAGAAGTGGAACTTGGAAACGATGTTGAGTAGTGGCCACATACATTAACGCCCAATTCTCCTCTGGTGAATTATTATGACTATCTATGACTGTATGCTCTTTCGCATTGCGAAATGCGAACTCTGAAATGCTGCCTTCGAATGGCAGAATATGACCCATTCCTCTATGAAGGACTGATGCAGCAAGACAACTTTACTTCTTGGCTCGCGATCTTACACGCACGTTCTCAAGATAGAGCTATCATTGCAACTTTCCCGTTCTAATGCGACACTGTTATGGCGCCTTTGGTTGGGTGTAGCATTCACAAAAGTGTACTCCTTTCGCATCGGTATGGCAGACACCTCTACATGCGACTCCTGCGGAGCTGAAAAAAAAAAAAACACCGAATACGTCCTGTGCAGCTGCGCTTGCTACGACATGCAGCGATGCCAGCCCCGGATGGTTTTGAACCAACTGGACTCTAGACCATTGTCTGTACAGACGATTCTGAGACCTTGGGCGTGTGCCTCAATTGCGCAGAAAGCGACTAAAGCGCTCCTACATTACTTGAAGACAACAAACCTGAGCGACTGCCTGTAGACTGCGTGTGCCCCCCCCCTCCCCCCGAGTGTGCTCGTGATTGTGTGTGCATTCTTATCTCTCCACAACCTCTTTACTCCCCATTATCCCTTCCTTAGAGTAGGGTAGCAAACCGGACGTGCGTCTGGTTAACCTCCCTGCCTTTCGCTCGTTACAGGATGTAAGTGATAATATTACATAAAGCAAAATGGCAAGGGTAGTACTATACAAAGAGTTTATGTTTGAAAAACCAATAGGTGGTTTTCAAGAAGTCACAGGAAGTTATCTTCGTAAGTTACCGGTAGTTATGTATCTAGGCAGACGATTCCATAACCTGATGGCTTGTGGAAAAAACGAGAATTTAAAACAGCCAGTTTTGAACATATATATTCTTCAAGGAATTGAGGGTGCTCATGACGAGAGAGTACTTGAGAGCCTAGTTTCTGGGTGAGTGAGATAAGTATTTGTTCCTATCAATACGAAGCTTATTGAGGAAAATCTGATACAGTATTTTCTGGCGGGTGATTTCGGCACGGTAACTGAGCGTCAGTATTCCTCATTCTAGAATTATTGTGGATGAGGAGTCAGATGTACAATATTTATTAAAAATAAACCTGACTGCTCTATTTTGCACGCTTTCTATTTTACTTATTAAGTTTATTTGCAGATGAGAACCACATGACGTTAGAGTACTCATCCACTGGTCTGACAAATGTGTTATAGGCAAGTAGTTTCGTAGCGTGTGGTGCTGAATGAAGACGTCTTTAAAAATATATATATTTTTATTGCAGATCATGCTACATATATTTGTACAAATATAGATAATTTCCCGAGAGTCGAACGGTGCAATGTTTTGCCTGGGTTTCTTCGCGCTTTGCCAGTGAGCATTTTTTTTGTCTGCGCTCGACATGTGATGTTATCACCACTCCAGCCATAGCCCTCGATGGGTTGCAGTAAGCGTAAATAAAAATTAGTAATAAAATATTTACCTAATCATTATGAAATTCCTCAAATTATCTTACCGGTCGAACCCGAACGAACTGTGCAGCTACGTAGTGTATACTCCTTTGCACGGGCGTGTAGATTACGGCATTTTGCCATTCTCCTTCAAATCACAGTGCCACGCCGCAATATTCAACGTATACCTATATGTATTTGACGTGAGATAGTTTATTATATGTCCATCTAAAGAACATGCGATGTGGCTCAATTTATTTATTTATTTATTTATTGCAGATGGCTTTATTGAAAACACCACACCTCCCCCTGCCAATATCGCACCACATCAGAGGTTATTTTATCGAGCCCTTACGCTTGTTGGTGACGGCAAAGTTCAAACGTAGTTTGCACTGATACTGTGGGGTGGACTCTAAAAAAAAAAGATTGCGCACTCATGAAATGACAAAGAATGTTTGAATCATCGCTGAGCGCAGAAAGTTTACGAGGGCTACCTACCGGTAAACAAGGTTGTCACTTAATGTCACCTATACTACACTGGTACGAACACGAACAACAAGCAAGTACCAGAAGAAGCGTACAAGATTGTCGGCTCCGTGTGTGCCTTCCTTCGGCTCGTTTCCACTCCACCCGCTAGCGCTTCGAAAATGCCGCCCTCTATATGCGCGTACTTGTATTCCTTCTTCATGCTGAACCTCGCGGTGGCCCCGCTGTAGCTTACTTCAATGCTCGCCGCCACAACGAAGGACAGAACTGAGGTATTCAACACTTCGCTCAATTTCCTCCTTCGGCACCTTTGATCTTGGACGTGTGACAATGCTCAGCGGCGTGACAGGCTGATTTTAAGGTAAAGGGGATATCATACGCGTGCTTGTTTCCTTGTCATTCTTTTTTTTTCTTCAACAGGATCGATTCCTTTTCTTTCCCCTCTCACCCTTTTCCCACCTGGGTATCTTCAAACATGTCTTCGGCTTCCACTGGTGACTCATCGCCACATGGCACACTGACTTCTGACCTATAACGTTCCTTGCAATATTTAAAAAAGTTGTAACATTCGAGAACGAAAATTTGCCGTGCATGCTCGTTACAGGCGCGCGAGACTAGATTGCGCATAAAAAGAAAACTGAGCGCCAGCTTATCGAACCTCGAAAAAAAAAAGTACATACAGCCAATACGCTGGACTGCGTAAGTTGAAGCCAGGCCTCAAATCTAAGGAACAGGTTCGGTGGATAACAGGGCGTTTAAAGAAATTAGTCCAAAATGCACGAAAATTAGGAAAGTGCGATATTTGGTCGCTTCCTTCAGGATTTCTTGACCTGTAGTGGTAGAGAAAAAGAAATTGAGATGAAAGGCAGGGAGGTTAATCAAGCTTGCCTTGGTTGGCTACCCTACACTTGGGGTGGGGTAAAGGAGGAATAATAGAATCTTAAGATGGTGAAGACATAAATTGGAACAGCAATCAAGAATGTTAATATTGAACGTTTTAAATAATGGAGTTAGGTGGGTGAATCTGGAGTTCATTAGTGCGAAGAACCCATTGCAGCTTTGAGATGGGCAAAAAGGCGGTCTCTAGTAATTATTGTGACCTAATATATTTCACGCGACTTCAACGCTGAAAAGCCGTTAGATTTGACTCAATTTCAATAAACCCGTGACTTCCACAGTCTCGTGACCTTCTGAGGCAACTTGGCCTCCACTGGCTTCGTTACCGTTTGCCGTCGGTGTCAAACCCGCACCACGGGCTCGATGGTTTACTGAAGGGGGATTGATGTGATGAAGCATTCCTAAATGCATGTGGGTATGTGCCAAACTGAATTCGTGAAGTAAGCCAGTATGGCAGAGTGTATGAGGCGCAAAACTAATCATCTCACCAGTGATCAAACTATGCATGCAATGTATCAGCGTTTTGGGTACGCGTTAAAGAACCCCAGGTGGTCGACATTTCCGGAGCCATCCACTACGGCGTCTCTCATAATCATATGGTGGTTTTGGGACGTTAAACCCCACATATCAATCAATCAATGTATCAGCGTTATATAGCCGCCGAAAAGTGACCGTTTTTTTTGTATTTCGAAGGACATCGTATCGTTGCATGAGGCCTTCCCCGCATAAGGCGATAGAAGATTGAGTACTGACGGTCAGTGCATGGTCTGCAATCAAGTTTCCCGATGGTGTGCGAACCTCACTGTGGATTTTTTCCCCCTCGATTGTGGTGAAATCTGTGGTTCTGGCTTGTGCGGTGCGGCGCGGGCCCTGCCGCTATCACGCCGGACAATGCTATCAGTCGTCAAGCTCGGACTCTATAGCTGATTCGTGTTTCGGTGTTTTCGCTTAACGGAGTTATCAAGTTGCAAGAGCATTCGAGACTGCACAGGGAGGTGGCATCCTGTATCCAGAGTGGTGATGATTTCACTTCGACGGTGTGTATTCCTTATTTTGACAAGGACTCGCACACTACCCGGCCGTGAGCGTCCTTGCTCTGCGATAGCATGCCCTTCACGAGCCGAACAAGTCACTTGCTGCGCTAGCAGAATGGGATGCTATAGACGATTAGTTATGACGCTTGGCACGTGTCTTGCTTGAAATGCGATATGGTGTAATATGCTGTGCCCATGGGAAATTAGCGCAACGCTTAAGCGCTGTTCTTGAGCCATCGCTGACACTGAAAAATAGCCTACATGTGTCCTCCGTGTTTCCTACTCGTGTATGCGCTCTCATATTGCACAATGACTAACCAACCAGTCTTAACCAACCTATACCCCTGTGGATATTATAGGTACTGCAGAACACAGTTTCCAGGAGCTTTTGCTATTGCGACGTCCGACTGCAGCTGAAGGTTGCGACGTGCGCCGTGTAGTACGAGAACTGCTCCACCGGTTGTTGGTTGAAAAATACGATCATTTTTAATGTATACGCTGCTGCGTCTGTGCATCTCACGTCTTCTTCGTGGCTGTTGGTGAGTTCTAGTATCCACTTGAGCAGCTTATCCTGGCTTGTCTTCTTCATTTGTCGTATTTAAGATGCATGTTTCTTAGTATTTTCTTAGTGTTTGAAGCTCAGATCAACGCACAGGTAAAGATTATATTTTCGGGGAGGTCCATCTGGTCGGGTTGATACGTGGTGAAGGTAGAAAACCCGAGGCACTGAGAGAACCAATACAAAACATGCACACACAACCCTCCCCCCTTCCCCCCGACACACACATAAATAAAGACAGCACAGACAGCCCAAGACATGTGCACACAGATGCGCCCGCACAAACACGTGGGCACACATAAAACATGCACACAAGCACGTTCATCCACTCAATCACATACATGCACGCTCACACACTGGACCCACATACCCACGCAAATATATCAAGCCTTCCTATAAAAATTTCAAGCTTCCAAGACTGTGACAAAAAGAAAGACGAAACCTCTTTGCTTCATCTGTTTTCACATAAACGGGTGTGGTAACAAAATATTCAAGTCGGATGTTCGATAATATACGCCCAAAGATACATCTTGTAAGGTCTAGCATGGAGGGGATACTGCCTATAACAACGCACTGCATTGAAACACGACATGAGTTATTTTCCTATCACGACCAATTTCTTAATGATTGCATAAGTATGTACATGAATTCAATAAAAAAATGTGACATGAGCGCATATACACAAGCAAATAACGAACTGAGGGAGAATATTGCTTACCTGTAGATCACATTTTTGCGATCTAACGGTGGCGTAACGACCGATGCAACATGCTCGATAGTTTCAAGTCTCGGACAGGTGGAGAATCAGCAAGGCAGCTCGTTGTAACCGCGGCCGCGACGCGCTCTGAAACACGTTCCCGTTGAGCTGCCTCGTGGTCCATCTGCAGTGGATTGCGCACTTTTACGGATGTCTTTGCCTACCGTGTCACCAGTTGCGCACCACTCACGTAAGAAACACAATTAGAGCACGCACGTCATCGAAGCACGTGGCGTAAAAACTGCTTAAATCGACGAAACAAGGAGCAGCTTCCAAGCGCGAGTTCAACCATCACACCAACCACATCGCATTCGAATAGTTCTCTTCCAGGCGTACACATTAAGGCTTAAGCTGTGGAAAGACTTGCAGAGATGAGACCCTCTCCCCTATTCTAGGTCACTCTACTCTCCCCTTCGATGAAGCTGAAGTGGGGCTGGAAGACACCGCAAGCCCTAGCCTAAGTTCATCTTGGAGAAAGTAACAAGTACAAGGGGCGTGAGTCATTAATATGCCCAAGTCACGTAGCAAGGTAGTCGCACAACGGGCACTTTGCAATTCAGTCCTTTGTAATCGGCCCTTTGTAATTAAATGGTACTCCCTACTGGTTCAGCTGGATTAAATCAGCTATTGACACAAGCCATAACATTATCACTCATGCGCTTTGAAACATTGGGCGCACTAAGAGCCAAAGCTCAAAAGTGATGGAGACGGAAAGCAACCTTACGTTGCACGTGTTGTAAGATCAGTAATAGGATGTGAGTCATAAGGTGTGAGTCATGCAGGTGCGGATGTGTGTTATACATGCAGCGACGCAGGATTGGTGAAGCACTAGCCTAAGACCATCGGGGAGAAAGAAACAAAAAAGGGGGACGTGAATGATTATTAGGCTCGAATCGCATAGCAAGGGGTGGCACACTGGGCTCGTGCAGTCCGCCCTCCTCCATTGTTTTCGCTATGATATACATAGCACAAAATGATCGTCTGCCCGATTCTAGCCCCCCTCCCCCTCCCCCCACTGCTTTCTGATCAATAACAAATCGAAGCGAGCGCACTACAAGTGCCAAAGCAGAAGACGCAAGAGCAAGAAACCAGCTAGCACAGAGAAGCAGTTCGCATACCTTATGCGAGAAATAGAAAAACGGAGTAGAGAGTAGACTCAAAATGTACAAACACCAGGACCAGGTTCACCATCTCTCCAACCAGAAGGCAGCAACAATGGCAAATCAAGCAAAGACAACGCGGAACGACCTTCGGGCACTTCAGGAACGCATCGACGCCAATATAGCAGTCCTAACGGACGGCACGATGTCCAAGGTATCACAGATGGTTCAGAACGCTGTGACAAAGAGGCTGGACAAACTGGGTCTCAAACACTCAAGAGCGAAACGGGGAATCAGATTCTGACACTAGAGACCAAAATGACGCAATCAGAGGTAAGATTCAGTCAGCGCCTTGCTCAAGAACTCACCATCTGGACTACGAGAGGGTCTACAGGTCAGCAGCAAGACACTCTGCAAGAAGTGGTCGACCGAACAGAGATATCTGGGAGCATGTAGACCAACGTGCGCACCGGAAAAGTCGAAACTCCAATTGTAAGGAAAGCGCACAAGAGGCTGACAACCATCCCAGACACGAGACCCGAAAGCCATCATGTTTCAACGCTGCGCATTTTCGGACTGCTCATTCAAAAGAATGTGGTCGGGGGAGGAGAGCTAGAAAAGGTTCAGAAAGTCATGCAACAAGTTAGTAAACTAATAAAGAGGGTGACAAGCAAAAGTCATACACTCAAAGCCCACTCCCACACTCTAAGCCAAAAATGGCCAAAATGGGAGCAACGGCTCTTTTTACTCCTGCAGACCGACTGTTACTCTCCGAAAAGACCAAGCGGAACAAGATGGCCGACTTGTTCGAGAATGGGGGAGCAACTGTATTCATCTTAAGTTTGTAAGAGAGCAACGGAAGGAGGAACCGCTGTAAATGCTCTCGTCACGCAACGGTTACTCCCCGGCAGGACACCGCACACAAATATGCATGCCGCCCACATTGATATTCATGGGCCAGTTTATTGTTTGTTCTGTGTGCCAAACTTCACCAAACCAAAACAGTGATTTATTTTAGCATCCGTAGATAATAAGATAGCAGCGCTGGCTGAACACAGAAGGCCTGAGAATACAGTACGGCAAATACCTAACACACGCAGCAGCAGAATGGAGAGTTGGCACGTCAAAGCGGACCGAACGCCGAAACACGTGCAAAACAACGATAAAAAAAGCCTAGACACGCCGTTCGTGCGCGAAGTAAGGGCGTCAAAGTCGATCAAGCACCGAAACACGTGCATAAGGAGCCCCCCCCCCCCGCCCAAATATATCGGAGAAGAAAAAAAAAGCGGACCCAGACGCGCTTCTCATCAGCCATTCACTTAGTAGCACGCTTCACCGTGTAGTTTGAGAGCAGAATGACAAATCTGCGCCATCTGCGCCCGCACGACAAGTGTGGCGCTTGTGTAGCAAACGATGTAAGTTACAAAGTAATTTTTATTCAGTGTTTATGTTGACTAGCACTAAATAAAAATTACACTCAAATTTTTATATTTATTTATGAGTTTTAGTGTACCTCATCAGTTTTTTTTTATAATTGTATTAGGAGAACACACTGAAATTATTGCGCTGACGCCTGTGCTGCCACTGCTCGACGTTTTTTTTTTTTTTCGGTGCAACTAGGTTCGCGTTCGCACTACTTACTCATTTGTCATATGGTCTGTGGTTGGCGAGCACATGGACGTTCGAGCTTGTGAGCTATGTTTTGATCGTGTGTGTGTGTCGCAGATTTGCATTTCTACTTATTCGTGATGAAGGTTAGTGTATATTTATCTTTATGGAGCGTGAAGTAGTTGTGGATTTTGCTGCTGGGTAGAACAAACACATCGTAAACACGTCTTCAGCTATCTGCAAGCCTGTTCGCTCGTCGGACAAAGGACTGTGCATGCATCAGCGTGCAGGTGAGTGGCATTTCCAGCAACATTTAATGCTCTTACAATACATTGTTGAGTGGTTGCGCTATTGAAAGAGAAATGATTTGCTCTTATTCACCGTATCTATTGCTAGCCGTATCGGACTAAATTACCTCTATTACCGTCTGCATACCCTCTTGCTTCCCCTGTCACCACTGCAGTGCCAGTGTACTTTTGCAGTTAAAAGTTCATTTCCGCAACACTACCTCGCTTGAAAAAACATTGGGGCGGGGTTGTAGCTGCATTCATACTGGCACTTTTCTACCATTGGCTTTATGTAATGTTAACGGCTGAGTGTTGGGGCCTTGGGCCGCATTTTTTAGAGATGTAAAGTGTATGTGAATCAGTAAGTGAACAAATCATTGTCGCATCACTTCACTGGCATAGCCAGGCGGTTACACACAGAATTTTTTTAGGCCGGGCGTAGGGAGCCCAAATTGACGACCATATTCGCTTGCCCGGCCTATTCAGATAAGCGGACCCCCCCCCCCCCCTCCCCGCACGCCTAAAAAAAAAAAAATCTGCCCACATCACTGCGTCACTTGCTTCACCTCTGCGCTGAACGTACTATTTTATAAGCGCACCATCAAGCGAGCAGTTTACATATTGACAGAACAATTGGAGGAGGAATGACCCAAATCTTTCAGATTTCTTTAGTGATGCAAAACCTTAGCAAAACTGAATATTGTAAAAGACAATCATAAATGCTGTATGTTCTCGTTAGCGCTGTCATTATTCTGCATCATGAAATCTTTATGCGCTGTGAAAACTTGGCATGCCGTTGAAGTCACATCGACGTTAATACCAATCGACGAAAATTTCGACAACCTCAATAACGCCGTTTGGGATTTGCCGCATGCACATAATTAGGCTGATTCCCACTTGGCTGTTCTTAACCTGACTTCACTGCTACCAAATGAAACAATATTTGATGCATGTCTTTTACTTTTTTTTCAGGGATATGACACAAATTTGGCTATACTGCAGATAAAGATGCTCCCAACGATGCTAAAATACAGAAAGCAAGTGAATTTTGGTAAGTGCAGACTTTTTGTACTACGTATATGAAAGCATCGCTTTTTAGGGGCAAACTGTGCATGTGTTGGCCAGAGAATAGTTCATTATGCCACATGGTTACACTGGCACTGACAATTCGACATGGCTCCGCTGGCCCGTGTGTGTGCTCACACTGTTACCGTTAAGATAAAATGTTTATGTTTTCATTGCAGGGATTGCTGTTTGTACTAAAAAGCCAACTGCCAAGATTTGTTTACGCTGGTACTCCTAAATGTATGCTTTCCCTATTTACATGGATTTTGGCTTGCACAAAGCATAACACTTGGGCCTAGATTCACAAAGCTGTCCATGTGCAGGCCTTCATAACAGCGTTTCTTGACTTGCCTTTACCCTGTTTTCTGCAGATGTTTCGTGGGTTTAAAAGTGCCACAGCATGTTGACCTCCCCCACTCTGAAATATTTGCGCTCAAAGTTCCGCAAGAGTGGGCTTAACTTTCTTGTGCACCTCTTTGCTAGTCCAAGATACTGAAGTGTTATGCTCTTACTAGAGGTGGCAGTGTTTCTAATGTTTCTATTTCCATCACATTGACCAAGTATGCGATCTTGGCTTGACTGGTAGCACATCCTCAACAAATGTCTTTGTGGCACATGTAGAAGGCAGTACAAAATAAATAGGCAGACATTCACACCGGGAGATAACTTCTAATAATGCTTTTTTTTTGGAAACCATGGTGTGCTTATTCCAATTTGTCTAACAAGCAGTAACCTGTTTGGCTGTGAACCAACAAGACGTTGAGCTAATAAAAGCTTCACATCTTGTTGCTCTCAAATATATATGTATTGGCAAGCTATCTGTGACACTGTCAAACAAAGAATCAGAATGTCTGTGCATGCCTTAAGATATATTGCTTCGTTTACATATCTCGTGGCTGTGACTCGTCAACCGAGTGAACAAATGCACCCTAGTTTTCTAAGTTTAAGGCATTTTTTGAAGGTAGCACGGTCTACATTTATTTGTCTATAGTTTTGTCCAGCCGTTTGCGTCAGGTACAAAGAAATATACTGAAGATTATCATGTAGCCTCTGCAAATGGTTGCTTTCAAGCAGGCTTTGCATGCTTGGCTTGTGCCTACAGGTATTGCACAATTCAAGACGCAGCAGCGTATGATAGAACAGTAGAATCGAGAGCAACTATGTGCACGAGCTAAATAAGTATTTTAACATGAGCGGACAGTACGTGTTATTTGCCACACACATGACTCATTTAGAATGCCCATTGGTGAATGGGCTCATAGAAATGTCACTCAGCTGTGTATAGGAAACAAGTTAACTGAACCTAAGGGTATCTTTAACTGCTACAAATATGCCTTGTTCAGGTGCTGCACATTTTCTTCCAGAATATTGCTGTCTGAGACATCATGTGCAGAGCGTCTACCACATCAGCATTTATATGACTTGCCAAGTAACGTTTGGCCGAACCTTCCTTTTTTCACATTTCGTTTTGCAGTAGACATCCTAGAATGTAAGCGCTGCTGCAGTGTGTGTGACTCATTGTTATGAATTGATTCTGGCGTGTTTAACCTCACACTTCTATTTTTTTTCTTGCAGCAATGAGATGCTTCACATATGCCTGCGGTGACGTTCTGCTGCGCTAGCCTGATGGAAACACCAGCTGCGAAACTTGAGTTCTTCAGAATTGGAGAAGTTGCCCTTCTCTCACCAATGATGACACAGACTGCCCTATTCTAGAAATTCAAGATTGTTTTTCCACGGATGACGCAGAAAACCTTTGATGTATTATGGTGTTTGTTTAGTGCTGGCTGTGGTGTGGCGAAGTCTACTTTTACGTGTGGTCACACGTCGCCTCATAAAAAGAACAATAAAGCATTTATTTTCCTTTCAATATTGTCCACTTTTTGTGTTAGAAGCACCCAAGCAGTGCTCTTCCAAGGAGCTCTCGCCATGTGTTAAGCGTGTGACAAGCATACTCGAGATAAAAACTCATTTCCCCAAGGAGTAACTGAAAGCATGTGCAGTTGGTTTTCAGAGAGTAACTGCGAACACGTGGGAGAAACGGTAAAGAGTAACTGTTGCTCTTAGAAGAGCAACTGGTGGGAGTAATGGTTGGTCGGCAGGGAGCAACTGGTGGGAGTAACTGTTGGTCTGCAGGGAGGAACTGGAGGGAGTAACTGTTCATCCCCCGAAGGAGGAACTGAAAGGAGAGCAACGGTTCCTCCCTCTGCAGTTACTCCTTTTAGGAGAGTAATGGGAGTGGCAATGCAATTGCTCCCTGAAAGGAGCAACCCCTATACCCCTGTTGCTCCGTTTTGGCTTAGAGTGCACACCCTGCCTCGAAGAAAAAGACTGCCCGAAAATGATCCAGGCGTTCATCACAAGCATCATCATGTTTGAGATCACGTATGTAGATATGAAGAACAGCCACAGGATCCAAATGAACACTCTTATTAGCAACAAAATGTGCACAAGATTACCATGGGCTTGTCGCCTTCGATCTCGTCAAAAAAGTTTGCTCAAAACTGGAGTGCATGCACAACACATAGGAAGAGCTCATCGAAGTGCACCATGACAACCACTGGGAGCGACTTCACGTGGCGAATACGGACTAAGCCGTACTGCAGAAATTGGATTACAACGCCGACGATGACATGCATATGTTCCACAGTGTATTCCGTATTAGATGAGAAACAACTTCCACATGAGCAAAATACTAAGAAACATGCATCCTGATTACGACAAAGGAAGAAGACAAGCCAGGATAAAACTGCTCGTTCTGTGGAGAAATGGAATCAAAAGAACATTATTTTTTGTACTGTCGCCGATACGCTATACTTAGAAAAAGGCTTCTGGTGAAACAAACAAACTGCTGAAGCGGATACTAGAACTCACCAACAGCAATGCGGAAGACGTGAGATACAAGGATGCAGCAGCGTATACATAACAAATCACCATACTTTTCAACCGACGACCGGTGCAGCAGTTCCGTCCTGCACGGCGCACGTCGCAACCTTCACCTGCAGTCGGACGTCGCAATAGCAAAAGGTCCTGGAAACTGTATTCCGCTGTACCTATATTACCCACAGGGGTTTAGATTGGTTAAGACTGGTTGGTTAGTCATCGTGCGACATAATAGCGCATATACGAGTAGGGAATACGGAGGACACTTGTAGGCTATTTTTCAGTAAGCGTCGCGCTTATTTCTGACGGGTGCAACATATTACACCATATCGCATTGCAAGCAAGACACGTGCGAAGCGTGATAACTAATCGTCTATAGCATCCCATTCTGCCAGCTTGACTTGTTCGGCTTTTGCAGGGTTGCACGGCATGCTATCAGAGAGCAAGGACGCTCGTGGCAGAGTACTGTGTGAGTCCTTGTCAAAATAAGGAATACACACCGTCGAAGTGAAATCGTCACCACTCCGGACGGCATGCCACCTTTCTGTACAGTATCGAATGTTCTTGCAACTTGATAACTCCATTAAGCGGAAACACCAAAACACGAATCGGCTAGAGTCAGAGCTTGACGACTGATAGCATTGTCATGCGTGATAGTGACAGGGCGCACGGCACCGCACAAGCGCAGAACCACAGACTTCACCACAGTCGAGGAAAAAAAATACACAGTGAGGTTCGCAAACCATCGGGAAATTTGACTGCAGACTATGCACTGAGCGTCAGAACTTAATTTTATTTCTACTTATACGGGGAAGGTCTGATGCAACGATACGATGTCTTTCTAAATACGAAAAAAAAAAACGGTCACCTTTCGGCGGCTATATAACGCTGATACATTGTATGATACATCGATACATTGTAGTTTCGATCACTGGTGCGATGATCAGTTTTGCGTCACATGCACTCTGCCATTCCGGCTTACTTCGCGGATTCAGTTCGAGACGTACCAACATTTGGGAAGGCTTTATCACATAAATCCCACTTCAGTAAACCATCGGGCCCGTGGTGCGGGTTGATACCGACGCTGGAGCACGGCAAACGGTAACGAAGCCAATGGAGGCCAAGTTGCTCAGAAGGTCACGAGGCTGTGGAAGTCATGGGTTTATTGAAATTGAGCCAAGTCTTACGTCTTTCAGCGTTGAAGTTGGGTGAAATTTATTAGGTCACAATAATTACTAGAGACCACTTTTTGCACATCTCAAAGCTGCGATGGGTTTTTCGCACGAATGAAGGTCAGATTGAACGTCACATATATGAACTAACTCCACAAACTGAAACGTTCAATCTTAATATTCTTAATTGCTGCCCCAATTGGTGTTTTCACCATCATTAGATTCCATTATTCTCACTTTACCACACCCCAAGTGTAGGGTAGCCAACCGAGGCAAGCTTGGTTAACCTCCCTGCCTCTCCTCTCTATTTCCCTCTCTACCACTACAGGAAAAATAATCCTGAAGGAAGCGACCACATGTCGCGTTTTCCTGATTTTTACGCATTTTGAACAAATTTCTTTAAACGCCCTGTTATCCCCCGAACCTATTCCTTAGATTTGAGGCCTGGCTTCAACTTACCAAGTGCAGCGTATTGGCTGTATGTACTTTTTTTGTCGGAAAAGATTTATGTTCGATAAGATGGCGCTTGGGCTTGCTGTATAGGCATTCGCTGTATATCCTCTGTTTTTTTTTATGTGCAATCTAGTCTCGCGCGCCTGTAACGAGCATGCACGGCAAACTTTCGTTCTAGAATGTTACAACTTTTTAAATATTGCAAGGAACGTTAAAGGTCAGTGGTCAGTGCGCCACGTGGTGATGAGTCGCCCGTGGAAGCCGAAGACAAGTTTGAAGATACCCAGGTGGGAAAAGGGAGGAGAGGGGAAAGAGAAGAAGTCAATCTTGTTGAAAAAAACGATTGACAAGGAAACGAGCACGCGCATGTTATCCCCTTCGCTTTAAAGTCAGCCTGTCACACCGCTGAGCATTGTCACACGTCCAAGATCAAAGGTGCCGAAGGAGGAAATTGAGCGAAGTGTTGAATACCTCAGTTCTGTCCTTCGTTGTGGCGGCGAGCATTGAAGTAAGCTACTGCGGGGCCAACGCGAGGTTCAGCATGAAGAACGAATCCAAGTACGCGCATATAAAGGGCGGCATTTTCGAAGCGCTAGCGGGTGGAGTGGAAACGAGCCGAAGGAAGGCACACACGGAGCCGACAATCTTGTACGCTTCTTCTGGTACTTGCTTGTTTTTCGTATTCGTACCAGTGTAGTATAGGTGAGATTAAGTCAACCTTGTTTACCGGTAGGTAGCCCTCGTAAACTTTCTGCGCTCAGCGATGATTCACACATTCTTTGTCATTTCATGAGTGCGCAATCTTTTTTTTTTCGAGTCCACCCTGCAGTATTCAGTGCGCAGGAAACGAACTACGTTTGACCTTTGCCGTCCCCGACAAGCGTAAGGGCTCGATAAAATAACCTCTGATGTGGTGCGATATTGGCAGTGGAAGGTGTGGTGTTTTCAATAAAGCCATCTGCAATAAACAAATAAATAAATAAATAAATAAATAAATAAGTTGCGCCACTTCACATGTTCTTTAGATGGACATATAATAAACTATCTCATGTCAAACACATTTAGGTGCCGTTGAATAATGCGGCGTGGCACTGTGATTTTAAGGAGAATGGCAATGTGACGTAAAACTACGCGCCCGTGCAGACGAGTATACACTACGTAGCTGCAGAGTTCGTTGGGGTTCGACTGGTACGATAATTTGCGAAATTTTATAATTGTAAGGTAATAATTTTATTACTAATTTTTATTTACGCTTACTGCAACCCATCGTAGGCTATGGCGGGAGTGGTGATAACATCACATGTCAAGCGCAGACAAAAATAATGGTCATTGGCAAAGCGCGAACAAACCTAGGCAAAACATTCCAATGTTCGACTCTCAGGAAATTATGTATATTTGTACAATTATATGCGACATCATCTGCGATAATTTTTTTTTCTGAAAAGGCGCCTCCATTCAGCACCGCACGCTACGTAACTACTTGCCTATAACACATTTGTCAGACCAGTGCTTGAGTACTCTAGCGTCGTTTGGTTCTCATCTACAAAAAACTTAATAAGTAAACTAGAAAGCGTGCAAAGGAGAGCAGTCAGGTTTATTTTTAATAAATATCGTACATCTGACTCCCCATCCACAATAATGCAAGAATCAAGAATACTGACACTCAGTTACCATGCCGAAATCACCCGCCAGAAAATGCTGTTTCAAATTTTACCCAATAAGCTTCGTATTGATAGGATTAAATACTTATCTCACCCAGAAACTAGGCTCTCTAGTCAACTCTCGTCATGAGCATCTCCAATTCCTTGAAGAATACAGGTTCAAAACTGGCTGTTTTAAATTCTCGTTTTTTTCCCACAAGCCATCGGGTTAGTGAATTGTCGGCCTATAGATACATAACTACCTGTAACTTACGAAGATAACTTCCTGTGACTTCTTGAAAACCACATTTGGCTTTCTGAAACCTAACCTCTTTGTATAGTACTACCCTTACCATTTTGCTTTATGTAATGATATCATTTTCATCCTGTAACGAGCGAAAGGCAGAGAGGTTAACCAGACGCAGGTCCGGTTTGTTACCCTGCTCTGAGGAAGGAATGAAGGGGAGTAAAGAGGTTGTGGAGAGAGGAGAAGGGTACACACAATCACGAGCACACTCGGGGGAGCACACGCAGTCTACAATGCACTCGCTCAGGTTTGTTGTCTTCAAGTTGTAGGAGCGCTTTAGTCGCTTTCTTCGCAATTTAGGCACACGCCCAAGGTCCCAGAATCTTCTAAACAGACAATGGTCTAGAGTCCAGTTGGTTCAAAACCATCCGGAGCTGGCATCGCTGCATGTCGTAGCAAGCGCAGCTGCACAAGACGTATTCGGTGGTTTTTTTCAGCTCCGCAGGAGTCGCATGTTGAGGTGTCTGCCATACCGATGCGAAAGGAGTACACCTTCGTGAATGCAACACCCAACCAAAGACGGCATTACAGTGCCGCATCGGAACGGGAAAGTTGCAATGGCAGCTCTATCTTGAGAACGTGCGTGTAAGATCTCGAGCCAACAAGTAAAGTTGTCTTGCTGCATCAGTCCTTCATAGAGGAATAGGTAATATTCTGCGATTCGAAGGCAGCAGTCCAGAGTTCGCATTTTGCCATGCGTAAGAGCATGCAGTCATAGATATTCCTTATAATTCACTAGAGGAGAATCGGGCGCTAACGTATGTGGCCACTACACAACATCGCGGTTCAGCCAGCATGGGCGAACGAAGTTGAGGAAATGTTTCCAAGTTCCACTTCTCCACCTCTAAACAACAATTCAAATCTGCTTACGTAGTTTACAACAATTCCTTCACTGATCTGAAACAAACGCCAAAACATAACAATAAACAGAGCAGCGAATGTGTTCGAAGGAGCAAGCACGAAGATTAGGCAAATTCGTCAACTATACCCATCATTCCTATGAGGGCTGAACGATCGCTGCGTCGGAGATCATTGCAGTAAATATTGTAAGAAACAATATGATTACAGCCACAGTAGATAGATAAATAGATAGATAGATAGATAGATAGATAGATAGATAGATAGATAGATAGATAGATAGATAGATAGATAGATAGATAGATAGATAGATAGATAGATACGCTCAAAGTCGCCGAATTGTGCCAAGAAGTTCAATATCGCGTCTGTATATATAGATTTTCAATATCACGTCTTTATATTATAAAAAACGTACAAACACACCCACGAACATATTAAAGCATGATGAACCCCCCCTCCTTCTCTCTTCATGAAATATATTTGGCTATCTTCCTGGTTTCTAGTAAAGAAAGCGCTCTACTTCTACAGCCAATAAGGTTGCTAAGCTCCGCTTCCTCGCCGACTCATCGCGCTGACTCATCGCAGGTGGGAGGGAGGACGTGGCGGCGCAGAAGGTAAGCGCCTCCTTCGCAACAGAATGGCGTGGGTAAGGGAAAGGTGAATGCAAAATTGTGAAAGTAAAAAAACAAGAAAATGAGTCACTCCCCGGTGTAAAAGGTGCTCGCAAACGTCACTCAGGTCAGTCGTCACTGAGACCTCGTAGACGAAACAGCACTATCAAGCTGAAAAGCCAGGCCAAAACTCCAAAGGAGCACTCCAAGATCCAGGCAACTGATTCGAAGATGAACAGCCCGCAGAGAGAAAACTTCGGCCTGCGCTCTTTGGCAGCTTTTCTGCCGTGGAGGGGATATACATATATGCTCAGAGGATTCAAGTCTCCCTTCCTGGATCGGAAAGTGGTCACGTTTGTACACGAGATGAAGTCCCACTGCGTGTGCGTCATGTGCGGGGTTGTGCATGCGAAAGTGTGGCTGCTGCCCTGCTTGCATGCCGTTTGCGACTTCTGTCGAGACAGCCTCATCCTGAACTTGACCGAGAGCCAGCTCGGAGATGGTGAAGAACTCGACGAAACTGTCTTGTACAGCGACTGTGCCCTGTGTCCTGCCGACTCCCTTCCGTTCCCGTTGGCCAGCCTCTACATCGAGCCTGGTGACCTCAGTTCCCTGGAAGAGGAGCCTGTGTTCTGCTTGAACGCTGAGCTTGGGTGCCCGTTCGAGGGACAGCTGAGGTTCCTCGAGTTCCATTATTACGATTGCTGCTTTAGTCCCTGGAATGCAGACAACAGCGAAGACACGTAGAGTCAAGCGCTCTACCACCTGGAAAAGATTGTGCAGTCGGCAACCACATGAACTGTGTAAGAGGACAAACGACAACGCAACCCCTGCTGAAACCAGTGACTCGACTCCTCTCCCCACTTCCTGACTAAACAAAAAGCCCACAGAATAACTGTGTTCAATCGTCTAACAAATTGTGCTGCCAATAAAGAGCTTCGTTTTCTTCTATCCCCACAATGACTTGAGTCGTTATTGCATGAATGTCGTCACGGCAATGGTCTGGACTTGCGCATGGCGGGAGTTTTCTGTAAGAAATACTACTGCAAAGAGAACAGATAAGATGTTAAAATTTTGACGTAATGGCGGCGTACACTTGTATATAACAGCGCCGTGTCCACTCAACGTACTTCATTACGACGTTTGAGTGTTTATGTTGAGTTGTTAAGGTCTCTTAGTTAGGTCCCAAGGTGATTTTAAGGATTGTTTTGAGCAGGAGAACATACAAGGAACAAAGATGAGACAGGCGTGGACGTCATTGTCCATGTTTGTCTCACCTTTGTGCTTCACATATGAAGTTCAGCTGGTCAGGCCAAGCTGATTTTTGAACCAACTAGCTCAGTTGAAAATAATTTTGAAATTTCAAGGTCAAATATAATTATTAGTTATAATAATTTGCGTGTTCGTAGCAGTGTGTATCAAGAATGTTATAGAGGGTGACACCGAACTACGTTTGGCCACCGGCTCTCTTTACCAACCACCTAAATCTTAGCGCAAAGGCGTGTTTGCATTATTGCCCACATTGCGCTTGAATCCTCCACAGTTTACGATACGGAAAACCACGCCATGTGCGCACCCGTAGGTCGCGCGATTGAATCCCGGCTGTGGCGGCTGCATTTCCGATGGAGGCGAAAAGGTTGTTGGCACGTGTGCTCAGATTCGGGTGCACGTTAAAGAACCTCAGGTGGTCGAAATCTCCGGAGCCCTCCACTACGGCGTCTCTCATAATCATATGGTGTTTTTGGGGCGTTAAATCCCACGTATCAATACACCCAATGTGCGCAGCAAAGTTACGCCTTTGCCGCTGGGCATTCACGGTGGTGTGGTTGTAGGTGCTCGTCGAATTAAGGGTTAGTGATAAGAGATGTCGATTCAAGTTTCATCAGCAAAGTCTCCTTTCACTAAGCCTAAAGCACAGATGTTTAATCCCACTTCTACAAGGTAGAAGCCGTCGCCCAGCTACAGCGAACAGATTTGTGCTGCTGCCGCAATTACGCTTCATTAGGACTGCTTACCCATCGCATGTCGTACATGCTCTTTTAAGCTATACATTCAAAAGGTACAAGTTCTACTTTAATGAAAGCAAGAAAAAGAACCGACGTTAACCGAAACGAAGCACTTAATAATGGTGTTTTGTAATACGTACGGAAGCCTTGTTCACAAATGAGTGATCCCGGCAGTTTATGTCAGTTTGGTACATATCCATTTAGCTGAGGCACCTGGCACGAGTAAGGCCAACTAACACGTTTCACAGGAGAAGAAAAAACAGTGCCACGTTAGGCTGTGCGTGGGAACACAAAGGCAGAAGTCAATGTCTCCGCAATGTATATTGGGGAGTGTCACACCAACTTAGGCAGTTAAGAAAGGAATATACCGTGGCACTCTGGGAGCCGCTCTTGTACCGCCGTGACGTCTGGTGCTTGGTAGGATAAACTATTATGTATAGAGGGGTGTGCTTCACTCGCCGCTGTGGCTATAGCGCTGACTGACACTCCCATGTTTAAATTCACATATATCCCCAATAAAATGGCTGGGAGGATAACCGCCGTGTTAGCTCAGTGGTAGAGCATCGAACGCGTTATTCGAAGGTCGCAGGTTCGGTTCCTGCCAACGCAAGCTATCTTTGTACCCACTTTTCCTTCTTCACATTTACATTGCAATCTGATCTGATAGCGTCCCCTATACTTTCCTTGGCATTATTGTCTGTTAGATCCCATTATATTATGTGAAAACACGTAAAAAACGAGCCCTTAAGTATACACTTCTTTCCGTATATATATATATATATATATATATATATTGCTGTTGCTGATTGATATGTGGGGTTTAACGTCCCAAAACCACCATAAGATGAGAGACGCCGTAGTGGAGGGCTCCGGAAATTTTGACCACCTGGGGTTCTTTAACGTGCAATATTGCTGTTGCTACGGCGATGCTTTCATTGTTGTGGGAGGACGAAACACTCTACGGCTTTTGGTCTGTTGTGTGTTCGGCAAGTGGGCCACAGTCACGTTTTACGCAAACGGAAACCACGAGTGCTTGCATATTTATTTTTATATTGTGCCGTTCCTGCACATGTTTTAGGAAGCTTTCGGTTGCTAAATTTTTCAAATGTTTGAGCCTAACAACACATTTTTTTTTTGCAATATTGCCACGTTTAATACGCGCGAGCCAGAATGCCAAGGCGTGTGAAAGTTCGTTCCGTCAAATAATAATAATAATAATAATAAATAGAGAGAGAAAGAGAGCCCGGAAGTTTGGTTTATTGACAGTTTTAATTTTGAACGTATTGAAAACGATAGCATTTAGTGCATGTTTGAGTACAGCGTGTAGCTAGGTATACCTCGCATAGGAAGTACATAATATATTGCATTCTACACAATTGTGATGGTGAGTCATGGGAGACACAGTTGGCTGTGCTGCAATCGCCGTCTGTAAGTATAAGGACAAAACGAATAACATCTAAGCTCATATCTTGGACTATATATTGCTTAAACTATTCCCAGGAATTTATTCGTAAAAGGGTGCATCAAGCTCATGCTGGCCAGTTACGAATGTAAAGACTAAATAGATGACAACGACTAAAATTATTCCTCCAGAAGGCATTAGGCAAAGCTCCAAATTTCAATGTTGTTGTACAGGCACGCAGCACCCACAGATTGCTAATTGTATTCCTGTATGACTAAGAAAAAAAATAGCCCATAGCTCTTTTAAATGAAGAGCATTGAACCAGTATGATAAAACAGCGAAACGGGGTAGCCAGATCGAAAGACGGGAAATTTGGGTTTAACAGCACATGCCCGCACACACACACACACACACACACACACACACACACACACACACACACACACACACACACACACACACACACACACACACACACACACACACACACACACACACACGCACGCACGCACACACGCACGCACGCACACACGCACACACACACACACACACACACACACACACACACACACACACACACACACACACACACACACACACACACACACACACACACACACACACACACACACACACACACACACACACACACACACACACACACACACACACACACACACACACACACACACACACACACACACACACACACACACACACACACACACACACACACACACACACACACAATGCTGCAAAGAAAAGGCAGGTTGGTTGCCAAATAGCGCAAAAAAATTACGAACAAATATTTTCGCGAGTTTGGTCCTTGTAAAAATGATTTGAACATACAAAACCTACGAAGTACAAATATAACCACAAGCATGCGCAGGGTTACGCTTCATTGGCGGGGGAAGGAGAGGAGGTTCATCGCTGCTTTTCTCTTATCGTGTCTATGTATACGTGTCTGGCTCTGTGCCCCCCCCCCCCCCTGAACACCCATGTGGACGCCTAAAAGTATCACCAATATAATTGCAACATGCATGTACAGCAGTGTATCTTGATAAGACGGATAACACCAGCTGTTACGAAGGAGAATCACCTGTTACATAATTAACAAAATGTGCATGTGAAGCTATACTGACGCCTTTATGTCTGCCACCACCTTCTGAAGGCAGGCAATGAATCTTACGGGGCACATCTGCTCTTAAAAATACTTAATTTCGCAGAATGCGCATCTGCACTTGAAGATACTCAAGTTCGCGAAATGCGCTTATACATAGCGATTAAACTCTTATCATTGGTAGACGTGTTCAAAACGTTACGGATATAGCAAGCAAGTGAAAGGGGGTATTTCATTTCAGCCTAAGCGTGGCAGACTTTAAAGATACCAATTCGAGTTGAATAACCCTGCAGCCATTAGCAATAAGAGTGCCAACCATATATTCACCTTTTCTTCCTCTGTAACTTTGCACGAAACGTCCAGTTAACGCACTGGAAGACGCGTGCAGCTTGTGTAATATAATGATGCATATTGTGAATATTTTCAGTATTCTGCATCCTTAAAGGGAACTAAAGTCAAACAACAATTTACGTCAGAGTGGAAGCTCAATGTCTGACAACATCTAAAATGACAAAATCATCAACAACAGTGTCCTACTTACCGAGAAATTAAAGTAAATACACAAGAACACAAGCGACGCAGTAGGACATATTCAAAATCATTGAAATGACATGAGAGGGACCGCCTACAGTTATACTCTATTAATCGATCTAACTGCACTAAATAAAGAACGTTCCGTGCATTAAGAGACGCATTGAAATGCTGCTTGTTCGTTTCTGTTCGATTCACGGAAATATGAATCGCTTGACGTTACTATGGAGAATGACGCGAGTGATTCAAAAATTTATTTTCGCGTGGTTACACGGGACAAGTGGGGCCATCTAGCGGGGCGCAGGTAAACAAAAACGTTTGCAATCTTGAAGCCAATGGCGGAAAATTGATCAATGTCTGTTGTTGCTCATGTGGCTCCCGCTGCCTTCAGTATGCTGCTACTAGCGCAGTAAAGTCGAGCAACCTTGTGCATAGCAACAGTGACGTAAGATGGTCCATCTGGTCAGTCCACGTCTTGAGGCGGGTAAATTAAAGTGCGCTAACTGGATGTGGAGCATTAAAACGTGATTTTAATTCAAAATTGTCCCTTCCTTGGCACAGAAGTAACACCATGAGGTCTCTGGACCACCACTTCAACAGTAAACGGCGACGTAATAATTGACTTCAGCGTACCTTTGTGATAGCACACTTCAATAATTGAGATCGCAAATCATCTGAGAGCTGCGCAGTGCCAAATACATGCATTTAAAATGACGCGTCCATCTCACTAAATGACACGGACAAGTGATATGATTCTGTTGTAGTTGCGTTGCTAACTCGTTATTCTGCTGAGCTATTCTAATTTAATGTGATTTGAAGGACACTAGTTTGAGCCCAAGATGATAACTTGTGAATGTGAACACCTTGCATGACGAACCTTTTCACGAGAGGTGGATTGATATAGTGTGTGATTAGCACTAGTGGGTGCTCTCCTGATAAACTTCTTAATTGATTTGGCGTGAACCGAAATATTCATCGGGGGAAAGGTCGTTTCACGAGTATGACGCGCTGGTCAAGACGTGAAAATGTCACGATTCTGTCCCGTACGTCGTCAAACACTCACTGCCAGACAGTGGTACATACCCGCGTGTGGGCATCTTCCATTAACCAGCATTCTGAGTGGCAATCAGGTATTCCACCATAGACCCGCGTCCTGTCTTGGAACTACTTTTCAAATAGACCTTAAAGTATGTGCAATGCCAATTGTAGACAGTACTGGCTATGTAATCTCATGAACATAATATATGTACTACTAAGATACAGCCGTCAGAGCGCGTTAACGTCAATCGCTGTTAGATGCCATCCGCTGAGGTTGATTTATGTAGCAGCGTCCAGGGCTACCATATATACTCTAGCACCAGCTCTTCATATCAGCTTATCGCTTCTCGTGTTGCTAATTCTCATATTCCTGTTTGCACCGTTGTGTAAGTACAAACAACTGGGTATATGAACATCTGCGACTGTTCAACGTATGTCTGTGCGTCCAACATTTGTAAATACCTTTAGCGTCATTTCCTAACGTGTCGGCAAAAAAAAAAATTACAACGCGGCCACTTTCCCTCCGCATGTTCACCATAACGTCAGTCGATTCCCATACTGTAAGATACTTAGCGCAACCTTCACTCTCGCAAACACTCACACATCCAGTAACACACCCGACACTCAGCGCTTTAGGAGCAAGAAGCAGTTGGTAGTCAAAAAAAAAAAAGGTGCTTAGTACTTCTAGCACTCTGATGACATCATCGGTGCAGCAGGGCCCGGCCTGTCACACGCTATCGTCGCTTTGAGATTACGCAAGATATGACGCATACAAATAGAAAAAAGAGATATGTGAGAGTTAGAGCGAGAAAAAAAGAAAAATTTAGGAATAAAGATAAGAATAAAAACAAATAAAAAGATAAAACGAGTAAAAAAGGCTAGAAAAGAAAAAAAAGAAACAGAGGAGGAAGGAAAGTTACAACTGGGGAGAGACATTAAGCTGCCCCACTTCGCACTTCTTTCAGGCTTGTCACACCACTAGCGCTAATTAGCCTTAAATTTTCAAGCGCAATCAAACCTCGCGGCTAAAAGAAGCCCTCATCCCTAGTGTTTACAACTTAATATTGCAGTGGACGTTATAGCCCAGAGATGTCAGAGCACCACGTGGCGACAAGTCAGCCGTCGAAGCCGAAAACGAGTAGCAGAGATCCGGGTAGGGATGAGGTTGATGAAGGAAAGTAGATGAGTGGTAGGTTCCAACCAACCAAGGCACAACGATGAAGTGAATGATGATGAGTGGACGAAGCAGTGGGATCGTTCAGTGTTATCGTAAGCTGCCCGTGACATTGACAACTCGCGCATGTAAATGAGTACAGTTATATGCTGTGTTGATTGCACATAAAAGGTAAGTTGTGTTTAGTAGGAAATGTTGTTTCGCCTTCATTATTACGGCTTTGTGGTATCGCATCAAGCCTGAAGTGTGCTAAGACGAGGTCTGTGCATGCTCCCTCGGTGGTTTCTGGTTGTTTTCAGTCATACGAAATGGATCTTAGAGCATATAGAGACGTCATATATATACTCCACAAGTCAGTCGTTGTCCGTGATCATCACTGTCATCATTTTTATTGTCATCCGCGTAATCGTCATCGCCATGGTATATACTGGGCACATTGCACGTGCTGTGCCCTGTTGGCAGGAAGAGAATGTGTGGTCAGTAATGCGTTTGTTGGTCATCGCTATCGTCAAAGGTGTCTACGTCGCACGACGCCAACGCCGCCAACCGACAACCCTCTATACCTTAAGAAGCTTAACACCTAAAAAAGTTTGCAGATTCCACGTAGAGTGCGAATCGATTATATGCGAAGCACGAATGAGAAACGTGGGTATGTCACTTTAAAATCAGCACAACGTTACGAGGTGGAGGTAAATGATGCCGTACATGACTTCCGTGTCATGATTATCATGTTCGAATGTGTCGTTTACCTTCGTCATATATTCACGTCACGTGATACCAAATTTAGTATACGGCTTGCGAAACGGCTGTGAGAACACTATGAGCGTGGTATGTTATGTTGTTACATGACACGCGTATCAGGATTATCATGTTTGCACCAGTCATATATTTCGTCATCCGTTGACGTCACGTAACACCATATTTAGTATACGTGGAGCTAGCAAAACGGCCCCGAGCGCATCATGAAGCGCACAACAAACTCCAATGTAGCGTTGACGCGCGCGCACGCTGGGCACAGTGACGCTATACCTTAGCAAAACGCCAAAACTCGAAAACTCTATAGTCTGACGCGAGGCGCGACCAGCGTCTGTCGGCGTGGCCTGACGGCACTCGGTGCCAAATGCGACATGCTGCATCTCGCACCGATGCGTTACTCAGACGACATTGCGTCTCCCTCTTTTCGTGACCAAGGGACGCCAGACGCGCTGAAGCACGCATGCGTCAAAGCAACTAATGACCAGAGCCTGGCATGGCAATGCTGGCGTGCCGTGACGAAATGAACGCCGAAGAGCACGCGCACCACGTCACGTCGAAATGTATTGGCATCTTGACTGTGTCATGTAGTCATGTTCTCACATGACACGCATCTCATGATTATCATGTTTGCACCAGTCCCATACCTTCGTCATCCATTGGCGTCACGTAATACCAAATTTGGCATCTGTGAAACTAGCGAAACGTCCACGAGGGCATCATGAGCGTAGCATGTAGTCATCTTGTTACATGACATGGATCTCATGTTTATCATCTTTGCACCAGTATCCTACCTTCGTCATCCATTCACGTCCCGTAGTACCATATTTGGTATAAGTGAAGCTAGCGAAACGGCCGCCGGCGCATCATGAGCGTTGCATGTAGTCATGTCACATGAAACGCAACTGATGATTATCATGTGATGATTATCATGTTTCCACCAGTCACGTACCTCAGTCATCCATTCACGTACCGTAATACGAAATTCGGTATATGTGACACTAGCGAAACGACCGCCAGCGCATCATGAGCGTGGCATGTAGGGATGTTGTTGGCTGAAACGCTTGCCATGATTTTGATGTTAGGGTCTGTCGCTTGTGTTCGACTTGCAATCCTGTCATTCCATTCCAGTTTTGCAACATGCCAAGTGAACGAAACTACCGCAAGAGCTGCAGGACCATGACATGTAAATCATGACATTCATGATATACGTGTCATGATTTTCATGTTGTGACTAGTCGAATATGTTCTTCATATAGTCATGTTAAGTCATACCAAGTTTGGTATCGATGCCAATATCGAAACGGCCAGCAGAGCTAAATGTCGTAGGCGGCTAGATAGATAGATAGATAGATAGATAGATAGATAGATAGATAGATAGATAGATAGATAGATAGATAGATAGATAGATAGATAGATAGATAGATAGATAGATAGATAGATAGATAGATAGATAGATAGATAGATGTGCTCAATGTCACCGAAGTTCGCTAAGAAATGCTTCGCTTTTAAAAGAATGATCAGGAAACGAGCGCGCGCATGGTATACTTTTTGCTTCATAGTCAGCTTGTCTCGCCGCTTCCCACAGTCACACGTCCAAGGTCAAAACCTTGCCGAAAGAGGAAACTGTGCATTGACAAGTGCAGAATACCTGAACAGACGTATTTCTCTCTTTTGAGGCGGCGAGTGCTGAAGGGCGATAAGGCGTTGGCCCTAAGACGTTCAGCGCAATGAACGAATCTGAGTACGTGCTGTGGGAATAGTTGGCGCCATTTTCGAATCGCTCAGCTGCGCAGAGGAAACGAGCCAAAGGAAGGCACACACAGAGCCGGCCGTCTTGTACGCTTCTTGTTGCCCCTGGTATTTTCTGTAGTCGGGCGAGTTTACCGGGATAGTTAAAGATTAGCAGACGCACTTGTCAAGCAGTATAGCACTCGCAAGGTTCCTGCTGTCAGCACTCAGTCACACAGTCTTCGCGATGTCAGTGCTGTGGCACCTTTATTTATTTCTTTTTTGATCCCGCTGAACATTATTCACTGTGCATGAAACGATATCCGCCCGAACTTATCAGTTGACAACAAGCGTAAAAGCTCTGTAAAACATTTTCTCTTGCGGTGCTATATAGGCAACCGGAGACGCGGTATCGTGAAAAAAGCCATCTTAAATAAATTTTGAAAAAAAATGGGCTATTTACTCGTTTATTATGCATTCTAACAAACGAGCTAGCGTCTGAACACTTTCAGGTCATCACGAATGAAGTCGCGTGGCACTGTGACATTCATGGAGTACGTAAGGTGAATGGCTAGTCCGCCGCGGTAGAGCATAGGCCATGGTGCTCCCTTGCAGGAAGGGGAGGGGGCTAAGGTTCATCGCAGTGCCCCCCTCCCTATGCGACCAACGTATAAGGGTCACAGTGCCCCCCTTCCCCCGGATTTCAGTCCCCCCTCCCGATGTATTCCATTGGGGGGGGGGGGGTGACTTGGAGCCCCCTCAGAAGAGATTACGGGGGTGGGGGGCACCTCTTTCCTGTCTTTCTTGTTCGCCTTGCTACTCGTATGCCCAAAGGTACTGGTTCCAGTCCCGGCGGACACTTTTCGAAGTAACAGAAACGCCCGAAGCTCGTGTACTGTGAAATGTCAGTGCGCGGTGAAGAACAAAAGATGGTCTAAATTTCCTGAGCCCTCGACTACTGCATCTCCCGTAATCATATCGTGCTTCTGGGACGAAAAAAAAAACTCAGATATTGTTATTAAGACGAATGACTGCTTTTTCGGGGCACATTGGCCATGTCTTTTTCCAAAACGCGTGAAGTCATGAGAACAACCTTCTTCTGAATGTATGCGATGGTTCAGACTAGTGCCCAATTCATAGCTCCTGAACTGGCAGCAGATCTTCAAATCGGATTCAAAGCTTTTAAGAATTTTACGCCAGTCAAGGCTCCGCGAGCACATTCTAGTATTTTATTGATCCACGCCCCCTGCATATTGCGGCAACATTATTATTATAAACCACACATGTCAGTGAAGTTATGCGGCGTTCATTATGGATGTTTAACACAGTGTATTCCTGTCCTGCTGGTGTAGCAACATTGCTCATCGGCACTTTTTTCAAACGCATCTTGTGTTATAAAACTACTCAAACTCATGGGGTATAGGCATGCAAGCTTGTAGTTTAGTAGTAGTAGTAGTAGTAGTAGTAGTAGTAGTAGTAGTAGTAGTTGTTGTTGTATCCTTCGTAAAACTTGTTTTATAGCGAATAACTTTTTCTGTCGCTTCCACCTAGGTTTTGTATAGATACGAAAAACATACAAAACAAGATACGAGGAAATAAAATGTTGCAAGATTTAAAGACGGAGGAACGGAAAGCAAAGGACAAAAATAAGTAATTGAGAAACGCAACGTCGCTGCCAATTCATGATGATGACTAAATAATTTTGACATTGTGCTCCTCTGCTCTCAGTTTTATTGCCGGTTGACTTGTACGTGTAATTTCGACAGTCAACTTCTAGAAGGCACCCAACAGAGAAACACATGAGGTAATCAAAATTGAGATATTATCGCCCAATTGATGTATTCACCATCTTAAGATTCCATTATTTTCACTTTACCACACCCCAAGTGTAAGGTAGCCAACCGAGGCAAGCTTGGTTAACCTCCTTGCCTTTCCTCTATATTTCTCGCTCTCGACCACTACAGAAAAAATAATCCCGAAGGAATCGACCAAATGTCGCGTTTTCGCGATTTTCATGCATTTTGAACAAATTTCTTTACACACCCTGTTATACACCGAACCTGTTCCTTAGATTTGAGGCCTGGCTTCAAATTACGCAGCTCAGCGTATTGGCTGTATGCAATTTTTTTTCGGGAAAGGTTTATGTTCGATAAGATGGCGCTTGGGCTTGCCGTATAGGCATTCGCTGTATGTCCTCTGATTTTTTTTATGTGCAATCTAGTTTCGCGCGCCTGTAACGAGCATGCACGGAAAATTTTCGTTCTAGAATGTTACAACTTTTTAAATATTGCAAGGAACGTTATAGGTCAGTGGTCAGTGCGCCACGTGGCGATGAGTCACCCGTGGACCGAAGACAAGTTTGAAGATACCCAGGTGGGAAAAAGGGTGAGAGGGAAAGAAAAAGGAGTCGATCCTGTTGAAGAAAAAAAAAAGAATAACAAGGAAACGAGAACGCGCACGATATCCCCTTTGCTTTGAAGTCAGCCTGTCACGCCGCTGAGCATTGTCACACGTCCAAGATATAAGGTGCCGAAAGGGGAAATTGAGCGAAGTGTTGAATATCTCAGTTCTGTCCTTAGTTGTGGCGGCAAGTATTGAAGTAAGCCAACGCGGGGCCACCGCGAGGTTCAGCATGCAGAACGAATCCAAGTACGCGCATATAGTGGGCGGCATTATCGAAGCGCTAACGGGTGGAGAGGAAACGAGCCGGAGGAAGGCACACACGGAGCCGGCAAGCTTGTACGCTTCTTCTGGTACTTGCTTGTTGTTCGTATTCGTACCAGTGTAGTATAGGTGAGAATAAATCAACCTTGTTTACCGGTAGGTAGCCCTCGTAAACTTTCTGCGCTCAGCGATGATTCACGCATTCTTTGTCATTTCATGAGTGTGCAAGTTTTTTTTTTTTCGACTCCACCCCGCAATATTCAGTGCGCAGGAAACAAACTACGTTTGAACTTTGCCGTCGCCAACAAGCGTAAGGGCTCGACAAAATAACCTCCGATGAGGTGGGATATTGGCAGCGGGAGGTGTGGTGTCTTCAATAAAGCCATCTGCAATAAATTAATAAATAAATTAATTAAATAATAATTGCGCCACTCTACATCTTCTTTAGATGGACATATAATAAACTATTTCACGTCAAACACATTCAGGTGCCGTAGGATAATGTAGCGTGGCACTGTGATTTTAAGGAGAATGGCAATATTCCGTAATAATACGCACCTGTGCAGACGAGTGTACACTACGTATCTGCAGAGTTCGTTGGAGTTCGACCGATACGATAATTTGCGGAATTTTATAATTATGAGGAAATTATTTTTTACTAATTTTTATTTATGCTTACTGCAACCCATCGTAGGTTATGGCGGGAGTGGTGATAACATCACATGTCAAGCGCAGACAAAAAAGATGGTCATTGGAAAAGCGTGAACAAACCCAGGCAAAACATTCCAACGTTCGACTCTCAGGAAATTATGTATATTTGTACAAATATATGTAATATCATGTGCAATAAAATATTTTTTTTCTGAAATGGCGCCTCCATTTAGCACTGCGCGCTACGAAACTACTTGCCTATAACACATTTGTCAGACCAGTGCTTGAGTACTCTAACGTCGTTTGGTTCTCATCTACAAGAAAAAAAAACTAATAAGTAAACTAGAAAGCGTGCAAAGGAGAGCAGTCAGGTTTATTTTTAATAAATATCGTACATCTGACTCCCCATCCACAATATTGCAAGAATCAGGAATACTGACGCTCAGTTACCGTGCCGCAATCACCCGCCAGGAAATGCTGTTTCAGGGTTTTCCCAATAAGCTTCGTATTGATAAGAACAAATACTTATCTCATCCAGAAACTAGGCTCTCTAGTCATCTCTCGTCATGAGCAGCTCAATTCCTTGAAGAATATAGGTTCAAAACAGGCTGTTTTAAATTCTCGTTTTTTCCACAAGCCATCAGGTTATGGAATCGTCTGCCTAGATACATAAGTACCTGTAACTTACGAAGATAACTTCCTGTGACTTCTTGAAAACAACCTAAGGGTTTCTGAAACATAAACTCTTTGTATAGTACTACCCTTACCATTTTGCTTCATGTGATGATATCATTTTCATCCTGTAACGAACGAAAGGTAGGGAGGTTAACCAGACGCACGTCCGGTTTGCTACCCTGCTCTGAGGAAGGGATGAAGGGGAGTAAAGAGGTTCTGGAGAGAGGAGAAGGGTACACAAAATCACGAACACACTCGGGGGAGCACACGCAGTTTACAGGCACTCTCTCAGGTTTGTTGTCTTCACGTAATGTAGGAGCGCTTTAGTCGCTTTCTGCGCAACCGAGGCACACGCCCAAGGTCCCAGAATCTTCTGCACAGACAATGGTCTCGAGTCCAGTTGATTCAAAACCATCCGGAGCTGGCATCGCTGCATGTCGTAGCAAGCGCAGCTGCACAGGACGTATTCGGTGTTTTTTTCAGCTCCGCAGGAGTCGCATGTAGAGGTGTCTGCCATACCGATGCGAAAGGACTACACCTTCGTGAATGCAACACCCAACCAAAGACGGCATTACAGTGCCGCATCGGAACGGGAAAGTTGCAATGGCAGCTCTATCTTGAGAACGTGCGTGTAAGATCGCGAGCTAACAAGTAAAGTTGTCTTGCTGCATCAGTCCTTCATAGAGGAATGGGTCATATTCTGCGATTCGAAGGCAGCATTTCAGAGTTTGCCTTTCGCCATGCGTAAGAGCATACAGTCATAGATATTCATAATAATTCACTAGAACAGAATTGGGCGCTAATGTATGTGGCCACTACACAACATCGTGGTTCAGCCAGCATGGCTGAACGAAGTTCAGAAAGTGTTTCTAAGTTCCACTTCTCCACCTCCAGACAGCAATTCAAACTTGCTTGCGTAGTTTACAACGATTTCTTCACTGATCTGAAACAAACGCCAAAACATAACAATAAACAGAGCAGCGAATGCGTTCGAAGCAGCAAGCACGAAGATTAGGCAAATTCGTCAAGTATACCCATCATTTCTATGAGGGCTGAACGATCGCTGCGTCGGAGATCCTTGCAGTAAATATTGTAAGAAACAATATTGTTACAGGCACCGTAGATAGATAGATAGATAGATAGATAGATAGATAGATAGATAGATAGATAGATAGATAGATAGATAGATAGATAGATAGATAGATAGATAGATAGATAGATAGATAGATAGAGAGATAGATAGATAGATGGATGGATAGATTGTTAGAGAGATAGATAGATAGATCACGCAAAACAAAGTACCGGCATTGATGATAACTCAATCTCCTGTTCAATTCATTTTATGACAATTACTGTGGTTCGAGCCTAGGCGTAGCCCTCTTCCCTCTCACCCCATAGATTTTCATTATCACGTCTGTATATTAAAAAACGTACAAACACACCCACGAACATAATAAAGCATGGTTAAACCCTCCCCTCCTTTTCTCCTCATGAAGTATATTTGGCTATCTTCCTGGTTTCTAGTAAAGAAAGTGCTCTACTTCTACAACCAATAAGGTTGCTAAGCTCCGCTTCCTCGCCGACTCATCGCGCTGACGCATGGCAGGTGGGAAAGAGGACGTGGCGGCGCAGGAGGTAAGCGCCTCCTTCGCAACAGAATGGCGTGGGTAAGGGAAAGGTGAATGCAAAATTGTGGAAGAAAAAAAAGAAAAAAAAACCAAGAAAATGAGTCACTCACCAGTGTAAAAGGTGCTCGAAAAGCCCCTCAGGTCAGTCGTCACTGAGACTTCGTAGACGAAGGAGCCCTATCAAGCTGAAAAGCCCGACCAAAACTCCAAAGGAGCACTCCAATATCCAGGCAACTGATTCGAAGATGAACAGCCCGCAGAGAGAAAACTTTGGCCTACGCTCTTTGGAAACTTTCCTGCCGTGGAGGGGATATACATATATGCTCAGAGGATTCAAGTCTCCCTTCCTGGATCGGAAAGTGGTCACGTTTGTGCACGAGATGAAGTCCCACTGCTTGTGTGTCATGTGCGGGGTTGTGCATGCGAAAGTGTGGCTGCTGCCCTGCTTGCATGCCGTTTGCGACTTCTGTCGAGACAGCCTCATCCTGAACTTGACCGAGAGCCAGCTCGGAGATGGTGAAGAACTCGACGAAACTGTCTTGTACAGCGACTGCGCCCTGTGTCCTGCCGATTCCCTCCCGTTCCCGTTGGCCAGCCTCTACATCGAGCCTGGTGACCTCAGTTCTCTGGAAGAGGAGCCTGTGTTCTGCTTGAATGCTGAGCTTGGGTGCCCGGTCAAGGTACAGCGGAGGTTCCTCGAGTTCCATTACTACGATTGCTGCTTTAGTCCCTGGAATGCAGACAACAGCGAAGACACGTAGATTCAAACGATCTACCACCTGCAAAAGATTGTGCAGTCGGCAACCTCATGAATTGTGTAAGAGGACAAACGACAATGCAATACCTGCAGAAACCAGTGACTCGACTCCTCTCCCCACTTCCTGACTAAACAGAACGCCCACTGAATAACTGTGTTCAATCAGCTAACAAATTGAGCTGCCAATAAACAGCTTTGTTTTCTTCTGTCCCCACGATGACTTGAGTCGTTATTTCACGAATGTCGTCACGGCAGTGGTCTGAACTTGCGCATGACGATAGTTTTCTGTAGAAAATACGACTGCAAGGAGAATAGATAAGATGTTGAATTTTTGACGTAATGGCGGTATACACTTGTATATTACAGCGCCGTGTCCACTCAACTTGCTTCATTACGACGTTTGAGTGTTTACGTTGAGTTGTTAAGGTCTTTTATTTAGGTCCCAAGGTAATTTTAGGGATTGTTTTGAGCAGAAGAACATACGAGGAACAAAGATGAGACAGACGTGGACGTCACGGTCCATGTTTGTCTCACCTTTGTGCCTCACATATGAAGTTCAGCTGGTCAGGCCAAGCTAAGTTATGAACCAACTAGCTCGGTGGAAAACCATTTTGAAATTTCAAGGTGAAAACTAAATATTATTTATAAAAAAATTCCGCCATATCCACGAAGTGAATGATGATGAGTGGGCGAAGCTCCGGAGGTAAACCTGGTAAACCATGAATCCTCTGTACATTTTGCCCACTCGATTTTATTACATCGCTCCCCCTAGCGTACGTCGCCGCACTAAATCGAACAATTGCCTTCAACCAATGACACGCGCCATGTGTGACATCATTCCTATTTTATAAGATCTCGCGTCTTTCATCAACTACAAGTACCGCTTTCTAGTTTATAACATCTTGCATCTTTTCATCATCAGCTACAAGTACCACCATCTAGTAAACACTACAAGAACTAAACGAGGGGTGGCTACATACAGGAGACGGTACCACCATCTAGTGAACACTGCAAGAACTAAACTAGAGGTGGCTAGATACAGGGGACGGTACCGCCATCTAGTGAACACTGCAAGAACTAAACTAGAGGTGGCTACATATAGGCTACAGGGGATGCACAGCCCACGCCCTAAGGAGCTTCGCCCCTAATAATTTGCTTGTTCGTAGCTGTGCGTATGAAGAATCTTATAGAGGGTGACACCAAAGTATGTTTGGCCACCGGCTCTCTTTACAAACTACCTAATGCTTAGCGCAAAGGCGTGTTTCCAATATGGCCCACATTGCGCTTGAATCCACCACAGTTTACGATACGGAAAACCATGCCATGTGCGCACCCGCAGGTCGCGGGAACGAATTCCGGCTGCAGCGGCTGCATTTCCGATGGAGGCGGAAATGTTGTTGGCACGTGTGCTCAGATTTGGGTTAACGTTAAAGAACCTCAGGTGGCTGAAATTTCCGGAGCCCTCCACCACGGCGTCTCTCATAATCATATGGTGTTTTTTGGGACGTTAAACCCCCCATATCAATCAACGCCATGTGCGCAGCAAGGTTACGCCTTTGTCGCTGGGCAATCGTGGTGGTGTGGTTGTCGGTGTTCGTTGAATTAAGGGTCAGTGATAAGAAATGCCGATTCAACGTTTACCAGCCAATTCTCCTTCCAACAAGCCTAAAGCACAGATGTTTCGTCCCACTCTGACAAGGTAGAAGCCGTCGCCTGCAGCAAACAGATTTGTACTGCTGCCGCGATTACGAATCTTTAGCACGGCTAACCAATCGCATGTCGTACATGCACATATTAAGCTATGCATTCAATAGGTACAAGGTCCACTTGAATGAAAGCAAGAAAAAAAACTGACGATATAGCCAAAACGATGCGCTTAAAACAAAAAAAAAAGATCTTTCGTAATACGTACGCAAGCCTTGTTCACAAATGAGTGACCCCGTCAGTTTATGTCAGTTTGGTACATGTCTATTTGGCCGAGGCACCCTGCACGAGTTAGAAAAGCTAACACGTTTTCACAGGAGAAGAAAAAACAGTGCCACGTTAGGCTGTGTGTGGGAACTCAAAGGCAGAAGTCAAAGTCTCCGCAATGCATATGAAGGAGTGTCACACCAACTTAGGCAGTTAAGAAAGGAATATACAGTGGCACCCTGGGAGCCGCTCTTGTGCCGCCGTGACCTCCGGTGCTTGGTAGGATAAACTATTATGTATAGAAGAGTGTGCTTCACTCGCCGCCGTGGCTATAGCGCTGACTGACACTCCCATGTTTTAATTCACATATATGCCCAATAAAATGACTGGGAGGATAACCGCCGTGTTAGCTCAGTGGTAGAGCATCGAACGCGTTATTCGAAGGTAGCAGGTTCGGTTTCTGCCAACGGTAAGTCATCTTTTCACCCACTTTTCCTTCTTCACATTAGTTAGGTGCCATCCGCTGCTGCCATCCGTTAGGTGCCATCCGCTGAAGTTGATTTATGAAGCAGCGTACATGGCTACCATCTATACTCGAGTACCAGCTCTTTATATCAGCTTATCGCTCCTCGTGTTGCTAATTCTCATATTCCTTTTGCACTGTTGTGCATAGTACAAACAACTGGTTATATGAGCATCTGATACTGTTCTACATATGTGTATTCATGCAACATTTCTAAATACATTTAGCGTCATTTTCTAACGTGTCGACAAAAAAATTACAACGCGGTCACCTTCCCTCCGCATGTTCACTATAACGTCAATTCCCATACTGTACAAGGTATTTAACGCAACCTTCACTCTCGCAAACACTCACATGAACACTCACACAACCACCGTAGTAAAACACACTACGCTCAGCGCTTTAGGAGCAATAAACAGTTGGTTGTCAATAAAATATATGGCGCTTAGTTCTTCTAGCATTCAGATGACGACATCATCACGGCAGCAGGGCACGGGCTGTCACACGCAATGGTCGCTTTGAGATTACGCAAGAAATGACGCATGCAAAAAAAAAATATGCGAGAGTTAGAGCGAAAAAGAAAGAAAAATATAGGAACAAAGGTAAAAATAAATAGAAATATAGAGAGAAAACAAGTAAAAAAGAAAAAAAAACAGAGGAGGAAAGAAAGAGATATCTGGGGAGAGACATTAAAGCGTGCCCCGCTTCGCACTTCTTTCAGGCTTGGCACACCAGTAGCGCTGATTAGCCTTAAATTTTCAAGCGCAATTAAACCTCGTGGCTAAAAGGAGCCCTCGCCACAAGTGTTCAAAACTTATTAATAAATGGGAGGCATTTCTTAGCGAACTTCGGTGACTTTGAGCGTATCTATCTATCTATCTATCTATCTATCTATCTATCTATCTATCTATCTATCTATCTATCTATCTATCTATCTATCTATCTATCTATCTATCTATCTATCTATCTATCTATCTATCTATCTATCTATCTATCTATCTATCTATCTATCTATCTATCTATCTATCTATCTATCTATATGTATAAAATCAGATTATTGGTCTATTCTAAGAATAAATTCGCTTATGTAAATATTTGTATGCATTACATTAAGCACCACACTTGCCTATAGGCTATCGGTAATCTCTCTGTTATACCTCCATCATTCTAAATCTGAACAGTAAATTTTAAAGCCACTCGATTCTTGGCCGATCCCCCACAGTGGGTATGCGCCACTAACAATAGGAGAACAACAACAACTATCTAGCCGCTTACGTTTGGGTGCTGTCGTGGCCACCCCCTTAAATTGACGTGAAGCAAAATTAGCATGGGAGGGTAAGATGGTTTGACGAACATGGCGCGCTAGTCAAGACATGAATAACGTCACAATCCTGTCGCATACGTAGTCAAACACTTCTTACCAGACAATAGCACATACCCATGGGCGGGTATGTGTCACTGGTATGTGGGTATGTGTCACATGTGATTGACACTTAGAATCTTCCTAGAAACAATGAGAACACACACTCAATATCTACCGAGGAACGATGAGGACGCACATGGGCAATTTCAACGCATATGTGTTAAGAAATACCCAAATTTAGTAGCATCGACCCAATGAAGGCGTAGAATAAATGTCAGTGTTAAGAAAAACCTAAAATAGGCAGCGTTGACCCCCCGATGAATGCAATTATTGAATTGCAGGGTCCCAGCGGGAATCAAACTCTAGCATTCTGCGTGGCAGTCGAGCATTCTACCGCAAAGCTACGCCAGATCTCGGAACCACTTTTCAAATAGACGCTAATTTTCGTAAAACGTCATTAGTGGTTGCGGTGCTGCCTACCTAATTTTATAAAAGTTACATATGCACTCCTTTGATACAGCCGTCACGTCGGGTTGACGTGAACTGTGGTTAGGTGCCCTGCACTGAAGTTGATTGATGTAGCAGTGTCCAAGGCCAGCGTCTTCGCGAGCATCAATGCTTCATATCAGCTTCCGGTGTTTCTAATACACATGTTCCAGTTGGCATCGTTGCGCAAGTGTAAACAACTGGTTATATAAACATCTGCAACTCTTCAACATATGTCTGTACGTGCAACATGTTTACATTTACTTAGCGTCAATTGATGACGTGTCGCTCAATAAAAGAAAAATGCAACTAGGTCACCTTCCCTCCGTCTTCGCATAATGTCGATTCCCACGTACGTGGGTTCTGCCGAATTCTTTACAGTGAACGTTGATTGATTGATTGATTGATATGTGGGGTTTAACGTCCCAAAACCACTATATGATTATGAGAGACGCCGTAGTGGAGGGCTCCGGAAATTTAGACCACCTGGGGTTCTTTAACGTGCACCCAAATCTGAGTACACGGGCCTACAACATTTCCGCCTCCATCGGAAATGCAGCCGCCGCAGCCGGGATTCGAACCCGCGCCCTGCGGGTCAGCAGCCGAGTACCTTAACCACTAGACCACCGCGGCGGGGCTTCTTTACAGTGAACGTTATAGCTCAGAGATGCCGGGTCACCACGCGGCGACGAGTCAACCGCCGAAACCGAAAGCGAGTTGCAGACACCCGGGTGGGGAGGAGAGTGATGAAGGAAAGTAGACGGGTGGTCTATAGGTTCAAAAGCAAAGCAAGGCACAACCATGAAGTGAATGGGGATGACTGGACGAAGCAGTGGGATCGTACTGTGTTATCGTAAGTCGCCCGTGACATTGACAACTCGCGCATGTAAATGAGTTTCAAGTGGTGTACGGTTATATGATGTGTTGATTGCTCATAAAAGGTAAGTTGTGTTTAGTAGTGAATTTTGTATCACCTTCATTATTACGGCTTTGTGGTATCGCATCCAGCCTGAAGTTGGCTAAGACGAGGTCTGCGCATGTTCCCCTGGTGGTTTCTGGTTGTTTCAGTCATGCGAAATGGATCTTAGAGCATATCGAGACGTCATATATATACTCGGTCGTTGTCCGTGATCGTCACTGTCATCATTTTTATGTTAGCCCCTAAAAAAGTTTGCAGATCCCACTTGGGGGGAATCGATTATATGCGAAGCCCGAATGAGAAATGTTGATATGTCACTTTAAAATCGGCACAACGTTACGAGGTGGAGGTAAATGATGCCGCCCATGACTTCCGTGTCATGATTATCATGTTTAGATGTGTCGTTTACCTTCGTCGTCTATTCGCGTCACGTGATACCAAATTTGGTATATGTGAAGCTCGCGAAACGGCCCTGAGCGCACTACGAGCGTGGTGAATTATGTTCTTACATGACACGCGTGTCAGGATTATCAAGTTTGCACCAGTCATATATTTTGTCATCCGTTGACGCCACGTAACACCAAATTTAGTATATGCGAAGCTAGCAAAACGGCCGCGAGCGCATCATGAAGGACCCAATATACTCCAATGTAGCGTTGACGCACGCGCACGCTGGGCTGCACAGTGACGCTACCTTAGCAAAACGCGAGCACTCTATATAGTCTGACGCCAGGCGCGACCAGCGTCCGTCGGCGCGGCCCGACGGCAACCGGCGCGAAATGCGACATGCTGCATTTCGCGCCGATGCGTTACCCAGACAATACTGCGTCTCCCTCTTTTCGAGACCAAGGCATAGAGAAAGAAGAAGACAAGAGCGGACACTCCGCAAAACCTGGCCTCAGGAAGTGCGTCACGACTACGTAACGAACTAGTGCTCCCACCAAACTTCAGAGGGCGCAAGCGCAAAAAAAAAAAAACACAGTGCAGGGTCCCAGCGGGAATCAAACTCTAGCATTCTGCGTGGCAGTCGAGCATTCTACCGCAAAGCTACGCCAGATCTCGGAACCACTTTTCAAATAGACGCTAATTTTCGTAAAACGTCATTAGTGGTTGCGGTGCTGCCTACCTAATTTTATAAAAGTTACATATGCACTCCTTTGATACAGCCGTCACGTCGGGTTGACGTGAACTGTGGTTAGGTGCCCTGCACTGAAGTTGATTGATGTAGCAGTGTCCAAGGCCAGCGTCTTCGCGAGCATCAATGCTTCATATCAGCTTCCGGTGTTTCTAATACACATGTTCCAGTTGGCATCGTTGCGCAAGTGTAAACAACTGGTTATATAAACATCTGCAACTCTTCAACATATGTCTGTACGTGCAACATGTTTACATTTACTTAGCGTCAATTGATGACGTGTCGCTCAATAAAAGAAAAATGCAACTAGGTCACCTTCCCTCCGTCTTCGCATAATGTCGATTCCCACGTACGTGGGTTCTGCCGAATTCTTTACAGTGAACGTTATAGCTCAGAGATGCCGGGTCACCACGCGGCGACGAGTCAACCGCCGAAACCGAAAGCGAGTTGCAGACACCCGGGTGGGGAGGAGAGTGATGAAGGAAAGTAGACGGGTGGTCTATAGGTTCAAAAGCAAAGCAAGGCACAACCATGAAGTGAATGGGGATGACTGGACGAAGCAGTGGGATCGTACTGTGTTATCGTAAGTCGCCCGTGACATTGACAACTCGCGCATGTAAATGAGTTTCAAGTGGTGTACGGTTATATGATGTGTTGATTGCTCATAAAAGGTAAGTTGTGTTTAGTAGTGAATTTTGTATCACCTTCATTATTACGGCTTTGTGGTATCGCATCCAGCCTGAAGTTGGCTAAGACGAGGTCTGCGCATGTTCCCCTGGTGGTTTCTGGTTGTTTCAGTCATGCGAAATGGATCTTAGAGCATATCGAGACGTCATATATATACTCGGTCGTTGTCCGTGATCGTCACTGTCATCATTTTTATGTTAGCCCCTAAAAAAGTTTGCAGATCCCACTTGGGGGGAATCGATTATATGCGAAGCCCGAATGAGAAATGTTGATATGTCACTTTAAAATCGGCACAACGTTACGAGGTGGAGGTAAATGATGCCGCCCATGACTTCCGTGTCATGATTATCATGTTTAGATGTGTCGTTTACCTTCGTCGTCTATTCGCGTCACGTGATACCAAATTTGGTATATGTGAAGCTCGCGAAACGGCCCTGAGCGCACTACGAGCGTGGTGAATTATGTTCTTACATGACACGCGTGTCAGGATTATCAAGTTTGCACCAGTCATATATTTTGTCATCCGTTGACGCCACGTAACACCAAATTTAGTATATGCGGAGCTAGCAAAACGGCCGCGAGCGCATCATGAAGGACCCAATATACTCCAATGTAGCGTTGACGCACGCGCACGCTGGGCTGCACAGTGACGCTACCTTAGCAAAACGCGAGCACTCTATATAGTCTGACGCCAGGCGCGACCAGCGTCCGTCGGCGCGGCCCGACGGCAACCGGCGCGAAATGCGACATGCTGCATTTCGCGCCGATGCGTTACCCAGACAATACTGCGTCTCCCTCTTTTCGAGACCAAGGCATAGAGAAAGAAGAAGACAAGAGCGGACACTCCGCAAAACCTGGCCTCAGGAAGTGCGTCACGACTACGTAACGAACTAGTGCTCCCACCAAACTTCAGAGGGCGCAAGCGCAAAAAAAAAAACACAGTTATAATCAATGCAACAGAATTGTTTTCACAAATTAATAGTTACACGCCCAAATTTGGTATGTTCTTTATACATAAAAACGATTTATTCAACACACCTTACGCGATTATTTTTCTTCAGCCGCACTGTCACAAACACCATCCACCCAGCGACAAGCCCATGCATGACTGACGGCGAGAAGCATTCGTCGCTTTCGTCAACGTCGGCTGCGTCGGCGTTTTCAAGCGTGAGATAACAGGTGAGGCACGTTTTCAAGCGAAGCTTGTTGAATGACATGTTGTTGGTCTTGTTGGGTCATTTTTTCAGAAAACGGTTACGCCTGCGCGAAAAAGACACCATGCAACAATCATAGAAAGATGCACACACACACGTTGCGCTTCGTGTGTGCGAGTTTGTTTCTTACGTGGCGTCTCATTCACGCAGTTGTAACCTTTTTTCTGAAGCTTGTAAGGACTGGGAGGTTCGCTAAAAGAAAGTTTGTGGCTCTATGCGGCGGCTAGATGGGAACATTGTGCAACGTATGCAGTATAGCAAAGGTGGCACGGCGTCAAGCCGAGGCGACGCGTGCTGCGTCTGCCACGGACGCGAGCGTCTGTGCGCTGAGCATAGCTGGGCAGCTAGGTCATAGGCTCGGTGGCTCGGTGCAAAATATTGAGAATAGTTCGCTGGGCCTCGCATGCTTCACGACGCGTTTCCCGAAGGCTCGGAAGACGAATAATTCTTGGTAAATCTGGACTAGCCAAGTGGCCATCATCTTCGTTTCTTCGCTAGCCTTGTGCCACTAGTGCAAGCTGCCCACAAATTTTTTTTTACGTTTCCAATATGATTTTACCGCACAAATTCAAACTACGATTTTTCTTCCCAATGTACTGCTGATACTGCGTACGCACGAAGGTGTTCTAAAGTTTTCAGGCCGCGATACCATTGCATTACAAGGGATAGCGGCCTGGAAACTTCTGATCTTTGTTCGTGGTCTTGACGTATATCTTTGTAAGTCAGAGTTTTATGGGTCAGAGATGTATCACTGGTTTTGTATTGTGCATCGATTAGCTAATCATTCAAAGGGGTTTGCTGGTACACTTATGACGTGCACATATCTTTTTCGTAATTTGACAGCGAAGCATCCACTTACTAACATTTTCAGACCGCGCTGACGCCATGCCGTCCGGCGGTCCAAGCTACGGCAGCTACTGCTGTGTATCGTGGTGCTTCAACAATGGCAGAACCCACAAGAAGCCTGGGACGAGTTTCTTCCGCGTACCACGGGACGGCAGGTGTGTTAAAGCTTTTGTATGGTTTGCATGTCTGTAGGCTTACTGTTCGTACTTGCTAAGTGAGGGTAACAATAAAAAATCACTATTCAAGCACTTCCCCTTTCAGCTGATAGTTCATTGCCAATGCAGGATGAAAGCATGGATGCAGTATGCTGGACGCGATGATCTCCTGAGTAAGCCGGCCAGCCTATTGTACGCAACGTACAGGGTTTGTAGCGACCATTTTACTGCTCAAAGTTTCATGGACCCTGGGCACACAAGGCTTACAAGAATGGCTGTTCCCAGTGTGCAACCAGCTGCACCATGTAAGTGATTGACTGAAACTCAAATATGTGCAATAGCAGCCACTTGTATTGAATCAGTGGCGACAGTTAACCGTGAAGATTTTTTTATGCCGATGGAGAAACCTCACTACAGAAGTAACACTTGGAAAGTCTTAAATTCTGTGAATTGTGGGCTATTACCTTCCTAACAGCAGCTTTACATTTCTGTCATGCTTTGATGCTCTGGACCTGCGCAACTTGTTTTGAAAGACTTTAAAGGGCTATTTCACGTTATCTTCAAGCCTGAGTGCACATGTACGTATACCTTTCATCAGTGAAAGCTGCCACTGTTGATAATTCCAAAAATCACAAATTACTTGTTTCCTAGTTGGTGCCGTCTCTTTTCTTCCACGTTCGACTAATTTATGCGTTTGAAAGAGCTGTTTAAGTTTCCCCATGCTACAAGCTTTGTAACTTGTACCAACTGCACATATATGCAGGTTCTCTGAGCGTCGCTTCAAGTAGTGACTGTGACATGGCTGCAGAAGCTGCACTGCAAGGTGCGGATGAGCTTCAGTTTGTGTTATTTTAAGCCTCTTACTGACACATTGTCGTAATGTCATTTCTTCAGGACCTGCGGTAGAGGCTTCAAAAAGCGGCTCCCACACATTGAGGTGCCCCGATGAACAGGGTGCGTTCAGTGTCGCGATTTCTTTTTTTTTACCCAAATTGACTGTTGACCAAACCTCTGCAGGTGGCAGCTCCCTTGTAGCTGGTGAAAGAATTTTTGCTGATTTCGTCTTGCCGGAGAAAACCTTAACCAGTCGTTCAGCTGTCACAAAAGGAACCTGTGTGGCCGGTAAGTTGTATGTTCACTTCAACACCAGAGTGGATTGATATAGAGACTTCCGCAGGCCGCTCGCAAGATTGTTCCGACAGCACTGTCCGAGGCACTGAACAAGCTTCACAAGACCCTCCAGAAGACGTCTCCGCCAACAGCTCCACGCCTGAGTGCCTTAGAGATAATGGTGACTATGCTTTTATTGCAGCAGTTTTTAATGTGCTATTTTATGTTTAGGACATTCTGAGGAAACTATCCTCAAAAGGACAATACGTGTGCACTTACAAAATGTAGGGGTGGGCTCTCAGTGATTTTCATTTTTTTGTGCATTGTCAACATTGTGAATGGTTTGTTTTTAGGTAGTGGAATCGAAAACTTTGTATCACAGAAAGTTGTGCACCTTGGGTCTGAAAGAGCGAGGAAAGTGCTCGTATGGGATTAGTTGTTCTTCGCTTTTACATCAATTTTTTGTTTATTGCAGTGCGTTCCTGTGTGCCAGCGACAATGTCTCCATCAATGAAGTACAAGCAAACCATTAAACATCTGCAAGCCAAAGTAGCAGCACAGCGGAAAACTATCAAAAGACTGCAGAGACAGCCTCACCAAGCACCGTCATCGACTTCGAAGGCCCTTGAAGTTATCCGACCGCACGTCACCGAGGAGGTTTTTAAACTTCTTTCTGCACATGTTCGCTTGAGGCCCAAACGCAAGGGCAAGCGGTTTCCCGTGTGGTTCAAGAAATTCGCTCTTCACTTAAACTTCCGAGGTCCGCGAGCATACCGATTTCTGGCTCCATATTTTTCTTTGCCCTCCCGGCGTTCATTAAGGAGGTGGCTAGCTAATGTAAAGATGACTCCAGGCATAATTCCAGGAGTCCTTACTTCCATTGCAACAAATACTCATGCTTAGAATGAACGGGACCGAGTGTGCGCTTTAGGTTTCGACGAAATAGCACTCAAAAAGAATTTGTACTACGATGCTTCAAGAGACGTTGTCCAGGGTTTCACAGATGATGGCACTCATCGCACTTCAACCATCGCTGATCGAGCACTGGTTTTTCTGCTTGTTGGTGTTTCGAGAAAGTGGGTTCAACCGGTTGCTTTTACTATAGGGCACACATCAACACCATCATCTGTTATGCATAACTTGCTGGTGTCACTCATTTTGGAGCTTAGGAGCATTAATATTGCAGTGAAAGCAGTCATTTGTGACCAGGGCAGTTCAAATGTAAGTCTCGCTAACCAACTAAGAGTGACTGTAGCAAAGCCTTTTTTTGAAGTTAATGGTGAGCGGGTATATTACATTTTTGATGTTCCGCATTTAATTAAAACAACGCGCAATAATGTCCAAGCACACAAGTTATACATTGGAAATGACATCGTTAACTGGTCGCACATTGTAAGCCTTTACCAATCCTCACATGAGTTGCGGTTGCGATTGGCTCCAAAGTTGACTGAACGGCACGTTCATCAGAAACCTTTTTCTAATATGAAGGTCAGCAGAGCAACTCAGGTCCTCAGTGCATCAGTTTCGATTGCTATCACGGCAATGGTGTATGCGAAGGTGCTGCCTGCCTCGGCCATCACTACAGCTCAATTTTGTGATCGTATGGACAGGATTTTCGATGCCTTGAACAGCTCGAGTAAAAAAAAGAACTTCGCAAAAGCTGCGGCATGCAATCATGAAAAATGATTCAGAGCTGATTGACTTCCTCCGAGGCCAGCTTCCCTGGATTGCATCATGGCAGTTTGTTGGCAGACGTCAACCACAAACCATCGTAGGTTGGCAAATTACAATTCAGGCAATTTGTCAACTATGGGACGACCTCTCCAAAAATTACAATTTTGAATACCTGTTAACACGCAGGCTTCAACAGGATCCTCTGGAGAACATATTTGGCCACATGAGGCGAAAACAGGGTTGCAACACCAACCCCAATGTAGCACAATTTATTTGTGGCCTGAAGCACATCTGCATAAGAAAACTCTTCAAGCTGTCAGAATACGGAAATGTCGAGGATGATGAATGTGACCTCCTCCAAGAGCAGCTCTCGCCATTCTCCCTCACCAGTGCGTCTCTTGTGAATAATGAGGAGTGTGCACAGCCACAGCCTGACGACTTTCCCGCTCTAGACGATCTCTCTGAACTTGCGACAAACATTCACTCCCATATTATCGATGACTCCGCTGCATATTATGTACTGGTTTTCTCATCAAACACTTCCTTCGGAATGCATGTGACGGTCGCAGTTGCCCACAGTTACTGAAAGACGACAGTGAGACGCTTAAGGGTACCCACCAGTATTTCACAATGCTCAAAGCATACCACGTCCCCAGAAAACTTTTTGGGAATCTCACTGTGCCATCAGAAGCAGCTTTTGCATACGTACAACAACTTGAATCTCACTTTCTTGCCATAATTGAGGCCACTGCACATCACCTGAAAGTGTGCGATGTTTTGTATCACCATCTGTCAAGTGTTGGCGATTTTCATTTCTGCTCTGCTGGGTGTCGCGCTAAGTTTCTGAAAATGTTTTGCCGGGTTCGTTTATGTTGGCATGTGCGTTTTGTGAACCGAAACTTAGACAGGGTTAGGTTCCAGTCTTCAATCTCGGGCATACAGCTTGACAAGTTCAAAGGTTAGCAATTAGCGGCGGGTTTACACTAAAGTATTCGAGTTGAGCCGAATCCTGCAATAGCTTTGTTATGTTATTACTTCGTTACAGCAGACTTCATTATGGTCTTATATGCTTATATTCAGTTCAACTGGACTAACCACTCCTTCGTTGCATTCATTGTTTTGGTTACCCGCTATGAGGAGTACGAACACTGTGTATTCGCTCGAAGTGATTTGCATAACCCTAAAAGAATGTTGGGTATCCTGTCTGTATTTTTTGTAGCAAATACGGGCGAACTGTACACTTTACTGTGGGTCGCTTGGTCACTGTGTATGCTTTATCTCTCCAGCTCAAGTAATATATCGATAACAAAACCGCTTGTTGAAATGTCTTCGAGCGGGTAAGGAACACAGTATGAAGTGGGCGCGGTTCATGTTATCACGCTTTTCGTATTTTAGCTTCTCATCAACCTCCTCATCTTGCCCATCAAAATTTTCAAAAGAATACCCAAACTTGTAGCGTTTGATGGGGCTGCGGACGCTGCCATTTTATTTTTATATAGCTTGTGAGTGATAACGTACGATGTAGAGCCTTTGTGAAAAATAATGAGCCAAAGTGGTTTCCTTCTGCTATTTATTAGCCCTGTAATACCGCTCTCGTAGCACCAATTAAAGTACACAATTCTGGATAAAGTGATGACTACAATCTATTTTAGCTCGCAAGCGTCACAGCAACACCCAGACGCAAATCACTTGGGATCTTTATTTTATTTATTTATTTAGGAATACTGCAGGCCTTAATAGGCCCAGGCAGGAGGGAAAAGTACGAACAAAAGTACAAAGTCTGCAAATATCAAGAATATATACAAGTAGGATCTATACAAAGCAACAACAAAGTGAATGTACTAACAAGTAAATGAGCACTAAAAGAAATGTGATACAAAGAAAAATAACATACAATATGAGAAGATAAACAATACAGAACTATCTAATCAATGTACAAAGGAGTTAGTAAAAAAAATAAACAGGGGAAAAAATACTGGATCACTGTTTTGAAAGAGGAAGGGCTAGATCTAAGATGAAATGGATGCGATAGAGTCGGTGTTGCTGAGTGTACTAAGAGGTAGGCTGTTCCAGTCGGCTACTGTTCGAGGAAAAAAGGAACACTTAAAGATGTTGGTTCTGGTATTGTAAGGCGTTAATGTGGCAGAGTGGCGATGTCTTGTTCGGCGAGCAGTGAGAGGCTTTATGTAAGGTTCAGGAGAAAGAGACAATTTATTATTATACAGTAAGAATAGAAATTTAAGCCTGTGAATTTTTCTTCTTAGTTGCAAGGACTGAATGTTGTGTTGGGCCATTAGGTCACTTGGAGAGTCACTGGTGCAATATTTGGAGAAGATGAATCTTACTGCTTTACGTTGGATCCTTTCTAGCGCATCGATGTTAGTTTTAGTGTAAGGATCCCATACGATAGCTGCATATTCAAGCTTAGGACGGACAAGAGAGGTATAAGCGGTTAGACGGGTCTCGGGAGGAGCATGTTTTAATTTGTGTCTGAGGTAGCAGAGTTTTTTGAAGGCTGAGTCGCAAAGGTGAGAGATGTGGGAGTTCCAACTGAGATTATTAGTTATGATGACACCCAGGTACTTATATTCATCAACCTCTGTAAGAGGCATGGATGCAAGATTATACGTAAACGAAAGTTTATTAATTTTTTTGGTGATTTTCATAAATACTGTTTTATCAATATTAAGCTGCATGTCCCAGCGTTCGCACCATGTTAAAATTTTTTGAAGGTTAGAGTTTAGGGTGATTTGGTCTTGCTGGCAGGTAATTTCATTAAAGAGTAAGCAGTCATCAGCGAATAATTTTATCTGTACAGGTTCAGTAATAGAGTCAACTATGTCATTAATGTATATATTAAATAATAAAGGTCCAAGAACACTTCCTTGGGGAACTCCAGAAGTAACAGCAAGGTCACTCGAACAGCAATTATCAATTGCAACAAATTGCCTACGGTTAGTGAGGTAAGCAGAAATCCAATTTACTAGGTATGAGGGAACGTCCAGATGAACAAGTTTTTCGATTAGTTTCGCGTGTGACACGAGATCAAACGCCTTCCTAAAATCCAGAAATATGATGTCAGTTTGTCCTGATTTGTCGACAACGCTAGTGAGACTGAGAATTACAGTAGTTAATTGGGTTACAGTGGAGAGGCCCTTCCTAAATCCATGCTGCATAGGAGTTAAAATAGCTCGATCATCAAGAAACCTAGTGATTTCGTTAGCAATAATGTGTTCTAAAAGTTTACAACAAGAGGAGGTTAGTGATATGGGGCGGTAGTTTTGAACTAATGATGGATCGCCTTTCTTTAGGATAGGAATGACACGAGCAGATAGCCAGTCGTTCGGAAGCACTGCTGAAGATAGTGATGCACGAAAGATGATAACAAGAAAACGCGATAGCATTTCGGCGTATCTGTGAAGAAACACGTTTGGTAAGTTGTCAGGCCCGGGTGATGATTTTGTTTTTATATTCAACAGCATAGAAAAGACGCCAGGCAAAGAAACAAGACTAAAGTCATCCTTCACCAATGTGTGATTCAGGCAACGGGGAACAGGCGAGTTTGAAAATATACTATTAAAATAAGCATTGAAGTGAACAGCGATCTCTTGTTTAGCGACGACAGGATTGCCCTCGTGCATAATATGGTCAACTGGTTTACTTTTTTTGCTGAGAAAGCTCCAAAACTTGCTGGGAGCAGTTCGGATGAAGTTAGGCAGGGTAAATTGAAAGTAACGAAGTTTAGCTGCCCTAACAGCCTCGTTTATTTAGCTTGGCATGGTAAGATTTCGTCACGAGAAATACCCCGTCGTCTCAGACGTTTGACTTTTCTCTTCGCATGCACTATCTCACGCGTCATCCAGGGAGTAGGTTTGGATGTTTTTTTAGTTCTGCTTGGAATAAAGTTGTCGATACAGTGCATACAAATATTCTTAAATTCGTCCCAAAGTTTAGCAGCGTCATGTCCCCCAAAAGCACTCAGACTATCATCAAGGTAATCTAGTACGCTCTCATCATTGGCACGTGAATAATCCTTTACAGAAACAGTTTTACAACTAGTAGACTTGGGAAGATCGATGGTACAGGAAAAAGCCACAAGTTCGTGATCAGAAATGCCTTGTTCAACAGAAACAGAAAACTCTTGAAAAGTCTGGCTAATAAATATAAGGTCAAGTATTGAAGCAGAAGCAGCGCTAATTCGTGTAGGCTCAGTAACCACTTGCTGTAAGTTATGCATCAAAATAATGTCACGCAAATGTTCATTGTTTACGCTCACATCAGCGCTATATGTACCGCGAATCCAGTCAATGCCCGGTAGATTGAAATCACCTATTAAAAAAATTTTATTGTGTACAAAAGATGCCATGTGTTCATGCAGATCTTGAAGAAATTGCGGAGGGGAATCAGGGGCTCGATAAACAGCAAATAATAGAAAAGATGTATTACGGCATAAAATTTTTAAAGAAAGCGTTTCAAGATTAGCTGTCTGACGTAGGAGAACTGCGGTGATATCTTGCCCCACCAAGACAGCAACACCACCACCCCTTGTATGCCTATCACGACGGAAAGCACGGTAATCAGAGGGAAAGACGTCCGTATCATCTATTTCGTCATGCAACCACGTTTCCGTGATGACGACCACGTGTGGGTTATGCCCAAGAATAACCGCTTCAAGCTTATCAGTTTTATTAAGAACACTTCGTGCATTAATGTTCAAAATTCGGAAATCACGAGGTGGAGGAAGTCAGTCCTTTTTTGAAGTGCTACGATAGTTATGAATTTTAACCCTGCTGTTGGTGGGATCGCTCCATATAAAGTAATCGTTATCGACTCGCAGTTTCTCGTCTATCAAAGCGACTTTCTTGCCTTGTTTTTTTTCTGCTTTCGCACTGTCCCATAGCAATTTACGTTTTCTGAGTGTTTCACGCGAGTAATCGTTTTGTACGGAAAAGCTTGTCCACTTTAGCTTGTAGGCGTTTTTTAGAACATCACGTTTTTCATCGAAGTTTTGAAAAAAAATGATAACTGGTCTTTGTTTACCCGGCTTCCCTAGACGATGGATTCTTCCAATTGAACTACAATTTACATTTAATTTCTCGGAAAATATATCGGTAACGACTTTTTGCTTAAGCTCAGTTTCCGTTTCACCGGCTTCCTCTTGAAGACCGAAGATCAACAGATTAGAACGCCTACTCCTGTCTTCTAAGTCCACAATTTTGGATTCTAGAGATTTTACGGTCCGTTCAAGATCATCTACACGAGCAGCACGTTTTTCTAATTCAGTGAACCGACGGCCCCAATCAGCGAAAATCTTTTCCATGTTATTTTGCTGTGTTCTAAGAGCCGCCACATCTTTAACCAATTTGGTTTGTCCTACCAGTAGTTCTTGCAGCATTTTTTCTATGTCGGGACCTGGATTTGTCTCAACATCACCGCACAATAGAAGCAAGCATGCACAGTACATTTCGTAAGCGACACTAGCACAACGCCGTGGGCACGGCAAGACCAAAAGGCAGCGGTAATCGCTCTTGAACGAAGCAGAGTAATAACTAACCTGCATTAAGCAGAGAAATGGCTTGTGAGGCCACATGCCCGCAGCTGGTCCGCCGTGCCCACTGAAGGTGTGCAGTTTCAGTCGTCCTTTTATATAGTTGTCGACCGATGTCACATGACGTGCAGGTGGCGCTGGGGTTGACGTGGGTGTGACCAAGGCTGGCATGAGAAGAAAGGTTCCTTGATAAGCCTCCGTCGGTGATCCCGTGTTAAGAAACCACGTGGAAGGAACAGGCACGTTTTGACAGCTTGTAGATCCGGTAGAACAGAAGTTTGGATGATACGTCGCTCCGGTCAAACCAAAAACGAGCACCTGCATTTTTTGATGAAGGCGACGCATAACAAAAGCCACAAGACCTGCCAGTGTTGTAGCATAAAGTTTGTCTTTCACGTAGTGAGCAAGCTGCAAAGCCCTACCTTTCTGAGGACAAGCAGGCATCAAGTCTGCTTTTTTTCATTTTGGACTAGCTGTTCTTAAGCACAGCCAGCACACTGCACCTTTGCCTTTCTGCTATATTGTGTCGTGTGGTTTCTGTGCGCTCTTTTTTTCTATGCATTATTTCGGTTAAGCCCAGGCGTGATTCGCGACTTCATTGCGGTGTATATGTCACTTCTTCCTTCTTCATCAGCATTGTGCGCTGTGTTTTTGCCATAGATCCTTACTTACCCACTGGCCCGGTGTGTCATACTTGACCAGCTTCTCGTCTTCTGCCAACTCTAGCGATGTGTGCGTTGTCTGTGTTCTCTATGTATTTGTTACAATATTTGTTACAATTTATTTGTAAGGCGAGATGCATTTGTTGTCTACCTTTGTCATATTGTGCTTTTTATATTCTCATACTCTACCTTGCCTTTGAATAAAACATTGCGGATGCTCTGTTTCTTTGACTGATATATACATTGATCACTTGTTCCAGAAGAAAAACACAAGCGCGATGAATAAAACCGTAGTGAATAATCATTACCTGCATCTCTTTTTATTATAACTTAATCGAAATAAAAATTACGTCACCACCGATTCGCACGAACCACTGAACAAAACAAAACAGGGAATCGCTAAATCAAAACGACCTACAAAAACTATCCATTTGGGCGATGAATAGTGGTCTGAAATCATGAACTTTCGTCATAGCCAAACGTCGGTTATGCAAAGTAATTCAAAATTTGCGCCAGTGAAACCTAAACCGGAAGCGCACGCCACTTGCTCTCATCAACCACTAGGTGTGCAAGAGTCGATTGGGCCGCTGGGGTCTATGGGAGTGTCCACTCTTCAACTTTTTTTATTTCTCTATGACCAAGGGACGCCGGACGCGCTCAAAGGCGCATGCGTCAAAGCAACGAAGCGCGGCGCGTGCCTGCGAGTATATGACAGGACCGGTGCCTGGCATGGCAACGCCGGCGTGCCGCGACGAAATGAACGCCGGCAAGCACGCGCACAACGTCACGTCGAAATGTATTGGCATCTTGACTGTGGCATGTAGTCATGTTTTCACATGACACGCAGTTCATGATTACATGATTTCACCGGTCCCATACCTTCGTCATTTATTGGCGTCACGAAATACGAAATTTGGCATATTTGAAGCCAGCGAAACGTCCACTAGGGCATCATGAGCGTAGCATGTAGTGATGTTGTTACTTGACATGAATCTCATAAATATCATCTTTGCACCAGTACCATACCTTCGTCATCCATTCACGTTCCGTAGTGCCATATTTGGTATAAGTGAAGCTAGCGAAACGGCGGCCGGTGCATCATGAGCGTGGCATGTAGTCATGTTGTTATCTAACACGCATGTCACGATTCTAATGTTAGGGTCTGTCGCTTGTGTTCCCCATGCAATCATGTCATACCATACCAGTTTTGCAACATGCCACGTGAACGAAACCGCCGCAAGAGCTGTAGGACCATGACATGTAAATCATGACATTCATGACACACGTGTCATGATTTTCATATTGTGACTAGTCGAATATGTTCTTCATACAGTCACGATAAGCCATACCAAGTTCAGTATCGATATCAATATCGAAATGGCCAGGAGAGCTAAATGTCGTAGGCGGCTTTATAGATAGATAGATAGATAGATAGATAGATAGATAGATAGATAGATAGATAGATAGATAGATAGATAGATAGATAGATAGATAGATAGATAGATAGATAGATGCGCTCAATGTCGCCGAAGTTCGCTAAGAAATACTTCGCATTTAAAAGAATGAGCAGGAAACGAGCGCGCGCATGATATACTTTTTGCTTCATAGTCAGCTTGTCTCGCCGCTAACTACAGTCACACGTCCAAGATCAAAACCTTGCCGAAAGAGGACACTCTGCATTGGCAAGTGCAAAATATCTGAACAGACGTATTTCTCTCTTTTGAGGCGGCGAGTGCTGAAGGGCGATAAGGCGTTGGCCCTAAGACGTTCAGCGCGTTGAACGAACACAAGCACGTGCTGTGGGAATACTTGGCGGCATTTTCGAAGCGCTCAGCTGCGCAGAGGAAACGAGCCAAAGGAAGGCACACACAGAGCCGGCCGTCTTGCACGCTTCTTCTTGCCCCTGAGTATTGTGTGTAGTCGTGCGAGTTTACCGGGTAGTCAAGATTAGCAGGCGCACTTGTCAAGCATTATAGCACTCGCAAATTTCCTGCTGTCAGCACTTAGTCACACAGTCTTCGTGATTTTAGTGCAGTGCTACCTCTATTTATTTCTTTTTTGATTCCGCTGAACATCATTCACTGTGCAGAAAAGGATATACGCCCGAACTTATCAGTTAACAGCAAGGGTAAAAGCCCCGTAAAATATTTTTTCTTGCGGTGCTATATAGGCAACCCAAGACGCGGTATCTTGAAAAAAACCATCTTAAAAAAAAACTGGGCTATTTGCATGTTCGTTATATGTATTTTTAATAAACGAGATATTGTTATTAAGGTGAATGACTGCTTTTTCGGGGCGCACCGGCCATGTCTTTTTCCAAAACGCGTGAAGTCATGTGAACTTTCTTGTTCTGAATGTGTGCGATGGTTCAGATAAGCGCCCAATTCGTAGATCCCGAACTGGCAGCAGATCTTCAACCCGGATTGAACGCTCTTAAGAACTTTACGCCAGTGTTACAAGCTGCCACTCTAGCGTCGCCAGCGCGAAGTCGGCGACGGGAATGACAGCAGGTTGGTTCGTTCCGTACGCAAGCAGAGACAGTGAAGAGATCAGAGACGTGGGAAAACAAAACAAACTTTACTCTAGTGATAATGCAGCACACGGGATCTAATACAACACTTCTATACAACTAACAAAATACAACGACACTTGATACAATTAAAGAAATATATAACAGAAACAATAAAATCAGCTTACGAGAGAGAACTATTGCAAACTACACAAACTAACAAGAATAGAACGACGGAGGAGAAAGTTCGAAGATATAAACAGGTGAAGGCATACGTGTGATGACCGGCAGCGTTGTGTCCCCGACGATCGGATGCGAGAAGTCGAAGAGAGTTCTGGCACGACTGCGATGTCGGCGGTGTTGCAACGCTGGTGGCTCCGGGAGGCTAGTGCTTGCAGGTGACTTCGAGCAGGTTGAGCTAACTCGAGGCGAAGTCCCGATGTCTACGTTGCAGACGTTATTATCGCGTCACAACTAGACGAACGGCTAAGTTTAGGTGGCCAGCCGATACAGAGCCACACTAAAAACTTCTAGAAGAGATGCTTGTTGATCTGTTTCTACACCATCTTGGTCAGCGACTAGTCTGCCTAGCAGGGCAAAATCCTGCGCTTAAATCCCCCTCGTGTCTCCTCGCTCTCTTCCTTGAGGACAAGAGACCTCTACCTGGGTCCAATCATGCACGTTTAATTGATGGGAAACTCCGCCCCAAAAATATTTTGACCCCACCCCTTTTTAATTGGGAGAGGGCCCGCAACTAGCGAGAGTGACAACCTGTCGGGCTGTTGCCATACGGCTTGGCCCCCAGAGCGTTTCCCACGCTTTTTTCCGTGGGAACGGTCAACCACTTAGCTCTCAGCCGTGGCGTCTCGTAGTCTAATCCTTTTTCGGGGTATACCGTGGCCTTCTACGACCTTGCAGACGCCGCCACAGTTACAAAAGGATTCACCGTCGGCGGCGACGTTCTAAGAAGAGCACCCCATTCTGCTCTTCTTGGCTCCCTTTCATGTGCCGCCGTTTCTCCCGGTCAGTCGGGGAGTACGGCGCCAGTTAATTGCCGTGACGCGGTGTCGCCAAAAATAGCCGTCCGTGACATTGCCCCCCACTTTCAGAATGTTATTCATAACATTTGTACACACGGAGGGGAATTTTTTCGACAACAAGTAACAAAACACCACCAACAAGGGAGGCATGCGGACTGTCCCTCTCATACACAACATACATAGGCAGAGTGCATCAAAGTAACAACAAAAGGAAAAACAAACAATTGTTAGAGTACCAGCTTCAATTACACGCAACAATATCAATGCGCCATACAACCAAGCAGAGGAAATAGCCGTGTTCGGCAGCCATCAATACAGAATACATTGCACGAATGTATACTACGAAACAAAACAAAACAGGTGCGCTCCTTTACTGTAGGGCAATCTTTCAATGAGCATTACAACAAGTAAAACAACCAATGCACCAAGCAAAAAGGAAATAACTCAAAATGCACTTCTTATACAATGAAATACGTACATACAAACAGAAAACAACTGACGGAAGGAGAAAAAATAACATGCTCATAGACCTCAATTCTCAATGCGCGCAACGACAACTGTACCGGGTCACGCCAATCTTAATCAATTTACGAAATCATTCGCTTTATGCTAACATCTTCCTCAAATGCTCATTCATGCCACATCCCCATGGCAGTGGAGGCATATCCATCACTCTTTAAAATTTAGCGGGCGTACCAAATCTTCAATTACGACATGCGTGCTCTTATCTTAAAAACTCCTTTCACGCAGTCGGTTGACTGATGCGGGTAACTGCTTCCGCATACTGCTTAAGAACTCAACTCAAAATTTTGACAAAGCTTACACACAAACAAAATTTAGAGGGAAGAAAAAGTATCAAAGCAAATTAGCGGTGGAGATGACACAGGAACACCACTTTAAAACCAAATATAAACAAACAAATGTGTTTCCAAAAAAAAAAAAACCTCCTGTGTCCGACTCTTCAGCCTACAACCGTCGCTCCCTCTTTAGTCCTACACGTGGCGGTCGAGGACTTGGCGAATTTCGAGGGCGCCCGAGGCAACGTCGCGTAAGTGCGACAAGCTGAACGGCAGCGCTACGCCTCATTTGCGATTTCGGCCGACTTCTGTCAATCTGGCGGAGGGAACCCGAGCAATGCAAGGGAAAGGGTGACGGTGTCCTCTTAGGTCTAGCCGAGCGGTGTTTAGCTATTGTCGCTTTTCTTGTAGGACCCCTTCGACACTCCCGTCCCCGCAAAGCTCTTAATCTTCGGCGCGCATTCCGTCGCGCGAATGCGCGCTGTGGGCTACCCTTTCGCCGCTGGCGCCTTACTTCCCGCCCCACAGGCCTCTTCGCTGAACTGGCTGTTGAGCCACCCTCTTTCCTTTTTCCCCGATGCTTGCATCTTCCTTCGTGCCTTCGCTCTGTCGCGCGCGTACCCTTCACTTGTCTACGGCGACGTCTGCGACCAATTTTTTCTGCACCGTTAGGAAATTGGCCTCGGTTCGCGTCATAGATGGGTTTACAGCTCAAGGGTGCTTCTGCACCACCTGCCCTACTGCTTCGACACTTTGATTTCTCGGCAGTGTTGCCTTGTCGGGCCGGTTGACTTGCGCTAACCTTGTGCTCACGCACCCCACGAAACTGGCACCTTCCATTTGATTTCATTTGCAAAGGACCCGCTGTCCCCTTTTCCTTCGTCCGGCAGTTCAGACGCATACAAATGAACTTTGACGCTGACGCAAAATGCCTAGTCCTGCTTGCTGCGCTAATAGGCTTTAAACTTTTCTGAACATGCGTAGAGCTGCTTGTCTCACTCGCGACTTTGCGACGTCTCTTGCGTCTGCGCCGCTTTCTGCGACTCGTCTCTGAGCCTACCGCTCGCAGCTCAAGGTCGCTAACACTCTCACTGCACTCGTCTGCTTTCTCACAGTATTCGTCCGCTGTGAAACCCGCGCCGTCTAAATGATTTTCGAGAAAATCACATATTCCACACTCTAGATCGGCGGACAGCTCGACGCTCTCAGAAACAGTGCAGCTACTTTCCCGCAAAAAATCTCGCTCGTCTTGCTGGGAGCTGCCTACAACCACACTGTTCTCATCCTCTACCTTCGCTGCTTCTCCTGAGCTTTCTCCGGTGTTCTTGCCTACTTCGACCTCATTTGCAAGATCCACCGTCGCGACAACCACAGTTGAGGTCTGTACCAGCTGTTCTACAGCTATCCTAGCTGTTTCGCTAACAGTTGACTGGCACAGCACCTCGTCGCACTTGCTCTGGCATTCATCGGCCTCTCTACTCCTCGCAGCATCGCCGTGCTCACTGCTGGATCTGCTCACACTGCTACTCTCATTGAGGCGAATCTTTAATTGCAGTAACTGTACTTCCCGTTCTCCGGCTTCCCTTGCCGCTTCCCTTTCTTTCGCCCTTTCTTTGCGCTCTCTCTCTCTTTTTTCCCTTGCCACTTCTCGTTCTCCCGCTTCCCTTGCCGCTTCTCGTTCTTTCGCCCTTTCTTTGCGCTCTCTCTCCCTTTCTTTCCTTGCGGCTTCTCGTTCTTTCGCCCTTTCTTCGCGCTCTCTCTCCCTTTCTTTTTCCCTTTTCTCCCGGGCCCGTGCCCGCTCTTCTCTGGCTAACGTCTGCGCCTGTTCCTGCTGCTCCTTAACACATTGTCTCAGTTCGGCGCCCTCGAGGCCTAACTGTTTACCGTGTGCGATCCACTTATCAAAATCCATCCACTCCATACTGCAACTGTCACTATAATGCCACTATAAAAACAGCGCAATCATATGGAGGATGCAACCGCTTCAACTGTGCGGCTCTATCACAACGCTGTCCGCACGGTTCTCGTTCACCCCTCACTGTCTTACTCTTGTACGGAACGTCCTGTCGCGGACGCCAGTTTTGTTACAAGCTGCCACTCTAGCGTCGCCAGCGCGAAGTCGGCGACGGGAATGACAGCAGGTTGGTTCGTTCCGTACGCAAGCAGAGACAGTGAAGAGATCAGAGACGTGGGAAAACAAAACAAACTTTACTCTAGTGATAATGCAGCACACGGGATCTAATACAACACTTCTATACAACTAACAAAATACAACGACACTTGATACAATTAAAGAAATATATAACAGAAACAATAAAATCAGCTTACGAGAGAGAACTATTACAAACTACACAAACTAACAAGAATAGAACGACGGAGGAGAAAGTTCGAAGATATAAACAGGTGAAGGCATACGTGTGATGACCGGCAGCGTTGTGTCCCCGACGATCGGATGCGAGAAGTCGAAGAGAGTTCTGGCACGACTGCGATGTCGGCGGTGTTGCAACGCTGGTGGCTCCGGGAGGCTAGTGCTTGCAGGTGACTTCGAGCAGGTTGAGCTAACTCGAGGCGAAGTCCCGATGTCTACGTTGCAGACGTTATTATCGCGTCACAACTAGACGAACGGCTAAGTTTAGGTGGCCAGCCGATACAGAGCCACACTAAAAACTTCTAGAAGAGATGCTTGTTGATCTGTTTCTACACCATCTTGGTCAGCGACTAGTCTGCCTAGCAGGGCAAAATCCTGCGCTTAAATCCCCCTCGTGTCTCCTCGCTCTCTTCCTTGAGGACAAGAGACCTCTACCTGGGTCCAATCATGCACGTTTAATTGATGGGAAACTCCGCCCCAAAAATATTTTGACCCCACCCCTTTTTAATTGGGAGAGGGCCCGCAACTAGCGAGAGTGACAACCTGTCGGGCTGTTGCCATACGGCTTGGCCCCCAGAGCGTTTCCCACGCTTTTTTCCGTGGGAACGGTCAACCACTTAGCTCTCAGCCGTGGCGTCTCGTAGTCTAATCCTTTTTCGGGGTATACCGTGGCCTTCTACGACCTTGCAGACGCCGCCACAGTTACAAAAGGATTCACCGTCGGCGGCGACGTTCTAAGAAGAGCACCCCATTCTGCCCTTCTTGGCTCCCTTTCATGTGCCGCCGTTTCTCCCGGTCAGTCGGGGAGTACGGCGCCAGTTAATTGCCGTGACGCGGTGTCGCCAAAAATAGCCGTCCGTGACAGCCAGGCAAGGCTCCGCGAGCACATTCTCGTCTTTTAGTGATCCACACCCCCCAACCCCTCTTATGCTCCCAGCATCTTTCGAACTTCTAGGTCCCACTCAGCATTCAGCGCAACTTTAGTTCAGCATTGCGCAATGCTTCCATTGCACTTCACGCATGCAGCACGGCCGCCGCTACCATTGTGGTGCCTACACTCCCTCAAAGCCCTTCTTACAATTCCTGGCATCCGAAATAAGAAAAAGTCGTCGCATCTAGCCCTGAAACAGGTCACATTACTCTTCCTGAGAGAGAAGCACAACGGACACCTTCGCATTTACACGGATGGCTCTGTGTTTTTAGTAGGCTCAGCAGGGGCAGTGGTTATTCCCGCGAGTCAGATCACAATGAAATTCATGACATCGCATTTGACGTCGTCGATAGCTGCAGAACTCGCCGCCATACGTGAAGCTCTTGAGTTTATATTTAAGAACCTTCGCGAAATCGGTCCATCTTCTCGGACTTGAAGGCTGCTCTTCAACGTCTCTTGTCACCCTTTCTTCATGGACATAAGAACAGTTAGTAGCTGAAATAAGGTTTCTTCACCACCCAGCAATCCAGAAACAGCACAGCATAGTGTATCAGTGGATACCAGGTCATCGCGGTATATGTGGCAATGACCGTGCAGATGAGGCCGCTAGATCTGCCCACGACGCTACCCAATACACAGCCATACCGTTCTGAAGAACCGACGCAGCTACAAGACTTCGTTCGCTTGCACGTGATCTCACGCTGGTACAGTGGAACTCGACAGAATTCACAAACGCACGCCTGCATAACTTCGATATCGATCTGCAGCTTCATCTTCCCTCAGAGACTCAGAGATATCTCGAGCTGAGCAGACTCTTCTATGCCGCCTGTGGCTTGGAGTGGCCTTCGCGAACGCATACTCCTATCTCATTGGAATGGCCAGCTCTTCTACATGCACTTACTGCAGCTGCGAAGAAACCGTCGCGCACCTTCTATGCGAGTGCACCCATTTCAACGCGCAAATACAAGAACTGACCGCAGCTCTGGATAGACTGGATGATCGGCCTTTGTCGGAACACAGGATTCTGGGTCATTGGCCGAGCCCATCCTCAACCAAGAAGGCTTTGAAAGCTTTACTACGCTTTTTGCGGACAACTGGCCTCAGAGACAGACTTTAGTGTCTTATACTCTTTGATGTTGCTTTTTCTTTGTCGCAATTTTTTTGTAATTTCGCTCTCTCTCTTCGCAACATTTCTTTTTGCCATCTTTTATTACCCTCACCCCTTTCCCCAGCACAGAGTGGCCAGCCGGTCTAAGAACGGGCTAACCTCCCTGTCCTTTCGCTTAAACTTTCCTTCCTTCCTTCCTTCCTTCCTTCCTTCCTTCCTTCCTTCCTTCCTTCCTTCCTTCCTTCCTTCCTTCCTTCCTTCCTTCCTTCCTTCCTTCCTTCCTTCCTTCCTTCCTTCCTTCCTTCCTTTCGGGAACATTATTGAAATAATGCTCGTATGTCAGTGAAGTTATGCGGCGTTCTAATAGATGTTTAACACAGTGTATTTCTGTCCTGCTGGTGTAGCAACATTGCTCATCTGCACTTTTTTCAAACGCATCTTGTGTTATAAAGACTGCTAAAACTCGTAGGGTATATGCAAGCTTGTTGTTTACTATTAGTTGTTGTTGTTGTTGTTGTTGTTCTTGTTGTTGTTGTTGTAGCTGAAGTGCGCTTCGTAAAACTGCTTTTATAACAAAAACGTTTTCAATCACTTCCACCTAGGCTTTGTATAGATACCAAAAAACATAAAAAAACAAAACAAAACACGGGGAAATGAAAGTTTGCAAGATTCAAAGACGGAGTAACGGAAAGCAAAGGTCGAAAATAAGTAATTGAGAAACGCAACGCTGCAGCCAATACATGATGATGACTAAAGAATTTCAACATTGTGCTCCTCTGCTCTCAGTTTTAATGCCGGTTGAATTATACGTGTAATTCCGACAGTCGACTTCTACAAGGCGCCCCAAATAAAAAGACATGGGATAATTAAAATTGAGATATTATCGTTATAGTACTGAGAGTTGGGTAGTCGGTACGGATGCATTTTTGGTTAGAGCGCAAAATCGACGAAGACGGAAGGGACACAGACGAGCGCTTGCCTGCGCCCCTACCGTCTTTGTCCATTTCGCCCTCTAACCAACAATGCAAAATATTATCGCCTAGCAAGCTCTAATTTTCAATATATATCTATGTCGAAGATACAAGCACTTCGGAACTCGAAGAACTTTTCAGGACGTTGTTCAGATATTTGTTTTTTTTATCCTCACACGAGTCGATAGCACTGCATTGTCTTCGTGTCAACGTGCGAACTCGGTCGCCTCGTTTGGTGTACCCGATGGCATCGCACGGGTGGACGCCCTTGAGAACCGGCTCTAGCCTAACAGACCTACCGGCTTAGCGCATTTAGTTTCCCACAGCTGTTCGTGAAAGCACCTGTGGATTAATTAGATAATGCTAGCTCAGGCTTGTTGTTCTATATAGTTCGTTTCTGAGGTGGACGAGCAGCTGAGGATGCAATCGAACACAGTCTCAACATGAAGGGACGAGGTCATTCGTGTTCCAAGAAGACCCCTACGCACCCCCTTACAGTCTCCCAAAAATGTTCAATAATATGTTACAATACAAGTATTTCAACATCTTATTGTATTACTTCGTCACGTCTCTCGTCCATAAAGCACGATATATATATATATATATATATATATATATATATATATATATATATATATATATATATATATATATATATAAAAAATAAGGGAAAGAAGTGTATACCTAAGGGCTCGTTTTTCCGTGTTTTAACACAATATTAATGAGATATAACAGACAGTAATGCCAAGGAATGTACAGGGGAAGTTATTAAAACCAATGGAATGTAAATAAGAAGAAAGAAAAGTGGATGAAAAAATTACCAACTGCTCACAGTTGGTAATTTTTTCATCCAATTTTCTTTCTTCTTATTTACATTCCATTGGTTTTAATAACTTCCCCTGTACATTCCTTGGCATTACTGTCTGTTATATCTCATATATATATATATATATATATATATATATATATATATATATATATATATATATATATATATATATATATATATATATATCTATATATATATATATATATATATATATATATATATATATATATATATATATATATATATATATATATATATGAAGGACGCTATAGTGGAGGGCTCCCGAAATCTCTACCCCTCAGGCTCTCTAACCCACGCTTAAATCTAAGTACAAGGGGGTTTTAAGCTCGACGTTATGGTTTTAAAGACTATCGTGTTTCTTTTCTTTCGTCCCTCTGCTTGCATCGAGGGTGCAATAAGAAGCATTTGGGTGGATGTGACCGGGGGGTGGGGGGTTAAAGGGTTAAACTATGCTTTATGCGTGTTCGTGCGTATATTTGTATGTGTGCGTTTATATACGCATGCGAAATTTTAAACAAATTTTGATTTGAAGACCCCTTATCTACAGGCTCCCCAACTAAACTAGTGGTTTGCACCATTCTCATTTTTCATACACCTGATAACGTGCCCATCGTGCAACGTTATCAACAGATGGCGTCACTTCATTACATTTTATCTTCATCATCAAATGGATCCGTGGCTTACACTAAATGCAAGGATCACGACAAAGATTTCATGATATGCCGCCAGATATCAGTATAACACAGCCACGTAAGTGCCATCAGTGGCAGAGACGTCGTCATAGTGATAACAACGAGACTTCGCGCGCGCGCAAGAAATAGTGAAATGCAACACAGAGGAACTGAGAAAAGGATAAGTAGCTGAGCAAAGAAAAAAAAAATAGAAGTATTCGGTAGCGTGTTAAGATAAACCTCTTTAAGTGCAGCTCATTCTCTCTGTGTTCAAAACTGTCAAGCGGCAGAAAACAACATATAAGCTTTTTTTTTCTACGAGCAACCCAGTAAAAAAAAACATAGAGGACAGGAGACCAGTTCAGTCACTGCGGATATCGCTAAAAGCATTAGCCGGCCATGTTTTTGTTGACGCGAATAGCATGTTTAATGTTTATCTTAGAGGTGTACAGACGCAGAAACTCCGGCTTTGTGTTTTTCGGGGCTGCATTTTTTGCATGGGGCTGGTTAGTCATAACATGGCACACCGTTTGTTGCAGCACGCGAGAAACACATAATTGCAGGCACATATTATCAACCGATTGAAATTTCACTTAGAGAGAGCTCCAAGAACAACAACCCGCTGGGTGCAACTGTCACCACCTGTGTAGCCTGCGCAGATATCGATCTTGTGAGTACAGAGAATTGTGGCGCACTTCTGCACTGTCCACATCAAGAGCTCCTTTCGGAATGAAAACGTAACTGCACTGTCGCTAGACATAAAACTCTCAACGAGGGCACCACGGGCACGCATTCGCAACCAGCTGCCGAGAAGCTGGAACAAACGCCGCAAAACAAAAACGGCGGCTATGGCGTCTATAAAACTTGTTTTATTGACTGCAGTTTCTTACAAGAAATGCAGGATAAGGGTACCCAAGGGGTCGCTTTCGATGCTGTTAATACTTTCATAATTTAATCTTTAAAATTGCTGTAAAATACCCCATACGCTCCCTTTCATGCCACCTCTGAAACCTGCAAACCTTCTCCACCCTATCGCACCACCATGGACACCTTTCGAACTCGTCGGAATGGACCGTCTTGAACCCTTCCCTTTGTCGGCCACTGTACACAAATTGATTATAGTGGCAACTGATTAGTTGACCCGATATGTTGAGACAAAGGCGTTACCCGGCGGTACAGCGTCTGAAGTCACGAAGTTCTTCCTGCACCACATCGTCCAACGGCACGGCGCGCCGTCATGTGTGATTACGGATAGAGGAACGCCATTTACGGCACAAATGCTGGAGGACAATTTTAGACTGAGCTGCACAATTTACCGAAAAACAATAAAGTTCATTAGTCTTTGGCTTACCACCCAAAGACTAAAGGACTGACGGAGAGGCTCGACAAGACCATAGCGGACATGCTTCTCAATCAATGTACCTGGACGTGCAGCACAAAACCTGGGACGATATTCTGCCATACGTCACGTCCGCATACAATACGGCAATGCAGGAAACAAGCCGATTTTCACCTTTCCACCTTGTTTAGGGACGCAACGCACAAACCATGTGGCAATATTTTGCACATGATTTACGTATGTTCACGGCAATTAATCCCGCTGGCTATCGCGGCCGCCAAGTTGTGTGTCAGAGCCCCTTTAACAACCAATTGGAAAGGGATAGTGGTCACCAAGAATCGGAGACAACTCGTGCGTGTATTTTTATTTCAATAATTAACAAGCAGTGGTGGCCCTAGGGTATTAAAAGATCAAAGAAAAAAAACACTTAATTATGAATCACTTCTTCGTTGTTCCACGGTACCCCCCACGGGCTCGGGTGAATTACAGTGAACATTAACATGAGTCCCAACAATACGCGTTGAAACATTCACTGAGCCAAAGTTAAGGCGATGGAGAGAAACTTAGCACATTCGCTGAGGTTAGTCATGCAGGGTGAGTCATCTGGTGTGAGTCATGCGGGAGAGGGGCCGTGTCATGGTTGCTGCCACGCGAGACTGGTGAAGCACTAGCCCCAATCTGTCGGGGCGAAAGGAACATAGACAAGGGGAGACGAACTATGAATAGGCTGGTTCGCTACTCCGCGCGGAGGAGGAAGGAATAGTTTTACAGGGAAAGGCGGGAAGACGGGTATCTCGTGACTATATTTTGGGATTATTTATATGACTTGGTCTTATGTGCGTTCTTTTGTAACGGGGTAGTAACCGGTTTGCCAACACACTCGAAAACGAATGCGCTTTTTCTTCAGTTCTGTCTCATGCCGAGTGCATGTCAATCGAATTGGTTGTAGAATAGAGGACAAAAATGAATTCACGTTTCAACTTTCTGCCTCGTACGAACGTGTCCACATGGCGTCGTCTACCAGCAACGGCAGCGGTGTCCTGCAGTTATTGAACGGAAAATCGGCAAACAAACAAACAAACAAACAAACAAAAAAAACAAAGACTAACAAACTTATCGCCGCCTGAAATGTCTGACAAAATAGCACCAGGTATAGTGTTGTCAATAGCTAAGATGATCATATATTATCAATACCTATAGATTATCAATTACTAACTTCCACCAGTCTTATTTTTCCCTGCTAACATGATGACTTAGAGGACACCACAATTTGAGTTGAAAGACAACTTTCGTTTACCCAGAATTCTTAGTAAAAATGGTAAGCCTACTTTAATATTCACCTGTAATTATGAAACAGCCTCGCGCTTATCTAAAAAACTGCAGTATAACATATTTAGAAAAAAGATAAATGTATGCTTACTTAGCGCAGGCTAACCAGATGAGCCAGTTTTTCTCACTTATAGAGTGTTTTTTTTTCGGCGTATTTAGATAAAGGCACTAAACTGCTTATTATCACTTGACCTTTTTCTCGTAGCCTTTTGGCTATGACGCGATATGTTAAAACTGTAATATTTTATGTGATGATTTGCTTATATTTTTCTGCTGATATATTTTTCACTACATTCGCTTTTGCTGCATTGAAGTGCTCATTACTATCACTGTCTTTGTACAGGAGTTCCCGGTACTGTCTTTGAGTGTGAAACCTCCTTATGTACCCCAAATCCCTCTATATCATTAGCAATTTTCAATAAAGTTTCGATTAGCAAGAAAAACAAAAAAAACTATTATTCTTATTATTAATATTGATTCTTGGATCTCACAGCCGACACCCGTTAGAAAGTTACGCTAAAGTTTCATTAGAGTTGCAAGACGCGCGTACTTTTCCAGGATATTTATTATTTTACCGTGCAGTTTCCTGTGTTCTTAATGGATGGTGTCTAATTGTCCCGCAAAAAGAGATTGCTTCGTGACGCCATATAAAACGTTTATCAGGATTCTCCGATTGGTCGCTCCTGCACGAAATCTTGAGTCAATATTGATAGCTAGATTTTTTATTATTTTTCATCTGATATAATTTTTCAACACGAAAGTGTATTATGCTGCTGTCTACCAAGACTTCAGCGACGGATTCTAGTCAAGGAAATTACGTCGCAAAAACACAAGCCATCAGATAACAAAAGTTCAAACAACGGAAGTCAAACCCATATCCTCTCCGACAATTATACAAGAGATGCCAGGCACGCTATCCACTGCGCCACGGTCGAAAGCTTTGTATAGGGTTTAAAAACAGGCTTCTTACTGTCCTCTAACAGCGCTCTTCGTAAAGCGCAGCAATGCACATAGACGTACTCTATAAAGGGTTAGCTAAAATTTGGCTACCTTCCTGGTTCCTCGACAAAGAAATCCCTCTACTTCTACAACCAATAAGGTCCCCAAGCTCAGAGTTCTCGCTGACTCATTGCCTATTCTTTCCGAAAAGCCGGGCTGGCACACTTTTTCGACAAAAGAATTGAAGCAAGGATAGTTGGAAGGTGGTAGGGCGGGTGTGGCGGTGTATAAGATAAGCGCCTCCTTCGCAACAAAACGACGTGGGTAAGGGAAAGATGAATGGGAAAATGTGAACGGAAAAAAAAGAGAGAAACAAGAAAATGAGTCACTCACCGGTGTAAAAGGAGCTCGCAAATGTCACTCAGGTCAGTCGTCACTGAGACCTCGTAGACGAAGGAGTCATATCAAGCTGAAAAGTCGGGCCAAAACTCCGAAGGAGCACAAGAAAAACCAGGAACCAGGCAACAGATTCGAAGATGAACACCCCACAGAAAGGAAACTGCGGCCTGTACTCTTTGGAATGTTTTCTGCCACGGATGGGATATGCATACATGCTCCGAGGATTCAAGTCTCCCTTCCTGGATCGGAAAGTTGTCACGTTTGTGCATGAGATACCGAGCTACTACGTGTGTTCCATCTGCGGAGCTGTGCACGCGAAGATGTGGCTGCTGCCATGTTTGCACGCCGTGTGCGGCTACTGCCGAGACAGTCTCATTGTCAACTTGACCGAGAACCAGCTCGAAGACGGCGGAGCACTCGACGAAACTGTCTTGTACCGTGACTGCGCCCTGTGTCCTGCCGATTCCCTTCCGTTACCGCTGGCCAACCTCTACATCGAGCCTGGTGACCTCAGTTTCTTGGAAGAAGAGCCTGTGTTGTGCTTGAACGCTGAGCTCGGGTGCCCGTTCGAGGGACAACTGAGGTTCCTCGAGTTCCATTACTCAGATTGCTGCTTTGGTCCCGGGATTGCATACCACACCGAAGATATGTAGATCCAAGCAATCTACCACCTGCAAAAAATTGTGCAGTCGGCAACCATGTGAACTGTGTAGGAGGACGGACAACAATGCAACAGCTGCAGTAACTGGTGAACTGACTCTCTACCGAACTTCTGAGTAAAACAGAAAGCGTCCTGAACGACTCTGTTCAATTATTTAACTAGGTAGGAGTCCTATAAACAGCTTTGTTTTCTTCTATCCATGCAATGGCTTGAGTCCTTATTGCATGCATGTCGTCATGGCAATGGTCTGAACTTGCGCATGACGAGAGCTTTCTGTATGCAATTAGCCAGCAAACAGAACAGATGTTGAACTTATAACGCAATGGCAGAATGCACTCATATAATACAGCGAAGTGTCCACTCAGCTTACCTCATTACGACATTTGAGTGTTTATTATTTTAAGGTCTCTTAATTACGTCCAAGTCAATCGAAAAGATTGGTTTGAGCAGCGGAACTCGCTATAGGAAGAACAAATATCAGACAGACATAGACTTCCCTATTCTTGTCTGTCTCATATCTTTTTGCGTCGTATGAAGTTTCGCTGCTCACTCCAAGCTTAGTTATCAACCAACTAGCTCCGTTGAATACCAATTTGATATTACAAGAATAATACACCGTTCCTAATTTCTTTGTATTATTCAGTGTTCGTTAATTATTAGTGGCAGTGATCTGTGTGTCAGTGTGAGGGTGTAACAAGCATGCCAAAGAGGGCGAGAGCGAACTAAGTTTGGCAAGGGCCTTTCTTTACCATCCGCCTGAACGTCAGCGCAGCGATGTAACGCCTTTGCCCCTGGGCACCGTCCTGAGCTATCATGACGGGTGTGGTTGTCGGTCTCGTTGAAGGGTCAGTGAGAAGAAATGTTGATTCTATGTATATATCAGCAAATTGTCCTTCGACAACACCTAAAGCACAGATGTTTTAGTCCAGGCTCACAGTGTGGAACCAGTCGCCTGAAGCAAACGGACTTGCATGTACAGCTGCTGAAATTCCACTTTTAGGGGCGAAGCTCCTTAGGGCGTGAGCTGTGCGTCCCCTGTATGTAGCCACCTCTAGTTTAGTTCTTGCAGTGTTCACTAGATGGCAGTACCGTTCCCTGTATGTAGCCACCTCTAGTTTAGTTCTTGCAGTGTTCACTAGATGGCGGTACCGTCTCCTGTATGTAGCCACCTCTCGTTTAGTTCTTGTAGTGTTTACTAGATGGGGGTACTTGTAGCTGATGATGAAAAGATGCAAGATGTTATAAACTAGAAAGCGGTACTTGTAGTTGATGAAAGACACGAGATCTTATAAAATAGGAATGTCACATATGGCGCGTGTCATTGGTTGAAGGCAATCGTTCGATTTAGTGCGGCGACGTACGCTAGGGGAAGCGATGTAATAAAATCGAGTGGGCAAAATGTACAGAGGATTCATGGTTTACAAGGTTTACCTCCGGAGCTTCGCCCACTCATCATCATTCACTTCGTGGATATGGCGGAATTTTTTTTCTCACTGCTTACCCATTGCATGTAGTACTAGCGCAATTCAAAAGGGCCCTGCAACACTTTCTGAGCAATGTCAGAAAACGCTGCAGATAGGTAGTGGAGGCTCCCGAGAACACGCGATTCAAATGTTATAGTGCCTCACGTGGCCTGGAAGTCACAAATTATCAAAGTCGGCTTAAAATTGCTTTCTTTTTCCTCGACAAATGACAGGAGACGCTCAAAAATCCCACGTAGTTTACCCATCTATCAGCCATTGGCTGATTTAAACACAGCGCGCTCGTTTGTTACAGAGATCGCCGCGAGAGGCCGTCACTTGTCCACGCGTGCATGAGTGATCACACTAAAAAAGCCGCGTATTCGAGAGAAAAAATATAAAAAAGTGATCAAGGTCTCGAGGCGTGTGTGACGGTTTTTGTCTGCCCCTCCCATTTCTCTCTGCTTAGCTTCCAGCGCTTTCGTCGGAACGAGGGAAGACAAAATGCGACTGCAACGGGGGACAAATCTTTATAACTCCGCTCGTACTGGACGGATCTTTAAAATTTTTACTGCGTTGAATTTGCGAGGCAATACGCTTTCCAAGCGAATCAATTTAATGGTTACAATAAAAGGGTTTCATGGTCCCCTTCGGCTATGTATTTCGAGGCTCAAGTTCGACTTGAATGAAAGTAAAGAGAACAAACACCAACCAAAATGAGACTTTTAAAAGAGTAAAAAAAACGTCTTTTCGAATTTTTTATTGGAAGCCATGCTTCACATAAAAGTGGTCAAGTGAAGTGCGCTAATGTCTGTTTCGAACAGTAGGATGTGGCGATGAGACACCAGCGAAAGCCGAAAGTGAGTTACTCCAAGATGGCGAAAGGGTGGGCGGAGGGTGATATATATATATATATATATATATATATATATATATATATATATATATATATATATATATATATATATATATATATAGTGGGAGTAATAATTCAATGGGCCAGTTAGTCTTCGTGAAGGTATAGGATATGGCACAACGGGAGCGTTTTGAACCAGGATAAATATATTTATTTCCCAACAGTTTCGGGAGGGGTCCTCCCTTCATCAGTAGATGAGTATAACTCATCCCCTGATGAAGGGAGGACCCCTCCCGAAACTGTTGGGAAATAAATATATGTATCCTCGTTGACAACGCTCCCGTTGTGCCATATATATATATATATATATATATATATATATATATATATATATATATATATATATATATAACATTTTACATACAACAAAAAACGTTATATGTCTCATGCAAAACGTTCAGACAACGTTGTTGGAGAACATAAAACGTTTCTTCAACATTCGCAACAAAAATACGTTACTTTAATGTTTTGTGCTACCTGGATAGGGTCCACAAAGGGAAACTGAAGTCAAATAACAATTTACGTCAGAGTGAAAGCTCTATGTATGACAACATCTAAAACGACAATATTATCAACAACAATGCCCTACTTACCGAGAAATAAAAGTAAATAAATGCACATGAATACACGCGGTGCAGAACGACGTTCTCAAAATGATACCGATGGCGTCGGACGAACCACCTACAATTATTCCTTAATAATCAATATAGCTGCACTAAATAAAGAAGTTCCGTGCATTAAGACACGCAACGAAATGCTGCTTGTTCTTTTCTGTTTTATTCATGGAAAAAAGAACCTTCGAGCGTTACTCCGTGGAATGGCGCGAGTGGTCAAAAATTCGATTTTCGCCTGGTTACACTGAACAGGTCGTGCTATCTAGCGGGGAGCTGTTGAACTATGGTGCCTAGAAGATCAGCGTGACGGGCAGGGGCCAGCGGGTGCACATACCGGTGATAAAACATGCATGACGGCGGCGCTAGGTGGCGCTACGCGCGTCGGGGGCGCGTTGAGCGGGGTTGTTCGATCGTGACTGACGGCGACTATACTGTGCAGGTTGAGCGGCATGCATTCAAAGATTAACTTTTCACACTCAAATATCGTCAAAGGCGAATCACAATAAGTATCCACTTTTACATTAGAAATCTAAATGAATGTTGTACTACTAGATTCGTTGTTTATGGTTCAAAGGGCACGCTCGATTTCTCATATTTTATGCAAGTGAGCAACTTTGTTGTGGTTCCACTTTCTGCGTGAGGTATGCGCTAAGAGGGCGTGTTGAAGGGCGGGTGACAGAGGCCAGCGAGTGTTTCTTTTGTAAATTTCAAGCTATGTGACCGTCCTATATATATATATATATATATATATATATATATATATATATATATATATATATATATATATATATATATATATATATATATATATATATATATATGCTTGCGCTGACCTTTTTTTTCTGTGCGTGCATTGTTTACCCGCCGATGTGGTCTTGTGGTTAAGGCACTCAGCTGCTGACCCGCCCGTCGCTGGATCGAATCCAAGCTGCAGCGGCCGCATTTTCGATGGAGGCAAACATGCTTCAGACCAGTGTGCCGAGATTTATGGGCACGCGAAGAAACCCAGGTGAACGAAATTCTTGGAGCCCTCCAATACGATGTCTCTCATAATTGTACGGTGGTTTCGTTACGTTAAACCCTAAAAGTTAATATTAGGACATTTTAGAATACCATTTGCAAGTGCTTCGGGCGTTGCGGCCGCCATATATGAGTTTTAGAATAGCGTTTGCCCTGCTGCATCGCAACGCACGATCGCAGCGACACTGTCGCCTCGAAAGCAGCGCTTGGGGGGCCACATGCGGGCCGCGATCGCCGCATGCAATTTTGGATTTTCTGCGTGCGGTCTGCGAACGCGAACGCCGACTCACGTTACGACGCATGCGCAGTAGCAGCGATCACACCGCAAGGGCTCGCGGTAAGCTATTCTAAAACTCCCTATTAACTTGAATGTTTCAAAAGAGGCTACATTCTCTTAACATTTATATATTGTGCATGTCACGACATTAACTTTTGGTCATTCTACTACGACTTCGAATATTCATATCCAAAAAGCGTTTCTGGCTGTGTAAAAAAAAATGCTTGTACGATGGATCCAGCCGGTTCTGGAAAAATAGTTTATTTTCTCGGCATGATCATATATAAGTTGAGCACAGCGAGAACTTCAACACAGGGCAAAAAAAAAAAACCATCAGCAGCTAGCAGACGGTGGCGTGTGTTTTCATGCCTTGGAAATTGTGTATTTGAAACGCCGCGCTTCCTTCTTGACTTCTGATTTGGCAAGACCTTTCGTGGATACTCGCAATGCATGCAAGTACCCTTGCTTACACACGTAAGGCTGCACTTAGAAGAAAAGTACAAGCCAGAAAAATGTTCATAGTTTCCAGCTGTGTTCGGTTTTATAATACCACAGCCAGCACATAAAATCAGGGAATGTGCACAGTTCAGCGCCAACTGTGCCTCATCTGGTGAGGCAACATCGCGTTTTTGCTTGAGTTTGCCCCTTAGCAAAATAAAGCAAGTTAATTTTCCAACTTCCTCACCAGCCTGCTCGAACTTTACCGATTTCGGCAGCAGTAGGTGATCCAACTCGGCACCTTCAAATTCGCAAAGGCCGAAAGTCACGGTCCTAGGTTCAGTGGGAAACGATAGTTTGTTCCAGCTTGTGTTAGGAAGCCTGATGTTGCGGTACACATATTCTGCACTGCCTTCACTCTGCGGCTCCACTTCTACCGTGTCAGTGTTGACGGCCGTAGTAAAGCCAGATTCTGTTCGACGCTTTTCTTCTAATAGTTGTTCACTTTTCTTTAGTCTACTGCTGCTTTACAGTCATCCTTTTTTTTCGGGGGCTCACCTTGTTCACACAGGTTTCTCTCCTTTCTTCTGTTTGGCATTTTTCTCGCATCCTGGGAGACTGTAGGAACAGCGTCCTCTGTTAGGCTGATCGCGTGGAATTTCAACCACCTCACCATTGACGACATGAAGATACGTTCTCTGTGTAAACGTGGCCTCGAAGTGCCGTGCACAAACGACGTAGTCATTCGTTAGTTTCTTGTCACCTTTTCTTTATAATACGGGCCCAAATCTCCCGTCTAAGTGTGCACTTGAGAGCTTGAAACGGCCAAACCCTTTCGGGACACGTTTTGTACCCACTTCAGCAGCCGGGCACAAACACGTACCTGCTTTTGGTGCCACGGTAAAAGTGCGCCGCTTTCCTGGATTATTCACATGGTGCGCGTACAGGAGTCACACAAACACAGCTGCACGTTTGGAGCCACACAAAACTTGCTCGAGTGGCAGCTTGCGCACAGTGTCAAATGCATGGGGCTGGCTGTCGCAGTGAGGCTCCGGTGCGCTCCCGACGACGGCTGCACCCCTAGCGGCGTAAAAAATGACATTCCACTTTTGCGCGCCTCTTTCCCATTGCTCGCATATGGCGTCTGCCACACTGTCCCTTCTAGCCACCATAGCTGAACCAAAACACGTCCGCCATCTTGGACCCAATGGAAGGAAATTGATCAATGACAATTGTTGCTGCTGTGGCTCCCGCTGCTTTCGTTCTGTCTACTATATAGTGTCGGAGAGCGTGCACTAAAGCCGGGCAACGTTGTGCACGGCAGCAGTGACGTGAGTTGGTCCGCTTCTTGAAACGGGTACTTTGAAGTGCGCCAATACGATGAGGCCCGCTAAAACGTCATCTTATTTCAAAATAAGCTCCTCCGTGACACCAAAGAGGAGGGCTTCGGAAATTTCGATCACCAGGGGTTCTTTAACGATCACCCAAATTTGAGCACACGCGCCTACAGCATTTTCGCCTCGATCAAAATGCAGTCACTGCCGCTCAGATTCGATCCCGGGACCCGCGGTTCAGTAGCCTAGTACCTTAGCCACTAGATCACCGCGGCAGGGCCATCATAATACTATCGCTCTTTTAGGACAGAAAACCCCAGCAATTACAATATTTGTTGAATGTAACCATCTTGAGCAAGTACTAGAGCTTCAAGTTGTGTACTCGACTGAACTGGCACCTATAGCTCTAGGTCATTCCGCCTCGAAAGAGGGGTACAGCTGTGGTAAAAAAATTTCCAAACCACGCTTCCATAGAATGCATGGGATAATGACCTGCGAAAAATAGATGCCCCCCTCCCCCCTCTTCACGTCGTTTCTGACATGGGAGAAGACAGGTCCAGAAAAAAAAGAACTTGAAAGCGCTTGCCAATAATTAGTGGTCGAGTACTCGGAATAAAAGAAAGTACAAAAGCAGAATGAAGTGTCACGCCTATTTATGTTTTAAAAGCCGCAGGTCGCGGGATCGAATGCTGGCTGCGGCGGCTGCATTTTCGATGGAGGCGAAAATGTTGTAGGCCCGTGTCCTCAGATTTTGTGCACGTTAAAGAACCCCAGGTGGTCGAAATTTTCGGAGCCCTCCATTGCGGCGTCTTTCACAATCATGCGGTGGTTTTGGGACGTTAAACCCCACATATCAATCAATTATTTATGTATTGAAACGTCGGCTGTTTTTTAGGGATATGAACGTTCATCACTAATATAACAAGAATTGTAATCGACAAAACGTAATTCACTATCGAGCTCACGCGACTGAGGCGTCGGCCCAGTGACGACACGTGACGGGAGGAGCTTTCAGGCTTTGACGAAGTTTCTTTAGGTGGCATCGCTACTGCGTAGTGAATACCCCACTGCGGAATAAAAAAGACAACAGAAAAAGATAGCGCAGTCATGAAATGACAAAGAACGTGTTAATCAGCGCTCAGCGCAGGAAGTTTGCGAGTGCTATATACTGCTAAAGAAGTGTGTTGCTTAATCTCAACTATCCCCGTAAAGTCACACGGTTATGAACAGCATGGAAGCTAACGAAGAAGGGGATGAACAACGAGAGAGAAGGCAGGGAGGTTAACCAGGCACATGCCCGGTATGCTACCCTACGCTGGGGGAATGGGAAGGGGACATAAAGATGAGGGAAGCGTACAAGATAAACTCGACGGCCCAAATAAAGACGTGGACACAAAAAAATATGGCACAGGGATCTTGTCTTTATTTGCGCACGTCTACCTTGAAATCTGATCCAACTCACCCAGCTACAAGTTATACAAAAAAAAGCGTACAAGATGACGGCTCTTTGTGTGCTTTTCTTCGGTTCGTTCCCCCTCTTCAGCCATGAGCTTCTGAAAGGCCGCCAACTATTCGAACAGCACGTGCTGGGCTTAATTTCTAACGCTGAATTCCTTAGTGGTCCCGCAGTGTCGTCCTTCAGTACTCACCGCTGCAAAGAGAGAAATACGTCTGTTGAGGTATCGACCACTTGTCCATGCTAAATTTCTTCTTTCGGCTCTTTTGATATTGGACGTGTGGCAACGGTTAGTAGCGGGGCCAGCTGACAATAAGCAAAAGATATATATATATATAATGCGCGTACAGTTTTCCTTCTCTGTGTTTTTATCTTATTTTAGTCAGCAGAACCTGTCACTCGACAGTAATCGGTAATACCTCTAGAATTCAGTGGCAGTACCTCCTCAAAGGCGGATGCACACAAGGCAGCTCCAATGGTCTTGCATGTACTCCAGACTGACATCATGAGTCGGACGGCTGATGACCCCACGTGCAGTTAACGTTGCCGAGAGCAAGAGCAGGACTATTTCTTCAGTCATCGAGGTGATGAGCTGCCACGCTTCCGAGCGCGGCTTTGCCTGGCTTCCTGAGTTGTATCCTACAGCACTTTCCTATACCATCACCCTCCGCCGATCCTTCCCCCATCTTGGTGTTGGCAACTCACTTTTGGCTTCCGCACGTAACTCATCGCTACATGCTAATGTACCAAATGGACATGAGCGTGCTTCGCTTGACCCCTTTTATTTGAAACAAGACTTCCGATAGTAAATCCGAAATGACATTTTTTACTGTTTTAAAGGGACACTCAAGTCGAATAACTATTTACGTCAATGTGAAAGTTCAATGTGAGACAACATTTAAAACGACAATGTTACCAGACACAGTGCCCTACTTAGCTAGAAATTAAGTTAAATGCACAAGAACACAAGCGCCGCTGTAGGACGTTGTCAAAATGATCCCGATGACATCAGACGGACCACCTACAATTAATCACTAGCAATTGATCTAACTGGACTAAATCAAGACTCTTCCGTGCATTAAGAGACACAATAAAATGTTGCTTGTTTGTTTCTGTTTTATTCGCGGAAAAAAGAACCGCCGGACGTTATTAAGGGGAATAGCACAAGTGGTTCAAAAATTCGATTTTCGCGTGCACACTGGATAGGTGGGGCTATCTAGCGGGGCGCAGTTGAAACAAAAGCGTCTGCGATCTCGAATCCAATGGCGGGAAATAGATCAATGACCGTTTTTGCTGTTGTGGCTCCAACTGCTTTCGGTCTGCTGCTACTAGCGCAGTAAAGGCGGCCAACGTTGTGCATGGCAAAAGTGACGTGAGATGGTCTGGTCGGTCCGCTTCTTGAGGCGGGTAATTTGAAGTGTGCGTACCCAATGCGGAGCATTCAAACGTGATTTTATTTCAAAATGGGCCCTTCATTAGCACAAAAGTAACACTACGATGTTTCTGGACCGCCATTTCAACAATAAACGTCGACTTAATAGTTCAGTTTTGTGTCCCCTTAATCTGATTCATTTTGGTTGGCGTGTGTTCTTCTCTTTGCTTTTGTTCAAGTCGTACTTGAGCCTGAAAATGCATAGCTTAAAGGGGCACTGAAACACTTTTTGGAGTAACCATTGAATTGATTCACTGGAAAAGCGTATTGCCTCATGGATTCAACGCAGTAAAAATTTTAGGAATCGGTCGAGTAGGAGCGGAGTTGCAAAGATTTGTCACACGTTGGAATCGCATTTTCTCTTCCCTCGTCCCGACGAAAGCGCTGGAAGCTAAGCAGGAGAGATGGTAGGGGCAAACAAACAAACAAAAAAACGTCACGCATGCCTCGTGACCTGGAGCACTTTTCTTTCTTCGAATACGCAGCTCTTTTAGTGCGATCACGTACGTATGGATGGATGCATCCGACTGAGCCTTTAAATCGGGTGGTGGCTCACGCCCCCTAACCATAAAGTTGAATACTATCACTGTGTGTTTATGGATTGAATTTCACTGGCGCCTCGATTGCAGCCACGAATCAGTTAGCCACCTCCTGGTTATTTCTACCCATTTAAAGTCTATTTCGCCTTCACTGTCCCTAATCCTTAATGCTTTGAAAAATTCGGCGCGATTATCTTCGACTACAAGGTGGACCTCTTTACAGAACAATATCAAATGTTCAGCCGTTTTCTCCTCCTCTTCACACGCACTACATGCCGTGTCTGGCCTTCATAGTTTGCTCGGCAAATCTTGTTCCGCAATACTTCGTTCTAGCCTCGAAGAGCAGAGAACTACCCCGAGAATTACCGTAAATATTTTCCCTTGCAATTTCCTGGTTAAAAGTTTGGTAGGTCTCCAGTGACGATTTCGTAAGCATTCCCATCTTTCACATGTACCTCTCTGTTTCCTTCAGCTTCCTTTTAACCGATGTTTCCTTTTGGCTTGGTAATCTGCTGTTGTCTAAATACTTGCTTGACAATTTTTGAGTTCGTTTCCGCCATTAAGTATCGACATTCTTCATGTACTAGTAACTGAAAACTTTCCTAGCCCAACGATCCTCTCCCATTTTTCTCAATCGCTCCTCAAATTCTACGTTGCTGCTAGCTTCCCTGCACTCAAACTATGTCCATTCCATGTCTCCCTGTACCCCCTAATTTGGGGTACAGGTACGCACGTGTGGGCATGTAGCGGCCTCCCGGGGCGATTTCTGTAACGAGCCAGGGCGCCATGTTCAAATGAGCCGATGGCTGATAGATGGCGTTGCTACGTGCGATTTTTGAGTATATTGCGTGATTTGTCCAAAGAATAAAAACAAGGTTTAGCTGATTTTAATATTTTATTGTGAATTCTCGGCACGTGCTGGTCTGTAATATTTGGCTAGCGTGTTGTCGAGAGCCTCAACTAGCGATCGGCAGCGTTTTCTCACCATGCTTAAACAGCGTTGCAGGGCCCCTTCAAGATTGAGCGTAGAGCGCAAATAGTCTAGAGCTAATACCATAGAGAAAGAAGAAGACAAGAGAGGACACTCCGCGAAACCTGGCCTTAGGAAGTGTGTCACGACTACGTAACGAACTAGTGCTCTCACCAAATGTTAGAGAGCGCAAGCGCAAAAAAAAAACAGTTATAATCAATGCAACAGAATTGTTTTCACAAAATAATAATTACACGCCCAAATTTGGTATGTTCTTTATACATAAAAACAATTTATTCAACACACCTTACGCGATTATTTTTCTTCAGCCGTACTGTCATAAACACCATCTACCCAGCGACAAGCCCACGCATGACTGACAGCGAGAAGCTTTCGTCGCTTACGTCAACGTTGGCTGCGTCGGCGTTTTCGTGCGTGAGATAACAGGTGAGGCACGTTTTCAAGCGAAGCTTGTTGAATGACATATTGTTGGTCTTGTTGGGTCATTTTTTCAGAAAACGGATACACATGCACGAATAGGACACCATGCAACAAACATAGAAAGATGCACACGCACACGTTGCGCTTCGTGTGTGCGAGTTTGTTTCTTACGTGGCGTCTCATTCACGCAGTTGTAACCTTTTTTCTGAAGCTTGTAAGGACTGGGAGGTTCGCTAAAAGAAAGTTTGTGGCTCTATGCGGCGGCTAGATGGGAACATTGTGCAACGTATGCAGTATAGCAAAGGTGGCACGGCGTCAAGCCGAGGCGACGCGTGCTGCGTCTGCCACGGACGCGAGCGTCTGTGGGCTGAGCATAGTTGGGCAGCTATGTCATAGGCTCGGTGGCTCGGTGCAAAATATTGAGAAGCGTTTGCTGGGCCTCGCATGCTTCACGACGCGTTTCCCGAAGGCTCGGAACACGAATAATTCTTGGTGTGCCGGAGGCAAATCTGGACTAGCCAAGTGGCCATCATCTTCGTTTCTTCGCTAGCCTTGTGCCACTAGTGCAAGCTGCTCACAAATTTTTTTGACGTTTCCAATATAATTTTACCGCGCAAATTTGAACTACGATTTTTCTTCCCAATGTACTGCTGATACTGCGTACGTACGAAGGTGTTCTAAAGTTCCCAGGCCGCGATGCCATTGCATTACAAGGGATAGCGGCCTGGAAACTTCTGAAGTTCTTTGTACGTGGTCTTGACGTATATCTTTGTAAGTCAGAGTTTTATGGGTCAGAGATGTATCACTGGTTTTGTATTGTGCATCGATTAGGTAATCATTCAGAGGGGTTTGTTGGTACACTTATGACGTGCACATATCTTTTTTGTAATTTGACAGCGAAGCATCCACTTACTAACATTTTCAGACCGCGCTGATGCCATGCCGTCCGGCGGTCCAAGCAACGGCAGCTACTGCTGTGTATCGTGGTGCTTCAACAATGGCAGAATCCACAAGAAGCCTGGGACGAGTTTCTTCCGCATACCACAGGACGGCTGGTGTGTTAAAGCTTTTGTATGGTTTGCATGTCTTTAGGCTTACTGTTCGTACTTGCTCATTGAGGGTAACAATAAAAAGTCACTATTCAAGCACTTCCCCTTTCCGCTGATAGTTCATTGCCAATGCAGGATGAAAGCATGGATGCAGTATGATGGACGCGATGATCTCCTGAGTAAGCCGGCCAGCCTATTGTACGCAACGTACAGGGTTTGTAGCGACCATTTTACTGCTCAAAGTTTCATGAACCCTGGGCACACAAGGCTTACAAGAATGGCTGTTCCCAGTGTGCAACCAGCTGCACCATGTAAGAGATTGACAGAAACTCAAATATGTGCAATAGCAGCCACTTGTGTATTGAATCAGTGGCGACAGTTAACCGTGAAGATCTTTGTAGCCGATGGAAAAACCTCACTATAGAAGTAACACTTGGAAAGTCTTAAATTTTGTGAATTGTGGGCTATTACCTTCCTAACAGAAGCTTTACATTTCTGTCGTTTTTTGATGCTCTTGACCTGGGCAACTTGTTTTGAAAGACTTTAAAGGGCTATTTCACGTTATCTTCAAGCCTGAGTGCACATGTACATATACCTTTCATCGGTGAAAGCTGGCACTGTTGATAATTCCAAAAATCACAAATTACTTGTTTCCTAGTTGGTGCCTTCTCTTTTCTTCCACGTTCGACCAATTTATGCGTTTGAAAGAGCTGTTTAAGTTTCCCCATGCTACAAGCTTTGTAACTTGTACTAACTGCACATATATGCACGTTCTTCGAGCGTCGCTTCAAATAGTGACTGTGACATGACTGCAGAAGCTGCACTGCAAGGTGTGGATGAGCTTAAGTTTGTGTTATTTTAAGCCTCTTACTGACACATTGTCGTAATTTTATTTCTTGAGGACCTGCGGTAGAGGCTTCAAAAAGCAGCTCCCACACATTGAGGTGCCCCGATGAGCAGGGTGCGTTCAGTGTCGCGATTTCTTTTTTTACCCAAATTGACTGTTGACCAAACCTCTGCAGGTGGCAGCTCCCTTGTAGCTGGTGAAAGAATTTCTGCTGACTTCGTCTTGCCGGAGAAAACCTTAACCGGTCGTTCAGCTGTCACAAAAGGAACTTGTGTGACCGGTAAGTTGTATGTTCACTTCAACACCAGAGTGGATTGATATAGAGACTTCCGCAGGCCGCTCGCGAGATTGTTCCGACAGCACTGTCCGAGGCACTGAACAAGCTTCACAAGACCCTCCAGAAGATGTCTCCGCCAACAGCTCCACGCCTGAGTGCCCTAGAGAAAATGGTGACTATGCTTTTATTGCAGCTGTTTTTAATGTGCTATTTTAGGTTTAGGACATTCTGAGGAAACTATCCTCAAAAGGACACTACGTGTACACTTACAAAATGTAAGGGTGGGCTCTCAGTAATTTTCATTTTTTTGTGCATTGTCAACATTGTGAATGGTTTGTTTTTAGGTAGTGGAATCCAAAACTTTGCACCACAGAAAGTTATGCACCTTGGTTCTGAAAGAGCGAGGAAAGTGCTCGTATGGGATTAGTTGTTCTTCGCTTTTACATCCATTTTTTGTTTATTCCAGTGCGTTCCTGTGTACCAGCGACAATGTCCCCATCAATGAAGTACAAGCAAACCATTAAACATCTGCAAGCCAAAGTAGCAGCACAGCGGACCCACCAGTATTTCACAATGCTCAAAGCATACCACGTCCCCAGCAAACTTTTTGGGAATCTCACTGTGCCATCAGAAGCAGCTTTTGCATATGTACAACAACTTGAATCTCACTTTATTGCCATGATTGAGGCCACTGCACATCACCTGAAAGTGTGCGATGTTTTGTATCACCATCTGTTAAGTGTTGGCGATTTTCATTTCTGCTCTGCTGGGTGTCGCGCGAAGTTTCTGAAAATGTTTTGCCGGGTTCGTTTATGTTGGCATGTGCGTTTTGTGAACCGAAACTTAGATAGGGTTAGGTTCCAGTCTTCAATCTCAGGCAGGCTGCCCCACCACGGTGGTCTAGTGGCTAAGGTACTCACTCGGCTGCTGACCCGCAGGTCATGGGATCAAATCCCGGCTGTGGCGGCTGCATTTCAGATGGAGGCGGAAAAGTTGTAGGCCCGTGTACTCACATTTGGGTGCACGTTAAAGAACCCCAGGTAGTCGAAATTTCCGGAGCCCTCCACTACGGCGTCTCTCATAATCAAATAGTGGTTTTGGGACGTTAAACCCCACAAATCAATCAATTCAATCTCAGGCATACAGCTTGACAAGTTCAAAGGTTAGCAATTAGCGGCGGGTTTACACTAAAGTATTCGAGTTGAGCCGAATCCTGCAATAGCTTTGTTATGTTATTACTTCGTTACAGCAGACTTCATTATAGTCTTATATGCTTATATTCAGTTCAACTGGACTAACCACTCCTTCGTTGCATACATTGTTTAGGTTACCCGCTATGAGGAGTAGGGACACTGTATATTCGCTCGAAGTGATTTTCATAACCTTAAAAAGAATGTTGTGTATCCTGTCTGTATTTTTGTAGCAAATGCAGGTGAACTGTACACTTTACTGTGGGTCGCTTGGTCACTGTGTATGCTTTATCTCTCCAGCTGAAGTAATATATCGATAACAAAACAGCTTGCCGAAATGTCTTCGAGCGGGTAAGGAACACAATATGTAGTGGGCACGGTTCACGTTATCACGCTTTTCGTATTTTAGCTTCTCCTCAACCTCCTCATCTCGCCCATCACAATTTTCAAAAGAATACCCAAACTTGTAGCGTTTGATGGGGCTGCGGACGCTGCCATTTTATTTTTATATAGCTTGTGAGTGATAACGTACGATGTAGAGCCTTTGTGAAAAATAATAAGCCAAAGTGGTTTCCTTCTACTATTTATTAGCCCTGTAATACCGCTCTCGTAGCACCAATTAAGGTCCACAATTCTGGATAAGTGATGACTACAATCTATTTCAGCTCGCAAGCGTCGCAGCAACACCCAGACGCAAATCGCTTGGAATCTTAAGTTTTTGATGAAGGCGACGCATAACAAGGGCCACAAGACCTGCCAGTGTTGTAGCATAAAGTTTGTCTTTCACGTAGTGAGCAAGCTGCAAAGCCCTACCTTTCTGAGGACAAGCAGGCATCAAGTCTGCTTTTTTTCATTTTGGACTAGCTGTTCTTAAGCACAGCCAGCACACTGCACCTTTGCCTTTCTGCTATATTGTGTCGTGTGGTTTCTGTGCGCTCTTTTTTTCTATGCATTATTTCGGTTAACCCCAGGCGTGATTCGCGACTTCATTGTTGTGTATATGTCACTTCTTCCTTCTTCATCAGCATTAAGCGCTGTGTTTTTGCCATAGATCCTTACTTACCCACTGGCCCGGTGTGTCATACTTCACCAGCTTCTCGGCTTCTGCCAACTCTAGCGATGTGTGCGTTGTCTGTGTTCTCTCTGTACCTGTTACAATTTATTTGTAAGGCGAGATGCATTTGTAGTGTACCTTTGTCATATTGTGCTTTTTATATTCTCAGACTCTACCTTGCCTTTGAATAAAACATTGCGGATACTCTGTCTCTTTGACTGATATATACTTTGATCACTTGTTCCAAAAGAAAAACACAAGTGCGATGAATAAAACCGTAGTGAATTATCATCACCTGCATCTCTTTTTATTATAACTTAATCGAAATAAATATTACGTCACGACCAATTCGCACGAACCACTGAACAAAACAAAACAGGGAGTCACTAAATCAAAACGACCTACAAAAACTATCCATTTGGGCGATGAAAAGTGGTCTGAAAACATGAACTTTCGTCATAGCCAAACATCCGTTACGCAAAGTAATTCAAAATTCGCCCCAGTGAAACCGAAACTGGAAGCGCACGCCACTGGCTCTCACCAATCACCAGGTGTGCTATAGGGTCGATTGGGCCGCTGGGGTCTACGGGAGTGCCCACTCGTAACCTTTTTTTATTTCTCTATGCTAATCCGGCGATCACTTTGGAATCACTAAACCAGCGATCACTTTGGAATCTTCGGTATCACCTGTATAAAATGTATATTTTTTATTTTGTGTGGTCATGTTTTTCATTTTGTCCATTTCTTATCATGTGAATTTGTTTGCAGTTTTGCCGCAGCTATGTACGAGAAGACTGTGCTTTGTATGCGCTTCCTTTCTTGTGCCCAAGAAACGCACCCTTTCGTTTACTTTTCCCAGGCGCGCATCTTTTGTGCAGCGCATGTCAAACTATAATGCTTTCAATTTAATTTATTAGTTTGCGATTGTTTTTTTTTATTTTGCAATGTTGCCTATTTATATATATGTGTATATGATTTTGACATAGTGCCTCCTTAATCAACGTTCCTCATTGGGCCTGAAATGAATTTTAAAGTAAATAAATAAAATAAATAAAACATGTATAAACCGACACGCTGTACCTCTTGGTAGAATATCAACAGCCGACATTCTGTTCGCCGCTGATATCTACAGTGCGCCAAAATGAAAAAAAAAGTTTAGTCTTGAAAACGCCGACTGCTGCCTTCGTCAAGCATCGCGACCCCGTTGTAATGTCGTCAATTTGCTGTTATAACTTTGTTACACAAATGGTGGAGCTGAGACCAGACTGACCCTTCTGTTTGTACCTGCACCATCGCACCCTTTGTGATTAACCAAAGCTCGTTTATACGAACTCAGCTCCACGTATAACAACTCGGAAATCTTTTGCTGCACAATTAAAGGTCGGCTCCCATTGTGAGTCTTCTGCTAGCGTATAGCTCGCGGTTTCTTGAAACTATCTCGATTGTTCTATCTCCCAAGGCTACTGTGGATGTTTCATTCGATCTGCCGCTCATCTGTAATGTTTGGCTGACATGCACGATGAACAACCCGTTTTCGCGCAAAACGTTGTTAGAAACGCGATTACTATATTGCCTCTCTTGTTCACTTGTTTACCCTACTCCTGAATTCCACATTTTCGATTTCTCTAGTACTCATCTCAGCGGGTGACAGCATAATAATATCGAGGTATTTGCTTTTAAGAGAGCAACGGTCTGCGGTTGTTAGCGGGAGCATCAAGAACCCACTTAGGGCATAGCCACGGGAAAACGTGGCTGTATCCGACTTTTTTATGTTAGGACAAGTAAGAAATGAACGAAATGGCTCTGGTTTCAGGAATAAGGGAAGAGAGCTTCTTGGACGCGGCAGTGTACCGTGTGGGTCGCGTTTTCAGCGCGGTCATGGTCAACAGCAAACTGCACAGATCCGACAGCGCGTCGGTCCACACTTACGACCCGTTGATTACCGAGCAAGTGGCCCTTGTCCTATCTATCCTGGATGGCAAAAGATATATCATAGTGATCTGAGGTCGAAGCTTTCGAGTGTGACTGAGCAGTTTAATTTTAGCTTCACGTGTGTTCTTCTCGTTCATTTCATGCAAATGGAACTTAAGCTTATGAAATACATAGTTTCAAATGCACTTGAACAGTACTCGTGCACGAATTGATATATGGTGTGCAAGATTGCCGGTACATATAACGCAGCTCGAAGGAGCTCGTGGAACCTTGTGGTATAAGGAAAGTGAGTGGCAGAACATATACGGAGAAGGACTGCTCCTTCCGGTCGCCAACGTGCCGGCCTCTATAGTTTACCATGTGCACACCGTGGCACTGCTAGGCTCCCCCGCTTTTACATGCCGACCAGAACAGGTCACCAGTGCACACTATACTTATATTGCAGTGCGAGCAGGCGGCGCTGTTGTTGGGCGACTTTCGGGAGTGTGGCACGCATGCTTTGTGAGTAAGTGGCACGATCCAGCTAAGAGTTTGCGTGTTAGAAGCAGACACGATTGACACAATATTGTAAAAAGTTGATTTCGTGCTTTTTCTCACGAGAAAAAATCAAAGAACCACACACGGGGCTGTCTTCGTGCAACGTTAAAACAATGCCTTAAAATTTTGTTGCTTCCCCCTGCGCAGGGAATACTGCATGCCACCATTCTGCGTGGTATATAGACTTTCGTAGAACCTAATGGCATGAAAGGACGCACCAGTTTCTGCAATTATTTGTCGACGGCAGCTCGCGGGCTGTCGGAACGAAATTAATACTGAATAAACTGATTCCATCCGCAGAAAACTGGGCAGTGACTGTTTCATTTTTTTTTGTCGCATTGCCTACACTTTCATGCGGATATTTATGTTTATCATGTTGCGAACACAGGTAAAGCGCAAGTTTGTAGCTGGATCCTGTTTTATACAGAGCATAGAGAGAAATAGAGAGAGAAAGAGAGATATATAAATGTTATGAAGAAAGGCAGGGAGGTTAACCAAAAAGCGAGTGTCTGCTTTGCGATCCTGCACTGGGAAGGCGAAAGAGGAGACGGAAAAGTAAGGTAAATAGAATGAGACAAAGAGAGGGGTACGGAAGCGAAAACACACTAACACACTTAAACGTCACAAACGTTCGACGATGCGAGTCGATCGCAAAAACTTCAGAAGGGCTTTCCTCGCTTTTTGTCGTGAAGCTCGATCTTTGCGGTATTCAAAAATTATTTTTCGGAGACAGGCTGATTGTCGAGGCATGCAAACACTGCTTACAGGAACTGTCTCTGACAGTTGTACTGAGGGCACTCACACAATATATGTTCGGTGGTTTTTTGAGCGCCGCAATGATCACACGCAAAACTGTCTGCCCATCTGAGGCGGCAAGCGAAGGCGTTCATAAAAGACACCCCAAGCCACATGTGACAAAAAACGGTTGTATCAGATATGGATAACCCCGATGGAATGGAAAGTCGTAGGTATGGGTCCAGAGGGTGAAGACGGGTGTGTAGAAATCCGGGCGTGTTCCGAAGAGACCTGGTGACATCGTGCGCCAGAGTATTATTCTTGCTTTTGCGTCGCTTGTTCACAGTGGAATGGGGTCTATCATGCCAATTTCGTGAGCGTTCTTTGCTGCAGCGTCGGCATGCTCGTTATGAATGATTCCGCAGTGGCCCGGTAACCATTGAAAAGTTACATCCTTTCTGTAGTGATTGCTGATACAATTGTCTTGTTTCCAGCACCAATTACTCTTGCGGTCCATGACGTAGCACAGTTCCAATACAATACAGAGCTGGTTTCGAATCGGTCAAAATTCACCATTTTAGAGGTGCTTCTTGATCAATCCTGCGGAGTGCACAGCGGAGTGCTGCGAGCTCTGGGGCTGTCAATGTTGTTTTGTGAGACGTTCGAAATTGGATGGTTTCGGCTTTTGCTGGGAAGATCACAGCTCCTGCAGATCCGCTAACATTTGTCGAACCATCCGTATAAAGTTTAACGTGGTGTGTGTATCCTTCGTGCAGCCTATCTAGAGTCAGCTGATTCAAAGCTGGTGTCGAGAGATCCGCCTTTTTGCGAAGTCCTGGCACTGTCAAGCGTACATTTGGACGGTCTAAACACCAAGGGGCTGTCAGGATACGTTCCGGAGGTGTGTGTCCTGCTGGAAGGCCCTCATGGTAACTCGACACTCTCTTATTGAAGGAGGCACTCGGTCGGTCTTCTGGAAGCGAAGCGAGGTTGTGGGAGGGGGCGCAAGCAAGGCGCCTAATATGCGCTCGAAGCACCTCTAGAGTAATGTGCACTGGGGCCCGATGATCTTCGGCTATTGTGATGGTCTCCGCTGTAGACGCGTGGCGTGGTAATCCAAGACAAACTCCGAGTGCTCAACGCTGGGCCTTTTCTGTTGTACTTATGCTCTTTTCCAGGTGTTCGTCAAAACAGGCAATCTCTACCACAGGTACCCCAGGAACAACGTCCTGTATATAGCTGGAACAACGCGTGTACTGATTTGCCCCACTTTTTCCCTCGGAGGAAGTTGAAAAGTTGGGAGATGGCAGTTAGGCACTCTATCAGAATGGCGACATGGGGATTCAGCAGAGATTTCGATGAATGTGACTCCCAAGAACCTGTGTGTGCGGGTGTAGCAGACGATTTCTCCATTGATGTTGATGGGATAAGACGTCATTGCCTTCCGCGTCACATACGTCACACATCACCGAAAGGCGCAGAATGAGAGCGTCGTCTGAAGGCACCACATTAATATAGTATGCAATGCTGAGGCGTTTTGGTTATAATGTTTGCTAATTATCATAAATTTGATAGAATTTTATATCATTATTAGTATATAATAATTAGTTATAGTATTTTAGGAAACTCTATGATTTCGGTCAGCATGCCAAAGCGCGCGTGCCTTGCAGAGCCACGCTGTCAGTGTGCACGCGGCCGCCTCCTTGGCGGCAAGAAGGAACAATCTTGCTCTGCCTCTCGCTCTATACCAGAATGCAACACGTTGCTTTTTGGAGCATCCACGAGCCGCGCTACCTGAGTACCGGCGGCCACGCGCTTCGAGTGTCCATTTCAATGCGGCAATATACTGCGAATGCACAGGTGAGCATTGTGAAAAAAGTGGAATTTCTGCAGCTGTACATGGAAGACCATTCGCTGCAGACGACGGGTTATGCTCTGTAAAGGAAGGCTAAAACATTCTTTTTCTTTTAGGTGGAAGGATAATTTCTTTGTCTACTTCGAGTCCACATTTCTTCCCACTGTCCCTTCAACGGCAACGACAACTACCATGCACATGATAGCCCAGGGGTGACAGTCTTTAGCCATACACGCATGCACGCGATTTCCTCGCGACAAGATTTGCTGTGGCGGAGGCCCATCCGTCGCCGACTCTTGTCGCGTCGCCGGTTTCTTGGAAACTAGAAATGTTCGCTTGTCGCCCGTAAGCCAGCGTGGCGATTTCTGGCAACATGGCTGCACCCCTGGTCCTCGCATCGGTTGCAATTAATGTGTTCTCGATGCTTGTTATTCGCGCGTACTTCAAGGGTGCAAGGTATTGACTACATTTTTTTTACATTCTCATCTCACGCAGAGATCTGGCGAAAGCGGCCGTATTTTCATGTAAATCTCGTTATCAAAGGTTTGTTTTCATGTCTCGACGGTAGCTTGTGACAATTAAGTCGCTTGCTACAATGCGAAATTATCATAGGAAGTGCGTTGTAGCCGTCGCATAGCGTTTACTAGGCAGCCTGTCGTGGTTAAACCATAGATGGCGAAAAACGAAGGTCTCGAAATGCTGTTGTGGCTTCCTCAGGGTCAACAACACAGCAATAATATTAGCATGTTGTCATCTACCAACTTTTAAACTTCTATGTGTAATTTACGTGTAGCACGGCTTTTCGTTAAGATATAAGCGGTCGGTAAAGAACGCCGCTTGCCAAATTCAGTTCGCTGTCACCCTCTACGAAATGCTTCAGGAACACTGCTACTCGCAGACAAAGCAATATAAGTAATAGTGAACGACCACAGAATAAAAAAATAATCAACATACGTCCTCCTTAACTTTTTAAAACGATATGAAATAGATCTTGTCGATTTATAACTAAGTTTATGTCAGCAAAAGCACTTCATACGAGGTTTCAAAATGAGACAAACACGGACAGCGACGCAAGTGTCTGTCTGATCTTTGTTCCTCGTATCAAGTTCTGCTGCCGAAACAAACACTTGGAATTCACTTGCGACGTAATTAAAAGACTCCAATTTACTACACATTTCAATTTCATGATGAAGTAAGTTTAGCGCTAAGATGTAAATATACGCAGACATTACGTTAAAGCTTTAACACCCATTTGGTTCAGTGCCTTATGCCATACAAAAACCTCCTGTCACTCGCAAATTCTGACCGGTGACATGACGATATGCCTCAATAAGGACTCGAGCCATTGTATGCACAGAAAAAAAAACAATGCTGTTTATTGATAGCTCACATTGTTAGGTAATTGAACAGAGTTATTCTAGGGCTATCGGCTTACTCGGGAGGTGCGTAGAGGAGTCAGTCAGTGGTTTCTGCAGCTCTTGCATTGTTGTCCATCCATTTACGCAGTTTTTGTGGGCGCCGAGAGTGCACACTCCTTTGAAGGTGGTAGAGCACTTGGATCTTATTGTCTTCTCTGTAGTATGCAATACTGGGACCAAGTGAACATACGTATAGTACAAGTGGCACTTGAGAAATTTCAGCTGTCAGGCGAACGGAAACCAAACTCTGCGTGGAAGCACAACACAGTCATGTTCTCCAAGAAACTGAGGTCACAAGTCTCGATGTATGCTGGCCAGCAAAAAAAAAACGGAAGAAAATTCGGCAGGACGCAGTCGCGGAACAAGACGGTCTCATCGAGTGCTTCACTGTCTCCGAGGGCACTCTCGGACAAGCTTATTCACGCGGTCATTGGGTGTCCACAAAACTAGAGCTAGCAACACACAAAACATTGTAGGCCAAACACTTCCAGTTCTTCCGGGATCCAGTTCTTCGGAGACCACTTTGTTGCATGAGCGACAAGTCCAACAGTGCGGTATTCACTGGTGCACCCTCCGAAACACCCAATGGCGACGCGGCCGGCAGAGCCGAGTGTGCCGCAGCAGTTGGTTTGCAGGGATTTGATCGTTGCCGCAGCGGTCGCATGTTTTGGGGCCGAAGTGGCAGTGGCAGTAGTAATGGTACTTGAGGAATCTCAGCTTGCCCACGAACTCACAGCCCAAGTTGGCCTGGAAGCAGAACACGAGCTCTTCTTGCACGTGGTCCATACTGAAAGGCTGGACATCCAGGAAAGTCCTGTCGATTGGTGTCGCGTCTATGGGACACTCGGCGTGAGGGTGGGTTGAGGTCTCGTGGCTTCCGTATCCGACGCATTGCTCCTCGTCGACGAAGACTCGGGTGCGGGAACACTCGTCGCACACGATGTGCTGACACGGCAGTTGCCGCGCGAAGCCGGGTACCGTAAAGCAGAATACGCAGATGTTGTCGGGCTCGATTGGGTCCGCGAACGCCACCTCTCGCATTCTGAGGAAGGAACCGGGAAATCCTGTAAGTACGATAACGTAGCCTTCCGGTGGTTCCGAGGACGAGTCGGAAGACGCCGGAGATTCCCTTCCGCTGCGTGTCTCAGCCATCATCGAATCGGTTTGCTTGTCGCGGCGATGAAAAAATTGAGCCGTGAAAGGGACGCTGGCAAGTCGGAGCTCGTGCAGTGCTTGTGGACGACGACTGGTTCGTGCAGGTGCGTTTTTGTGAGTGGGCATTTCCACGTGTCTGCCGTATGCTTTGTCTCTCTCTTCCCTCTTTCTCCTTCGTTGTCACCGTGTTTATCACGTGGCTGGCTATAGCCAACCAGGTGCTTTTCCAGTGACTCTCTCTTCCTTCGGTCTTCTCACTCTTGCTGCCATGTCCAACAAAGGGAAATGTTTGTGAAGAAATGAGGGGGAGAAAAGAGGGGCCTCCTCACATTCAACACGGTAGCAACGGTGTGGCATCTTGGGCTAGTTGGTAGCACGACAATAGTTATAGCGCGAGAACAAAACGACGACGCAGAGACAAGAAGGACACGAAGGACACCTGTCTTCTTAATGTGGCGGTTCCACTCCGGCGGCACCCGCTCCGCAATTTTATCACTGTTTACTGGCGCAATACGCTTACTGCGCTCACGGTATTTATATGAAATGTATTGCATCGAGAAATCTTACGTTCTCCACTTAATAATTGACAGCTAGTATTGTCGCATAGTCTGAATCGGTATTGCATAGCGATCAAAACAGTGCAAACAAAACCATTGATTTTGCTGTAAAAGCCTCCGGTGTAGTCACGTGTGTGGGTCAAAACTGTTCAACAAAACCAAATGAAGTTTCCTCAGCTCTTAATCAATCACTATGCAAAGTTTCTACGAAGCAATATGACCAATAAAGCAATTAAAAAAATGCAGGCTTCAATCAAGATGGGCAAAGCAATGTCTCTTTATGAGAAATTAACTTTTTTTTACTTTTTCTGTAGAAAAGCAATAATACATGGGTTTCCAGGCTAATGCACTTCATGTCTTCGCCAACTTGTTTTTTGTTGTGACGAAAAGTTTATGATTATTTTCAATTGAATTCCAGAATCTATGGCTCCACTTGTCCAGGCATTACCGACTAGGGGAAAAACAAACTTTCGATGCTGAAACTCCAAAATTTTCAATATTCAACCAGCAAGCCTTTCTCTGAATTTTTATGAAGAGAAAACTGTCCTGATAAAGTTGGAAAACTTGTATCACATCAGTGAATTGAGCTCATTTTTCTGCTTGCCAGGTTGTACAATTTTACTTTTATGTTTTCGCTGTATCTAACTCACAACAATTATCGCACACTGGTAGGACCATGTCATGTCTTGTAATTGCCAGTGCTCACTAACTTTACGGAGCAAAGCTTGAAATAAATGATTTCCAAAAAATAAATAATCTTGCGAAGATTTTTTGGTTGTGGTGCCATTTGTGAAAAAAAAAAGAAACATGAAGTTGGTTCCGTGTCAGTTCCGGCGATTGTAAAAAAGTGACACCGCTAAACGCGACTATGCCACCGAAACATGTATATCTTTACAGACTCCAGTGTTTAGTCCAGTGGTTATATTTAGTCGCTACGTCTTCTATGCATATTGAAACACCAAACGGGGCTGCAAAAAAAAGTGAGGGGGTGACAGAAAGAAAGAAGAGAAGAAAGCGTGTCAGATTCCCGACCAGCAGTTTAGGCTATTGTGAAGAGAATTCCAGGATCTACTTGGTTGCTTGCCTTTATAGCCAGAAGACTAGCATCGTTTTAATGTACACAAAAAACTTGACGTTGGCTTCTATTTTGGAGACTGGCATAGCACTACCTGGTAGCCTTTTCTCTTCGAGGGGAGGTGACGGGTGTTTTGGAGTGTGCGCTCGACTATTTCGCGTGACACCGGTTTAACGATAGTATAACAACGGACCTTTTTCGAGAGACTAGCCTGCGCATGGGAAGCGGTGGTGACTTGACGCCCGTCATGTTTGTAGAAGGTCACAAGGCCAAACAGCTTCTATAAACATTGCACGGGGTGGCAACAGATGAGAAGTCATGTATCTTGCATCGTCTGCAAATCATCCCGAAAAATACCAAGCCCACAAGATTTTCTTACCTGTGCGTGACGGATAACTTTGGAGGACAAGGAACCCCAGTTTCGATTTCGGTGATCTCTATGTAGGCACTGTTTAGACTTGAAAAAGGACCATTGACAAGTGTGTGGATAGATTCCGAGGAATTTTGTTTAAAACAAACGTGTTCTAATGATGCGCAGTAAGTATTTTGTGAGCAGTGAGTTATCAAGCCATATTTCCCTGACTGCAGCGAAAACTGTGGATGGCTGCGTGAACTCTAGCGATCCCGGTCGTGCGCAGCAAATCAAACGTCACATGTCCCGACGCCTTCTGTAGTCTGTAAACATAATTTTCAGTACATCGTCTTCCCTACAAAAGATGCGTTTGCTAGCGGAATAATTACACTCGTATAACGGTAACAAATCTGTTACGAATCATCACTGGTTCCTCGAAAATCCTTGATTATACACTATTTGCGTGTTGTAGTGGGCAGCGACTGATCTAGCAGAAAGGTAGCAGGAATAAAGCTTGCAGAGTGCGAAATAGGCAAAACGCGCACCATTTGCTCATAGCAAAGCTCAACTTTAGCAAAAAGTCTTTGGAGATGCAGGTCATGTTATATCTTATTTTCTAGGCGCCAGTTTCACTGACCAAAGCCCACGACGTAGCTTATTTACTCAATCAGTATCGTCAACATCGGCTGCCATAAACACCTAGAAAGGGAGACATTCGTGAATTCAGTAGACGGGCTCAAGCGTGTCTCTCCGATTATCCTTTTCAACAAGTGCTGACAGGTTGAAGTAACAAAAGTGTGAGTCGCCTATTCCTCCCATGACCCCGCCCCCCCAACCATGACAAATACGATTCCCGGACCAGTTCTCCAGTTTCCACTCGCTAAGCCACGGGTCTCAAAAGGCTAGGGTGTTGTCGAGAAACTGAAGATGGTGAAGGCACAAATGGTGAGGGAGAAGAAGGGGCGATTTATAGTTCGCAAAAAGTAATATTGAAAAACAAATGGCTGTGCGTGAGTTTTCGCGATGGTCATTCAATATGTTGAAGCTATGATTACTCACATCGGTGAGCACTCATAAGGCAACCATTTCGTGTGATCGCTTCGTATATACCACACAACTGTGCGGTGGTTGTTAAACTTTATAAAAAAATTTGCAGTACCATGTGCATGAATTGATCAGATTCTATGAGGTGCGCCGTTGCGTTTGCGATAGCCCGGGGAGTGCACGGATGGTATGCGAAACTTCTACTGCATTCAAACTTTCAAGGTCCTTTATGCATTTGTCTAACAGGAATCGAATGCCTAAGCAGCCATCTTTTTCTTCTCAGTCGACTGCATTGATTGATTGCCCCCACCGAAAGCTTTCTTCACCCCACGTGGTTTGTCTGTTTCTAGGAGATCTGCCTACCCTAGACCAAGCGGCGAACGCACGTGATGACGTCATGATTTCAAAATTTTGGGTGATCCGTGACGTCAACCAATGATGATGTTTAGCACTCGTGTAGACAGCGACGGGGACATTTCCCGCTTGATGAGGCCTCCAAATTTCCCCAACCATGTGTACTGTGCTGTTTAATTTGTAAAAGTGCGCAAAGGTTAACCTTTCACACTGAATCGAATACTGCCGAAGACAAATCACAATCAATACCCACTTATTGGATTAGAAATTCTAGTTTGTATGTTACAAGTAGATTCGTTAAAGGTTGAAAGGGCGTGATTTGCATCTGCCTTACAAAGTTTAGCTGTGGTGCGAGGGGAACTCATCCTATATGGAGCTTGCGGCGAGGTTATGCACTCAAGGTAGACAGCAACTTTTTTTTATTAGAGGCGGCTGGAGAGTGCAGCAGCGCAGCCGTTCCGACCCCGCTTTGTCTTTTGTTTACCCTCCTTCCCCACCTGCTTTCCTCTGTTCCCCAGCAGCGTCAAGCATGAGCTTGAAGGAATGCGAGAGAGAGTGGGTCAAATCTGATGTCACAACGTTTTTGCTGCCCGCAAGTGATTAAGATTGCACATGGCGTCACAACCAGCTGATACAATGGCGGCCATGATGACGTGAATTCAAACTATGTACACGGGGTACACATCTACACAAAGTAGCGGCATCTACTGAATGTCTTTGTTTTCAATGCGTTGCTGAGAAAAACAGTGAATAAAACACATTTTCTGTCTTTTTTTTTACTGAAACACAATTTCACACGTCAAGCCACACTGGTTCGCGCGTGTTCAAGTTAGCAATATTTCGAAACAAATACGTTGTACATGGTCTCAGATTTCGAGAAAAAAAATGGCAGCATATCCACGGAGTGAATGATGGAGAGTGGGGCGAAGAATTCGTCCGTTCATTCGTTCTTGCTTCCGTCCGTCCATGCGTCCGTCAGTGTGACCGTCCATGCGTCCATCAGCCCGTCCGTGCGTGCGTCTGTTCGTGCATCCGTCCCTGCGTTCGTCCATGCAGCCACCCCTGCGTCCGTTCATGCGTCCATCCATGCATCTGTCTATGTCTCCATTCGTCCATCTATTCAACACTCCGATTACCACCATCTCGCATCTTTTCATCATATATTCCCCATATAGAAGCACCTCCATCCAGCGGACATTCCAAGGACTAAACGACAGGTGGCACACGCACATTTTCTTACGGCTTGCGCTTCGTATCTACTTCCCATTTTTAACCACCTCGAGTTCATTCATGGTATATACAAGTTTATTGTATTCATGGCACTGCGGCTCAACGCTCGCTAAACCTTTTTAAAGCTAAGGAGGTTACACCCAGCGAGTATAACGTAGCAACCCTTTCTTGTCAGATAGTGCTCAATGTACGTGCCAATGGCTGCTAATGGTGATCACAGCTTGCGCGTTAACTAAAAGCCGACTACTCCTGTCTCTGATTCTCCATTAGCAGCCATTGACATGTACATTGAGCACTATTTTTGATTGTTCAACAACGCACAGAAGAAGTCTCTCACCAGCACCACCTTGAAGGTCAAAATGTTATACTGGCTACATACTACGGGAGATGAACGGGTGCCGTTATAAGGAGCTTCGCCCCTAAAATATAGCGACCGAAAACTGCCAGAAACACGTGCAGCAACAGCGCAATCTGACAACATATATGCAACCACTCGTGGCTTCCACTCGCAGCACACGTGATAGGCGCGTGCTATCCGAGCACATTAGCAGAGGATAAACGGCATGGCGTTTCTTTTTCGCACATCAACGAAAGCGTTGCCCACCAAGCACCAGAAGACAAATGACCTTACTGAACTGGACAAATTAGCCTGACCCCTCGTCCCGCCCCACACCTAAAAAAAAAAGAAAAGAGAACTGCGGAGCCTTTCACTTCAGTGTCCAACAAGGCAGCGTGTTTTTCTTTTCATTCCTGGTACTAAACGGACATAAGCGCGCTTCGCTGGGCCACATTCGTGCGAACAAGGCTTCTATACGGATTCGGAAATGCCGTTATTTGCTGTTTAAAGCCGTTTCGTATGGTTAAGCGCGTGTTCTTTTTGTTGGTTTCCTGCGAGTTGCTTATCGAATAAATAACTTGAATTGTACCTGTACATGCGGAGGCAAGCAGTGCAAAAGAAAGAGAACTTCGGCAGTGTATATATGTGTCTTCGCTGCAGATGATGGTTTCTGAATTATGCAATTTGGCTAAAACATCTATTTTTGTGGTGTAGTGGAAGAATAATTTGCTGAAAAATTTTATTTTTTTCTTTTTTAATAGTATACCATCCTACCATCGCTTGATGTCACGCAAACAAAATCAGGCGATGGTAGGATGGTATACTGTCAAAAAAGAAAAAAAAAACTTCAACGAAACACCTGACGTCGCGTGCTATACCCACACGAAAGCGGAGGCAGTAATTGATGCTATGGCGGATTTTGTTTCTTTTCTGGCTAACAAGAAATGCGATGAAGGGGAAGAGGGTAAGAAGTTTGCAGTTAGCCTGAAATAAAAAAGAAAAAAAATGCCGGCGCTGCGTGCAATGCTGCATGCAGTCTCGCATCACATTCGCACGTGGCGGTAGTTTCTGTTTTCTTCTTTATATTTATCTGTGCTATCCTACAATGCTTAAGGTTCATAGCAGTCATACAACCCGTTCAAGCGCTCCTTGTGTGTGAGCAGTTTTCGATAATACCCGGAACTTACTTCTGAGGACACTAAAGACGCCTCGCAGTTACGCGTGGTAGAGGCCGTCATGCGGTATTTTTTATTAATTTAGCGTACTTTACACACAGGCTGAAAATAAAACCAGCACCGTTCTCATACTGCTAATTAAAAATCTTATGATCTCAGTCTAAGCGCTGCAAATTCTGTGTTGAATATCTTGATCTACGGTTAATATAAAAAAAGTTCAGTAAGTAATTGTTGTAAAATGCCAAGCTTGATGGATCAAAAGAACATTACTCTGACATGCTCTTTGTGGCTCTTAACTATTCTCCGCCTATTGGAGATGCGTAATGCAAACGTATATTTTTTTCCCTCAGTGCTTTTCGACCGAAACCCCCACCCGTGAGCGAGCACACAAAAACACGCACGAATATATTGAAGCATGGTGCTAAGCTCGCCCCCCCCCCCCCCTTTTTTTTTTCAGCGACGCAATATTTTAGCTAGAGCCCTCGGTTCTAGAGGAAGAAAACACGTTATTTCTACAATCAAGGTCACCAAACTAATCTTTCCCGGTCACTCAATGCTTATTCTTCCCGAGAAACAGAGTTATCCCCTTTCCTTAACAAAAGGTTTTCTTTACTAAAAGGAAGAAAGGAAAGCTGGGAAAGCGGCTTGTAGGGTGTGCAGGTGTGAAAAATAAGTGCCTGCTTGGATAAAAGGAACGTGACTACGGAAAATATGAACCTAACTGTGAGAGAGTAAAAAAAGATTGGGAAAGGAAAAGTATGTGTCTTGCACCGGTGGAAAAGGTGTTCTGAAATGCCACTCAGGTCATTCGTTTGGCACTGTGCCGTGTCTTGTCTTGTCTTGTCTTGTCTCCTAGAAGATTTTGGCTCATACCCACATGGGGGATTGGCCACACTGTACCTCATGATAGATAATTTTTATAACGCTTGCTAAAAAAATAAAGAGAAATTAGATAGAAACAATAATAATGTCGCCCAAGGAGCAGACAGAAATTATGTGCCTTCTTCTTCTTTCTAGAATCGCTAACAACATTCGTCATTGAGACATAGCAGGTGAAGGTGTCGTATCCAGCGAAACAGCCCGGCTATAGCAGTGCTTCTGGAACCTGGCAGCAAAGTGGAAGATGTACGCCCAACATACAGAAAACGGAGGCCTGCGATGTTTGGAATGTTTTCTGCCGCAGAGGAGGCACACCTATTTGCTCAGAGGATTCAACTCTACTTTCCTGGGTCGGCAAATCTTCACGTTCGTACACGAGGTGAAAAGCTACCACGTCTGCGTCATGTGCGGGGCTGTTCACGCTAACGTGTGGCCATTCCCATGCTCGCACGTCTTCTGCGACTTCTGTCGAGACAGCCTCATCGTCGACTTGACCGAGAGCGCCGTGCGAGACCAAGCACTCGACGAGCCCGTCTTGTTCCGTGACCGTGTCCTGCTGATTCTCTTCCGTTGCCGCTGGCCAACCTCTACATCGAGACCTGTGACCTCAGTTTCCTGGAGGAAGAGCCTGTGTTGTGCTTTCACGCAGAGCGTGGTTGCCCGTTTGAGGGACCACTGTGGTTCCTCGAGTACCATCATTTCTACTTCTGCTCATTTGGTTCCAGCATTGGACACCACAGCGAGGACATTTAGATCGAAGCGCTCTACCACCTTCAAAAGACTGTGCAGTATCGGCAACCACATGAACTGCGTAAGAGGATGGACGACAATGCTACAGCTGCAAAAATCCGTGACTTGACTCCTCTGCCCACCTCCCGAGTGAGCAGAAAGCCCCAGAATAACTTTGCTAAATTAGCTAGCAATCTAAGCTACGAATAAACAGCGTTGCTTTCTTTTGTATATACAGTGCCTTGAGTCCTTATTGCATGCTAATGTCGAAAACGGCCTGAATTTTTGCGTTACAAGAGCTCTCTGTATAAATTAAGGCAGCAAATCGAAAAGGTTTTGATGTTTGAACATAATCGCAGCATATGTTCAAATATTACCTCGCTTTGTCGATTCGACTTACTATATTAGGAAGTGGGAGTGCTGAGTAAGTAAAGAACTCTTAATATTTCGAAAGTTAATTTCAAGGAGTGGTTTGAACGGTGATACTTGATGCGAGGAACAACAAAAAAAAAACAGACGTGGACGTCGTTGTCCGCTTCTGTGTCATATATGTGCATGGTAAAAAGTTCCGCTGGTGAAACCAGGCTTAGTTATGAAGCAACTAGATTCGTTCAGTAATGTTTCTAAACTTCAAGGACAACGTACACTGCCCTAATATCGCTGATTTATTCATTGTTCATTATTTTTTAGTGATACCGATTTCTTTGTCAGTAGCAGTGTGTATGAAGCATGCCATAGACGGTTATAGCGAGTTAACTTTGGCAGGCGTATTTTATTTTTACCATCTTCATAAATATTGCGCAAATGAGTCCTCCCATTATGGCTCACATCGTGCTTGACGCCACCACCTTTTGCGGCAAAGGAAGCCGTGCCTGTGTGCGCAGTGACGTAACATAACTAGTAACCTCCCTACATTTCTTATATTACTTCTCTCTCTCATCTCGTTTTGTGTCGGGGCTATCGCGGTTGTTCGGGTGGCTGGTGCCCGTAGAAGGGTCAGGTTGAAGAAATGTTGATTCGACATATGTCAGCAAATTATTCTTCCACTACACCACAAAAATAGGTATTTTAGGCAATGCTCATGATTCAGAAACAATCACCTGCAGCGAAGACATATATACACTGCCGATGTTCTCATTCTTTTGCACCGCTTGCCTCCGCATGTACAGGCACAATTCAGGTTATTTATTCGATAGGCTACTCGCAGGAAACGTGACCCGCAGGGCGCGGGTTCGAATCCCGGCTGCGGCGGCTGCATTTCCGATGGAGGCGGAAATGTTGTAGGCCCGTGTGCTCAGATTTGGGTGCACGTTAATGAACCCCAGCTGGTCTAAATTTCTGGAGCCCTCCAGTACGGCGTCTCTCATAATCATATAGTGGTTTCGGGACGTTAAACCCCACATATCAATCAATTACTCGCAGGAAACCAACAAAAAGAACACAGGCTAAAATATATGTAACGGTTTCAAACAGCAAGTAACGGTATTTCCGAATCCGTACAGAAGCTTTGTTCACAAGAATGTGGCCCAGCGAAGGGCGCTTATGTCCGTTGAGTACCAGGAACGGAAAGTTAAACACGCCGCCTTGCTGGACGCTGAAGTGAAAGCCTCCGCAGTACTCATTTTTTTGCGGGGAGGGGGGGGGGGGGCTGGGGGACACGCCGATTTGCAAGGTTCAGTGAGGTCTTATGTCTTGTGGTGCTTGGCGGGACGCGCTTTCGTTGATGTGCGAAGAGGAAACGCCATGCCGATTATTCTCTGTCATGTGCTCGGATAGCACGCGCCTATAACGTGTGCTGCGAGTGGAAGCCAGGAGTGCTTGCTTATATGTTGTCAGATTGCGCTGTTGCTGCACATGTTTCTGGCAGTTTTCGGTTAGTATTTCTTTTTCTCGAAATCTGGGTACGTGTACAATCCCTTTGTTTTGAAATATTGCTAACTTGAACACGCTCGAATCAGTGTGGCTCGACGTGTGAAATTGTGTTTCAGAAAAAAAAGCCAGAAAATGTGTTTTACTCGCGGCTTTTCTCAGCAACGCATCGAAAGCAGACATTGAGTACATGCCGCTGTGAGATGCGGACACCGTATGCATAGTTCGCATTGCGTCATCATGGCCGCCATGGTACCAACTCTTCAAGACGCCATGGGCCATCTTACTCATACGAGGGCAGCAAAAAAGCTGTGACACCGGATTTGTCCCGATCTTTTTCGCATTCCTTCAAGCTTATCTTTGGCGCTGCTGGGGAACAGAGGAAAGCAGGCTGGGTAAGGGGGGCACAAAAGAAAGCGGACACGAAACGAAAGCGCTGCTGCCCTCCTCAGGCGTCTCTGATGAAAAAAAAAAATTGCTGTCTACCTAGAGAGTGCATCGCGTCGCCGCAAGCTCCCTATAAGATGAGTTCCCCTTGCACCGCAGCTAAAATTTGTCAGGCAGATGCAAATCACGCCCTTTGAACCTTTAACGAATCTACTTGTAACATACTCACCAGGATTTCTAATCCAAAAATTGGGTGTTGATTGTGATTTGTCTTCGGCAGTAGTCGATTCAGTGTGAAAAGTTAACCTTTGCGCACTTCTACACAATAAACAGCATAGTACACATGGTTGGGAAAATTTGGAGGCCTCATCAGGCGTTAAATGTCCCCGTCGCTGTCTACACAAGTGCCAAACATAATCATTTGTTGACGTCACGGATCAACCAAAATTTTGAAATCATGACGTCATCACGTGCCATCGCCGCTTGGTCTAAGGTAGGCAGATCTCCTAGAAACTGACAAACCACGTGGGGGGAAGAAAGCTTTCGGTGGGGGCAATCAATCAATACAGTCGACAGAGAATGGAAAAGATGGCTGCTTAGGCATTAGATTCCTCTTAGACAAATGCATAAAGGACCTTGAAAGTTTCAATGCGGTGGAAATTTCGATTACCACCTGTGCACTTGCCGGGCTATCGCAAACGCAACAGTGCACCTGTCAGAATCTCATCAGTTCGTGCACAAGGTACTGGAGATATTTTCAATAACATTTCACAACCACCGCACAGTTGTGTGGTTTATAAGAAGCGACCACACGAAATGGTTGCCTTATGAGTGCTCACTGATGTGAGTAATCATAGCCTCAACATATAGAATGGCCATCGCAAAAACTCACGCACAGCCTTTTGTTTTTCAATAGTACTTTTTTACGAACTTGAAATCGCCCTTCTTCTCCTACCCCCTTTGTGTCTTTACCATCTTCAGTTTCTCGACAACACCCTAACCTTTTGAGACCCTTGGCTTAGCGAGTGGAAACTGCAGAACTGGTCCGGGAATCGCATTTGTCATGAGGGGTCGTGGGAGGAATAGGCGACTCACACTTTTGTTACTTCGACCTGTCAGCACTTGTTGAAAAGGATAATCGGAGAGAGACGCTTGACCCCGTCTACTGAATTTACGAACGTCTAGTTTTCTAGGCGTTTATGGCAGCCGATGTTGGCGATACTGATTGAGTAAATAAGCTACGTCGTGGGCTTTGTTCAGTGAAACTGTCACCTAGAAAATAAGATATAACATGACCTGCATCAGCAAACAGACTATAGATTTGCTAATGTTGAGTTTTTCTACAAGCATCGCTTCTTGCCTATTTTGCACACTCCAAGCTTTATTCCGTCTACCTCTCTGCTAGATCAGTCGCCGCCCACTACAATACGCAAATAGTGTATAATCAAGGATTTTCGAGGATCCAGTGATGATTCGTAACAGATTTGTTACCGTTATACGAGTGCACTTATTCCGCTAGCAAACACATCTTTTGTAGGGAAGACGATGTACTGAAAATTATGTTTATAGACTTCAGAAGGTGTCAGTTCGGGAAATATGGCTTGCTAACTCACTGCTTACAGAATACTTACTGCGCAGCATGCAAACACGTTTGTTTTCCACAAACCTTCTCGGAATCTATCCACAAACTTGTCAATGGTCCTTTTTTCAAGTCTGAAGAGTGCCGTCACGCACAGGTAAGAAAATCTTGTGGGCTTGGTATTTTTCGGGATGATTTGCAGACGATGCAAGATACTTTTGACTTCGCATCTGTCGCCATGCGGTGCAACGTTTATAGAAGCTGTTTGGCCTTGTGACCTTTTACAAACATGACGAACGTCAAGTCACGACCCCTTCCCATGCGCAGGCTATTATCTCGAAAAAGGTCCGTTGGTATACTATATCGTTCAACCAGTGTCACGCGAAATAGTTGAGCACACACTCCAAAACACCCGTCACCTCCCCTCGAAGAGAAAGATGGCTACCAGGTAGTGCCATGTCGGTCTCGAAAATAGAAGCCAAGGTCAAGTTTTTTGTGTACTTTAAAAACGATATAGTCTGCTGGCTATAAAGATATATAACCAAGTAGGTCGTGGAATTCTCTTCACAATGGCCTAACCTCCCGTTTGGGAATCTGACACGCTTTCTTCCCTCCTTTCTTTCTGTCACCCCGTCGCTTTTTTTTTTTTGCAGCCCCGTTTGGTGTTTCAATGTGCATAGAAGACGTAGCGACTAAATATAGCCACTGGTCTAAACACTGGAGTCTGTAGGAATATCCCATACCTGTTTCGGCGGCATAGTCGCGTTTAGCGGTGTCACTTTTTTACAATCGACGGAACTGGTACCAAACCAACTTCATGTTTCTTTTTTTTCACAAATGGCGCCACCACCAAAAAATTTTCGCAAGATATTTTATTTTCTGTAAATCTTTTATTTCAAGCTTTGCCCCGTAAAGTTAGTTAGCACTGGCATATACAAGACATGACATGGTCCTACCAGTGTGCTATAATTGTTGTGAGTTAGCTATAGAGAAAAAATAAAAGTAGATTTGTACAAACCTGCCAAGCAGAAAAATAAGCTCAAATCAATGCTGTGATACAAATTTTCCAATTTTATTAGCACAGTTTTCTCTTCATAGAAACTCAGAGAAAGGCTTGCTGCTTGAATATTCAAAATTTCAGAGTTTGAGCATCGATAGTTTTTTTGCCCTATAGTCGGTAATGCCTAGACAAGTGGAACCATAGATTCTGGAATTCAATTGAAAATAATCGTAAACTTTTTGTCAAAACACAAAACAAATTTGCGAGGACATGAAGCACATTAGCCTGAAAACCCATGTATTATTGTTCTTCTACACAAAAAGTAAAAAAAAATGTTAATTGATTATTAGGGTACATTGCTCTGCCCACCTCGATTGAAGCCTGTATCAATTTTAATTGCTTTATTGGTCATATAGCTTCGTAGAAACTTTTCATAGTGCTGGAATAAGTGCTCAGCAAATTTTATTTGGTTTTGTTGAACAGTTTTGCCACACACACGCGAGTACACTGGAGGCTTTTACAGCAAAATCAATATTTGTTTGCACTGTTTTGATCGCTATGCAATACCGATTCAGACTAGGGGACAATACTAGCTGTCGATTATTAAGTGGAGAACGTAAGCTTTCTCGATTCAATATATTTCATATCAATACGGTGAGCGCAGTAAGCGTAGTGCGTCAGTAAACAGTGACAAAAATGCGGAGCGGGTGCCGCCGGAGTGGAACCGCCACATTAAGAAGACACGTGTCCTTCGTGTTCTTCTTGTCTCTGCGTCGTCGTTTTGTTCTCACGCTATAACTATCGTCGTGCTACCAACTAGCCCAAGCTTCCACACCGTTCTTACCGTGTTAAATGTGAGGAGGCCCCTCTTTTTTCCCTCTCATTTCTTCACAAAGATTTGCCTTTGTTGGACATGGAAGCAAGAGGGAGAAGACCGAAGGAAGAGAGAGTCACTGGAAAAGCACCTGGTTGGCTATAGCAAGCCACGTGATACACACGGTGACAACGAAGCAGAAAGAGGGAACACAGAGACAAAGCATACGGTGGACACGTGGAAATACCCACTCACAAAAACGCAACTGCACGGACCAGTCGTCGTCCACAAGCACTCCACCAGGTCCGACTTGCCAGCGTCGCTTTCACGGCTCAATTTTTTCATTGCCGCGACAAGCAAAACGATTTGATGATGGCTGAGACACGCAGCGGAAGGGTATCTCCGGCGTCTTCCGACTCGTCCTCGGAACCACCGGAAGGCTACGTTATCGTACTTACAGGATTTCCCGGTTCCTTCCTCAGAATGCGAGAGGTCGCGTTCGCGGACCCAATTGAGCCCGACAACATCTGCGTATTCTGCTTTACGGTACCCGGCTTCGCGCGGCCACTGCCGTGTCAGCACATCGTGTGCGATCAGTGTTCCCGCACCAGAGTCTTCGTCGATGAGGAGCAATGCCTCGTACACGGAAGCAACGAGACGTCAACCCACCCTCACGCTGAGTGTCCCATAGACGCGACACCAATCGACCGGACCTTCCTGGATGCCCAGCCTTTCAGTATGGACCGCGTGCAAGAAGAGCTCGTGTTCTGCTTCCAGGCCAACTTGGGCTGTGAGTTCGTGAGCAAGCTGAGATTTCTCAAGTACCATTACTACTACCACTGCCGCTTCGGCCCCAAAACATGCGACCGCTGCGGCAACGATCAAATCCCTGCAAACCAGCTCCTTCGGCATCTGCCGGCCGCGTCACCATTGGGTGTTTCGGAGAGTGCACCAGTGAATACCGCAGTGTTGGACTTGACGTGCATGCAAAAGAGCGGTCTCCGAAGAACTGGATCCTGGAAGAACTGGAAGTGTTTAACCTACAAAGGTTTCTGTGTTTAGCTCTAGTTTTGGGGACACTCTGCCTGCCTGAATAAGCTTTTCCGAGACCACGCTCCGAGACAGTGAAGCACTCGACGAGACCATCTCTTTCCGCGACTCCGCCCTGTGTCCTGCCAATTGTCTTCCGTTCCGACTGGTCAACATACACCAAGCCTTGTGTCTTCAGTTTCTTGGAGAGCGTGACTGTGTTGTGCTTCCACGCAGAGCTTGGTTTCCCGTTCGCCTGACAGCTGAAATTTCTCAAGTAACACTTGTACTACGATTGTTTATTGGGTCCCAGTATTGCATACCACAGTGAAGACAATTAGATTGAAGTGCTCTACCGCCTTCGAAAGATTGCGCAATCTCGGCGCGCACAGAAACTGCGCAAGAGGATGTACGACAATGCAACAGCTGCAGAAACCACTGACTTACTCCTCTACACCCCTCCCGAGTAAGACGATAGTCCTAGAATACCCGTGTTTAATTACCTAATAATGTGAGCTACCAATAAACAGTATTGTTGTCTTTTCTGTGCATACAATGGCTTGAGTCCTTATTGCAGGCATATCGTCGTGTTAACGGTCGGAATTTGCGTGTGGCGGGAGGTTTCTTTATGGAATAAGGCACTGAACCAAATGGATGGTAAAGCTTTAACGTAATGTCTGCGTGCATTTACATCTTAGCGTCTAACTTAATTCATCTAGAAATTGAAGTGTGTAGTAAATTAGAGTCATTTAATTACGTCGGAAGTCAATTCCAAGTGTTTGTTTGGGCAGCAGAACTTGATACGAGGAACAAAGATAAGACAGAAACTGGCGTCGCTTTCCGTGTTTGTCTCATTTTTGAACCTCGTATTAAGTGCTATTTCTGACATAAAGCTTAGTTATAAATGAACAAGATCCATTTCATCTCGTTTTAAAAAGTTAAGGAGGACGTATGTTGATGATTTTTTTTTATTCTGTGGTCGTTCACTATTAGCTATATTGATTTGTCTGCCAGTAGCAGTGTGCCTGAAGCATTTCGGAGAGGGTGACAGCGAACTGAATTTGGCAAGCGGCGTTCTTTACCGTCCACTTATATCTTAACGAAAAGCCGTGCGTACACATAAAATGCACATAGAAGTTTAAAAGTTGGTCGATGACAATATGCTAATCATATTGCTGTGTTGTTGGGCCTAAGAATGCCACAATAGCATTTCGAGATTTCGTTTTTCTCCATCTATGGTTAAACCACGACAGGCTGCCTAGAAGCGTAAACGCTGTGCGATGGCTTTGACGCACTTCCTATGACAATTTCGCATTGTAGCAAGTGACTTAATTGTCACAAGCTACCGTCGAGACATGAAAACAAACCTTTGATAACGAGATTTACATGAAAATACGGCCGCTTTCTCCGGATCTCTGCGTGAGATGAGAATGTAAAAAAAAGTGTAGTCAATACCTTGCACCCTTGAAGTACGCGCGAATAACAAGCATCGAGAACACATTAATTGCAACCGAAGCGAGGATCAGGGGTGCAGCCATGTTGCCAGAAATCGCCACGCTGGCTTCCGGGCGACAAGCGAACTTTTCTAGTTGCCCAGAAACACGCGACGCGACAACAGGCGGCGACGGATGAAATGACAACAGGAGTCGCGAGGAAATCGCGTGCATGCGTATAGGGATAAAGACTTTCGCCCCTGGGCTATCATGTGCATGGTGGTTGTCGTTGCCGTTGAAGGGACAGTGGGAAGAAATGCGGATTCGAAGTCCAGATCTGAGACAACAGTTCTTCGTCGCATGTGGTTTGGGCTGTCTTTTACGAATGCCTTTGCTTGCCGCTCAGATGGGCAGACAGTGATGCGTGTGATCATTGCGGCGCTGACGAAATCATCGAACATATTTTGTGTCAATGCCCTCGGTACAACTGTCAGAGACAGTCCTTGTAAGCAGCGTTTGCACGCCTCGACGATCAGCCTCTCTCCGAAAAATTATTTTGGGAATACCGCAAAGATCGATCTTCACGACAAAGAGCGACGAAAGCCCTTCTGAAGTTTCTGCGATCAACTCGCCTCGTCGAACGTTTGTAACGTTTAAGTGTGTAAGTGTGTTTTCGCTTCCGTCCCCCTCTCTTTCTCTCATTCTCTTTTCCTTACTTTTCTGTCTCCTATTTCGCCTTCTCCAGTGCAGGACAGCAAACCAGACACTTGCTTTCTGGATAACCTCCCTGCCTATCTTCATACCATATATCTCTTTCTCTGTCTCTCTCTCTCTCTATGCTCTGTATGAAACAGGATCCAGCTACAAACTTACGCTTTACCTGTGTTTGCAACATGATAAACTTAAATATCCGCATGAAAGTGTAGTCAATGCGACAAAAAAAAAACAAAAAAGAAACAGTCACTGTCCAGTTTTCTGCGACATGGAATCACTTTATTTAGTATTAATGTTGTTCCGACAACCGGCGAGCTGTCGTCGACAAAAAATCGCAGAAACTGGTGCATCCTTTCAAGCCAATAGGTTCTACGAAAGTCTATATACCACGCAGAACGATGGCATGCAGTATTCCCTGCTCAGGGCGAAGCAGCAAAATTTTAAGACATTGTTTTAATGTTGCACGAAGACAGCCCTGCCTGTGGTTCTTTGAATTTTTCTCGTGAGAAAAAGCACGAAATCAACTTCTTACTATATTGTGTTGACGTTATCATGTCTGCTTCTAACATGCAAACTCTTAGCTGGATTGTGCCCCTTACTCACAAAGAATGCGTGCCACATTCCCGAAAGTCGCCCAACAACCGCGCTGCCTGCTCGCGCCGCAATGTAAGCATAGTGTGCACCGGTGATCTGTTTTGGTTGGCATGCAAACGCGGGGCAGCCAAGCAGTGCCACGGTGTGCCCATGGTAAACTATAGAGGCCGGCACGTCGGCGACCGGAAGGAGCAATCCTTCTCCGTATGTTCTGCCACATGGTTCCACGAGCTCCTTCTAGCTACGTTATATGCAACGGCAATCATGCACACCATATATCAATCTGTGAGTACTGTTCAAGTGCATTTGAAACTATGTATTTCATAAGCTTAAGTTCCACTTGCACGAAACGAAACGAGAAGAACAGACGTGAAAGTAAAATGAAACTGCTCAGTCGCACTCGAAAGCTTCGACCTCGGATTGCTATGATATCTCTTTTGCCATCCAGGATGGATAGGACAAGGGCCACCTCCTCGGTAATCAACGGGTCGTCAGTGTGGACCGACGCACTGTCGGATCTGTGCAGTTTGCTGTTGACCATGACCGTGCTGAAAACGCGACCCACACGGTACACTGCCGCGTCCAAGAAGCTGTCTTCCCTTATTCCTCAAACCAGAGCCACTCCATTCATTTCTTACTTGCCCTAACATAAAAACGTCGGGTAAGACCACGTTTTGCCGTGGCTTTGCCCAAAGTGGGTGCTTGTTGCTACCGCTAACATCCGCAGACCGTTGCTCTCTTAAAAGCAAATACCTCGATATTATTATGCTGTCACCCACTCAGATGAGTACTAGAGAAACTGAAAGTGTAGAATTCAGGAGTAGGGTAAACAAGTGAACAAGAGAGGCAATATGGTGTTCGTGTTTCCAACAACGTTTTGCGCGAGAGCGGGTTATTCATCGTGTCAGCCAAACACTACAAATGAGCGGCAGATCGGATGAAAATTATCCATAGATAGAACAATCGAGAAAGATTCAAGAAACCGCGAGTTATATCGCTAGCAGAAGACTCACAACGGGAGCCGACCTTTAATTGTGCAGCAAAAGATTTCCGAGTTGTTATACGCGGAGCTAAGTTCATATAAGTTCATTAAACGAGCCTTGGTTAATCACAAAGGGTGCGATGGTGCAGGTGCAAACAGAAGGGTCAGTCTGGTCTCAGCTCCACTATTTGTGTAACAAAGTTATAACAACAAATGGACATTATAACGGGGTCGCGATGCTTGACGAAGGCAGCAGTCGGCGTTTTCAAGACTAAACATCTTATTTTTCATTTCGGTGCACTGTAGGTGATAGCGGCGAACAGAATGTCGGCTGTCGATATTCTACCAAGAGGTACAGCGTGTCGGTTTATACATGTTTTATTTATATTATTTATTTATTTCAATGTTCCTTTCAGGCCCAATGGGGAGCGTTGATTAAGGAGGCAATATGTCAAAATCATATACACATATATATAAATTGGCGACATTGCAAAACAAAAAAAAACAATCGCAAAATAATAAATAATTTGAAAGCATTATAGTTTCACATGCGTTGCACAAAAGATGCGCGCCTGCGAAAAGTAAACGAAAGGGTGCGTTTCTTCGGCACAAGAAAGGAAGCACATACCACATTAGCAAATTGTCTGTTTGCAGATGCAGATCATGTTATATCTTATTTTATAGGCGCCAGTTTCATTGATCGAAGCCCCCGACGTAGCTCATTTACTCACTCAGTATCGCCAACATCGGCTGCCATAAACACCTAGAAAATGAGACGTTCGTAAATTCAGTAGACGGGCTCAAGCGTGTCTCTCCGATGAATCTTTGCAACAAGTGCTGGCAGGTTGAAGCAATAAAAGTGTGAGTCGCCTATTCCTCCCACGACCTCCCCATGACAAATGCGATTCCCGGACCGGTTCAGCAGTTTCCACTCGCTAAGGCAAGGGCCTCAAAAGGCTAGGGTGTTGTCCAGAAACTGAAGATGGTAAAGGCACAAAGAGGGTGGGAGAAGAAGGGGCGATTTCAAGTTCGCAAAAAAGTACTATTGAAAAACAAAAGGCTGTGCGTTAGTTTTCGCGATGGTCATTCTTTATGTTGAAGCTCTGATTGCTCACACCGGTGAGCACTCATAAGGCAACCATTTCGTGTGATCGCTTCGTATATACCACACAACTGTGCGGTGGTTGTGAAACTTTATTGAAAAGATCTGCAGTACCATGTGCATGAACTGATCAGATTCTGACAGGTGCGCTGTTGCGTTTGCGAAAGTTTGGCAAGTGCACAGATGGTATGCCAAATTTCTACTGCATTCAAACTTTCAACGTCCATTGTGCATTTGTCTAAGAGGAATCTAATGCCTAAGCAGCCATCTTTTCCTTCTCAGTCGCCCGTATTGATTGATTGATTGCCCCCACCGAAAGCTTTCTTCACCCCACGTGGTTTGTCAGTTTCTAGGATATCTGCCTAGCTTAGACCAAGCGGCGAACGCACGTGATGACGTCATGATTTCAAAATTTTGGGTGATCCGCGACGTCAACCAATGATTATGTTTAGCACTCGTGTAGACAGCGACGGGGACATTTCCCGCTTGATGAGGCCTCCAAATTTTCCCAGCCATGTGTACTGTGCTGTTTATTTTGTAGAACTACGCAATATAAAGGTTAACTTTTCTTCACACTGAATCGAATACTGCCGAAGACAAATCACAATAATACCCACTTTTTGGATTAGAAATCCTAATGAGTATGTTACAACTAGATTTGTTAAAGGTTCAAAGGGCGTGATTTACATCTGCCTTACAAATTTTAGCTGCAGTGCGAGGGAAACTCATCTTATACGGAGCTTGCGGCGACGCTATGCACTGTAGGTAGACAGCAATTTTTTTTTTAATCGGAGGCGGTTGGGGAGGGCAGCAGCCCTGTCGTTGCGTGTCCGCTTTCTTTTTGTCCGCTCCCCTTACCCCGCCTGCTTTACTTTGTTTCCCAGCAGCGCCAAAGATGAGCTTGAAGGAATCCGAGAAATAGTGGGACTAATCCGGTGTCACAGCTTTTTCGCTGCCCTCGTATGAGTAAGATTGCCCTTGGCGTCTCGAAGAGTTGGTATCATGGCGGCCATGATGACGCCAATGCGAACTATGCATACGGTGTACACATCTGACAGCGGCATGTACTGAATGTCTGCTTTCGATGCGTTCCTAAGAAAAGCAGTGAATAAAACACATTTTCTGCCTTTTTTCTGAAACACAATTTCACACGTCAAGCCACACTGATTCGCGCGTGTTCAAGTTAGCAATATTTCAAAACAAATACATTGTACACGTACCCAGATTGCGAGAAAAAAAATAGCGACCGAAAACTACCAGAAACACGTGCAGCAACAGCGCAATCTGAATACTTATATGCACCCACTCGTGGTTCCCACTAGCAGCACACGCGTTAGGTGCGTGCTATCCGAGCACATAACAGAAGATAAACGGCATGGCGTTTCCTCTTCGCACATCAACGAAAGCGTTGCCCGCCAAGCACCAGAAAACAAATGACCTTACTGAAGTGGGCGAATTAGCGTGACCCCCAGCCCCACGCCCCTCATCAAAAAAAAAAAGGAGTACTGCGGAGGCTTTCACTTCAGCGTCCAAGAAGGCGGCGTATTTTTCTTTCCGTTCCTGGTACTAAACGGACGTAAGCGTGCTTCGCTGGGCCATATTCGTGCGAACAAAGCTTCCAAACGGATTCGGAAATACCGTTATCTGCTGTTTGAAGCCGTTTCATATTGTTTAGCGTGTGTTCTTTTTGTAGGTTTCCTGCGAGTAGCCTATCGAAGAAATAACTTGATTTGTGCCTGTAGATGCGGAGGCAAGCATTTCAAAAGGAAGGAAACTGCGGCTGTATGTATAAGTGTCTTAGTTGCAGATTATAGTTTCTGAATTATGAACATTTGCTAAAACATCTATTTCTATGGTGTAATGGAAGAATAATTTCCTGACATATCTCAAATGAACACTTCTTCACCCTGACCTTTCTACGGGCACCAGCCACCCGAACAACCGCGATAGCCCCGAGACAAAACGAGATGAGGGAGAAAAGTAATATAAGAAAGGTAGGGAGGTTACTAGTGGTGTTACGTCACTGCGCACACAGGCACGGCTTCCTTTGCCGCAAAAGGTGCTCGCGTCAAGCACGATGTCAGCCATAATGACAGGACTCATTTGCGCAATATTCATTCAGATACTAAAAATAAAAGACGCTTGTCAAAGTTAATTCGCTATCGCCTTCTATGCCATGTTTCATACACACTGCTACTGGCAAAGAGATCGGTATAACTAATAAATAATGAACACTGAATGAATGAGAGAATTAGGGCAGTGTACGTTGTCCTTGAAATTTCAAAACATTATTGAACGAAGCTAGATTCTTCATAACTAAGCCTGGTTTCAGCAGCGGAACTTTATTACCATGCACATATATGACACAGAAGCGGACAGCGACGTCCGCGTCTGTTTTTTTTTTGTTCCTCGCATTATGTTAGGCCACTCAAACCACTTCTTGGAATTAACCTTAGACGTTAATAGGAGTTCTTTACTTACTCAGCACTCCCACTTCCTAATATAGCAAGTCGAATCGACAAAGCGTGGTAATATTTAAACATATGCTGCGATTATGTTCAAACATTAAAACCTTTTCGGTTTGCTGCCTGAATGCTGCCTGAATGTACAGAGAGCTCTCGTAACGCGAAAACTCAGATCGTTTTCGTCATGATTAGCATGCAATAGGGACTCAAGGCACTGTATAGACAAAAGAAAAGAGAGACTGTTTATTCGTAGCTTAGATTGCTAGCTAATTTAACAAAGTTATTTGGGGGCTTTCTGCTCACTCGGGAGATGGGTAGACGAGTCAAGTCACCGGTTTCTGCAGCTGTTGCATTGTCGGCCATCCTCTTACGCAGTTCATGTGGGTGCCCATAGTGCAGTCTTTTGATGGTGGTAGGGGAGAGGAAGACGAAGCGATTCTTTGTAGAACACATCTCGCTCGTCTTAGTGCTTTTCTGGACTTTTCGCTGCAGTTGTGGGGTGTATTGCCCCGTCGGTTGCGGTAACGGATGTACAACCTCACGAGGCGACGTCCGACTCCGGTTTGACCGCGGCCACTACCTCGAGGAAGCGAGGAAACACATCCAGTGAGAGCGATGACACTGAGCTGTACTCCGCATCTTGCGACGAGTCCTCAGACGACGGCTTTCAACCTGTCCTGCACCGCAAGTCCAAGCGACGGATCATCAATCCATCGCCGGTGTCAAGTACAGCCACCGTGAAAACGGCGCCCCAGCGATGACCCCATTCCATCCTGTTTGTGCCAAAGAACGCTACCGAAAGTCTGCGTGTTCTGAACAGGCAAGCGCTTTCGCTCTATTTTGAGAACACTGTGCCGAACGAGATTAAAGACCTACGGCTTAATACAAGAAGAAACATCCTGGCTGTCGATGTGCGGCACCCGAGTGCGCTGAGCACGCTGCAACAAGTAACACAACTAGGAAACATTGCAGTTAGGTCCATCATACCAGCTGATGGTGCGACCACATCAGGAGTCATTTACGACATTAACACGGAAATCCCAAACGCAGACCTTCCAGTACTTATAAAACCAGCGAGTCAAGACAACGTCATTGTCAGCGTTGGACGGCTTGGCAACGCACGCTGTGTGAGAGTAACGTTCAAAGGCGACTGTCTTCCCGCATACGTGAAGGTTGGCCACTTTCGTCAACAAGTTCGACCGTTCATTCCTAAACCCGTGCAATGCTTGAATTGTCAGAAGATCGGCCATGTAAAGGGTGTTTGCAGGAGCTCCGCAGCGTGCCCCCGGTGCGCCGAACCACACGCGGAAGAGAACTGTAGCGCTACCACACTGAAGTGTCCTAACTGTCAGGGTGCTCACAAGGCTTCCTCGAAAGAATGTCCACACATAAAGAAAGAATTTTCTATTCTGAAGCAAATGGCACGAGACAGCTCAACCCACAAAGAAGCTGCCGAGAAAATCCGGCGAAGACGACGTCGCCGTCGAAGGTCTTCACGTCGGAGAGCGCCAACTTCAGGCAATAAGTCGACGCAACAGGGAAGATCGCCAGCTGCAGTTCACAGCATGGCAAACACAGACGTTGGAAAAGAGCAAAGGGGCAGACCAGTTCCTACAGAAGAGTGGCCTCCACTTACGCGTACACAACGCTCAGAAGAGCCGCAGCAGAAGCCGTCTTCTTCAGAGCAAGCTGCTGCAATGGAGGACTTGCGGAACACAGATCAGCAAGTGATAGCTCTTTTTCGACCCTTAATTAACGCCATCCGCTTGTTGTTAAGCGACATGCACACACCGTCAGCAAGAAGTGCATTGCAATTACTGGACGCTTTGAGTCCAGTACTCGCAGCGCTTGAGTAAACAATGGCTCACCAGTCACTGTCTTTCAGAAAAGAGGTCCGAAAAGCAACTATTATTCAATGGAATGCCCGGGGACTGAGGTCACGCATCGCCGATTTCCGTCGGTTCGTATACACCAAAAAGTTCCCCATCATTGTCATCTGCGAGCCAAATTTGCAGAAAGAAATCAGACTTTCTGGTTATGAGTCATTCATGTCGTCTACAACTGCGGACAATAGCAAAGTTCTGGTGTTTATTCGCCACGACCTCACCTACATTCATCATCCGGTGTCACCCCACGGCGACAATCAATATAAAAGTATAACAGTGAAAAGGAGACTTACCATCAGGGTTGTGGGTGCCTACCTCTTTCCGTCAAGCCGTTTCGACCATACAAGACTACAAGGTATCCTGTCAGCAACTTCTCACCCCTAGTACTCTAAATCGTTACACCCACTTTTATAAACACCCATACATTATAATTGGGGACTTCAACGCCCATCTCACAATCTGGGGAAGTTCGAAGACCAATGTTAAAGGGAGAAAGTTGGTGTCCTTCGCCTCCGACAACCAACTTTTCTTGCTAAATGACGGCAGTCCAACGTCCCTACGGGGTTCAAGGTATAGCAGCTGCCTTGACCTGGCCTTTGTCTCACGTGGCCTCGTCAGGCATGCTGAGTGGTTTCCAGACATAGAAACGCATGGAAGTGACCACATTCCCACTTACGTCAAAATCGAAGGATTGTCCCATGCTAAGATAAACGATAGTGTTCAGAGAGTGGACTGGTTGAAATTCCAGTCTCGCATGGAAGAGCAATGTGAAGCAAACATATCCCTCGACATAGAGGAGATAATTAAAAGCAAAATACACGATACTACGTGTACCCTCACCTGCTCTCCCAAAGTAACGGAATTTGACGTTGAGCTAGAATGACCTCGAGCAATCCGACGACGTGCTGAACGAAGATACCGACGCACGGAAGCAATAGAAGACTTACGGATTGCTCGACGTATACAAAAGAAGATTCAGCGCCGGATAAATAAACTGGAGTCACAACGTTGGACTGCTTTTTGTGAGTCACTTGACCCACGAAAACCTTTATCCCAATTGTGGAAGACGGTACGATGTCTCCGCACAAAACCCACTCAGTGGTCACCATTCAGGGCCCTCGCACTTTCTGAACTGAGACGCGGCATTGACGTGGCAGAAGACTTCTGTGCCAGAGTGTCTGGGCCACTCGCAGTGCCAAATAGCCCATTGCCCTCGACTAACTGTCCACAAACACTGGATTCCCGCGTGGATATGCCTTTTTTCATCGTGGAGCTCAGAGCAGCACTAGCTTTGTGTGGACGCACGTCGGCACCAGGGCCCGATAGAATTTCTTATAGGGCATTGTGTCATCTGGGTGAACGCGCGAGAATCGTTCTTTTGGAGTTGTACAACAAATCCTGGCAAGATGGAACGCTCCCGACAACCTGGAAGACAAGTCGCCTAGTTACACTTCTGAAGCCAGGCAAGTCACCGTTGGACCTCTCATCTTATCGTCCGATAGCATTGGCCAGTTGTGTATGCAAAGTTATGGAGAGGATGATCCTTGGACGCCTGGAGTGGTTCTTGGAGTATAACAACATCTACCCAGATGCCATGGCAGGATTTCGGCGTGGTCGAGCATCGATTGACAACGTAGGTTACCTGGTCACTTATGTCCAACACGAAAAAGGCCGTAAGCGTCTCTGCGCATCTTTGTTCCTAGACGTCAAAGGGGCGTATGACAACGTTACGCATGAAGCTGTTCTCACCACTCTTGAAGATATAGGAGTAGGTGGTCCGATGTATCGCTGGATACGTAGTTATTTGTCAGTGCAATCCTTCTTTGTGAGCACTGAAGATGGTCCAACCTCTCGACATTACAGCCACTGTGGCGTCCCCCAGGGTGGCGTACTCAGCCCTGTGCTGTTCAATCTTACGTTAATTGCTCTCACTGAGCATCTGCCAAGCACGGTCAGGCTATCAATGTACGCAGATGATATCTGCGTTTGGTTATCGGCTGTAACACGCCTGCAGTTACGAGGGAGAATTCAAAAAGCGGCCTCTAAAACATTACTCTACCTCAGATATCGAGGCTTGGAAATTTCTTCCGAGATATGCGCCCTCGTAGCTTTTACACGAAAGCCTATGGATAAGTACACTATAAGCATCAATGGTCAAACTGTACCATACGTTCGATCGCACAAGTTTTTGGGCGTCATAATTGACAGTAATCTATCATGGAGCGATCACGTTTCGTACGTGAAGGAACTGTTAATGGACATCTGTAATATACTGAAGTTCTTTGCAGGGAAGACTTGGGGAATGTCTCCCAGTGCAAGTCCACAGCTGTACAGAGTACTTTTTCTCGGTTTCCTGCGGTATAGTTTACCGGCATTGACTAATGCAAGCAAAACAAGCCTTCGAACGCTACAGAGTGTTCAGTTCCAGGCACTCCGGATTTGCCTCGGTTTGCCTCGTAGTGCGTCAACAATGGCTACTATAGCTATCGCCGGTGACCACCTCATCACGACACATATCGACATTGAGGCACTTAGGACACATATAAGGCATATTGCTCGGACACCCTGCCACCACCTAGCCTCTTTACCAGCAGACAGACCACGTTCGTCATTTTGCCAAATGGTCACCACATACCGCGATTCTTTGCCAACATGCTTCACACCCGCCGCCAGGCCTTCGACTCCTCCCTGGTGCCTGACTCAGGCTAACATCAGGCTAACTATCCCTGGCATCAAGAAAAAGGCAGATATGTCGTCACCTGCTCTTAGACAACTTGCTCTGCTCTTGTTATACGAGACGTATCAAGGCTGTATACACGTATACACCGACGGCTCTGTTTTACAGAAGAGTTCAACGGCATCATTTGTAATACCGATAAAAGACACGACAAGAAAATTCAAGACCTCCCACCTCACGACATCAACGGGAGCAGAGCTCACAGCTCTTCGTGTCGCATTGGAATTCATCAGCGATCAACAGCCACAAAAATGGACAATTTTCAGTGACTCAAAGGCGGCACTGCAATCCCTTTTATCACCTTTACGCCACGGCCCGTACGAACAGCTGGTATTTGATATTGCAGAAAAACTCACAAATTTATTGAGGAAGGACATGAAATAGCCTTTCAATGGCTTCCAAGTCACTGTGGAATAATTCGCAATGAACGGGACGATCGAGCTGCCCGTTCTGCCCATTCTGAAAGCGATGAAATATCAATTCCGCTTTACAGAACTGACGCTGCACGAAAACTCCGCATGCTTGCTCGCAAGCGCACCACGTCACAATGGAACGAGTCACATTTCATCCATGCACGGTTAGGTACTGTAGACCCAACCCTCAGTCTTCGAATTCCTCCGGAATTACGCCGACGAGACGCTACTATGCTGTGCAGATTATGGTTGGGCGTCGCATTTACCAATGCGTACGCGTTCCGCATAGGAATGGCTGACACTGCTGCATGTGACCATTGTGGCAGTGATGAAACAACTTGGCACATTCTGTGTGAATGCCCACAATACTGCTCGCAGAGACAGTCACTCTGCAGTGCACTAGATGAACTGGACAATCAGCCTCTTTCGGAAGAAAGACTCCTGCGCTGCCGACAGGACTTTATGTCGCAGAAGAAGGCTGTGAAGGCGCTCCTGCGCTTTTTGCGTTCAACCGGCCTGTCCAAACGACTGTGATCGGAACTCCCTGAATGTGTGTGCATGTGTTTTTTTTCCTAATTTTTTTATATCTATCCTCTTTCCGACCCTTTTCCCCACCCCCGTACAGGGTAGCAAACCAGTTCGTCAAGGTTAACCTCCCTGTCTCTTCCTTTTAATTATTTTTCTCTCTCTCTTGATGGTGGTATAGGGCTTCGATCTAAATGTCCTCACTGTGGTATGCAATCCTGGGACCAAAGGAGCAGAAGTAGAAATGATGGTACTCGAGGAACCACAGCGGTCCCTCAAACGGACAGCCAAGCTCTGCGTGAAAGCACAACACAGGCTCTTCCTCCAGGAAACTGAGGTCACAGGGCTCGATGTAAATGTTGGCCAGCGGGAACGGAAGAGAATCACCAGAGCGCAGTCGCGAAAGAAGACGGGCTCGTCGAGTGCTTTGCCGTCTCGCACTGCGCTCTCGGTCAAGTTGACGATGGCGCTGTCCCGACAGAAGTCGCAGAAGACTTGCGAGCATGGCAACGGTCACACTTTAGCATGAACAGCCCCGCACATGACGCAGACGTAGTGGCTTTTCATCTCGTGCACGAACGTGACGAATTACCGATCTTGGGAAGGAGAGTTGAATTCTCGGAGCAAATAGGTGTGCCCCGTCTGCTGCAGAAAACACTCCAAACATCCCAGGCCTCCGTTTTCTGTATGTCGGGCGTTCATCTTCGACTTTGCTGCCAGGTTCCAGAAGCACTGCTATAGCCGAGCTATTTCGCTGGATACGACACATTCGCCTGCTATGTCTTAATCACGAATGTTGTTGAGTGATTCTAGAAAGAGGAAGAAGGCACCTAATTTTTGTCAGCCCATTGAGCGACATGGCGCAGTGCCAAAAGAATGACCTGAGTGGCATTTCAGAACACCTTTTCCACCAGTGCAAGACACATATTTTTCCTTTCGCTCTTTTTTTTTTACTCTCTCACAGTTGGGTTCATATTTTCCGTAGTCACGTTCCTTTTATCCAAGCTGGCACTTACGTTTCACACCTGCACACCCTACAAGCCCCTTTCTCAGCTTTCCTGTCTTTCTTTAGTAAAAGAAGCTTTTTTAGAAAAAGGGGAAACACTCTGTTTTTAAGGAAGTATAAGCATTGAGTGACCGGGAAAGCAGAGTTGGGTGACCTTGATTGTAGAAATAACGTTTTTTTTCTTTCTTTAGAACCGAGGGCTTCAGGTAAAATATTTCATCGCTGAAAAAAAAAAGGGGGGGGGGCAGAACTTAGCACCATGCTTCAATATATTCGTGTGTGTTTTTGTGTGCTCGCTCGTGGGTGGAGGTTTCGGTCGAAAAGCACTGAGGAAAAAAAATATACATGAACATTACGCATCTCCAATAGGCGGAGAATAGTTAAGAGCCACAAAGAGCATGGCAGAGTAATGTTCTTTCGATCCGTCAAGCTTGGCATTTTACAGCAATTACTTACTGAACTTTTTTTATATTAACCGTAGATCGATATATTCAACACACAAATTGCAGCGCTTAGACTGAGATCATAAGATTTTTAATTAGCGGCATGAGAACGGTGCTACTTTTTTTTCAGCCTACGTGTAAAGTACGCAAAATTAGGAAAAAAATTGCCCGCAGCTTCCCTCAGGGGAACACTGAGGAAGATGCGGAGCATATAATTGGTTAACGGGGTGTTAAATTGCGACTTACTTAGGTCGATGGCTAAATTGGTTAGCGTGGTTGTAGGAGGGGGTGTTAAATGAGTGAACACGTACACACGTATGCGAAAGGGCGGCGCTGGTCGAAGGGACGTCGATCATTGTGTTTGTGGATTCGTTGGAATTCATTTCACCGCGACCTTGGACGTCGACGCGCCGTACAAACCAACCGACGAGCGGCAACTGAGCGAGCGAGCGCCGACCTTGAGTATATATACAGCGCGATGGCGCATGCACTGTCAGCTGTCGAATGTTCGAGAAAGGGGAGAAGCGCAACGGCGCATGCGCGCGCGTGAGCTGCCGATGTTTTCGAAGCGCGAAGGCGCATGCGCGCGCGTCAGCTGCCGATGTTCTCGAAGCGTGACGGCGCATGCGCGCTACATTATACAGCTAGCGAATGTTCGTGAAGAGGATAAGCGCACGCGGTGTGTAGAGGAGGAAGGGTGCACGGATGGTGGAGGAGTGAAGCGCGCGCGGTGTGTAGAGGAGGAAGGGATGCACAGATGGTGGAAGAAGGAGGAGGAAGCTTGCGGACGGCGCCGCACTACAAGCCTCGAGTATTATTAGATGCTCCGCATCTAAAAAAAATACCGCATTTTGGCCTCAGCCACACGTGCCTCACGAACAAGTGGACTGGGCCCAACTTGCCAAGCAATGGATCCAAATGCAGCAGACACCCCCTGGGCCCGATCCGCCTATGCAAGCACCACATATGGCCCCATCTATGGCACCCAGAGTGCCTGCACCATCTTTACCGCCACCGCAGGCACATCATGGGATGCCTCCATCTGTACCACACAAACCTCTTCCACCACAAATTGGTATGCAACTTACATACGCCTTGCTTAGCCAGGTGCTATCCTTTACTGCAGCTAGCTTGCTTGGGCTTTCTGTGCATTGTATTGAATGAAGCAAGGTGAATATTGGACAGCACTAGGCACACAGGTTTCAGTGCTTGTGTTTCTTTCTCGTGTGCTTGTCAACTTCAGCCTAGTGCCTTCGGAAACAAACTCTGTCAATTAAAACAAAGCCAAGCCTGCGCGGAAGGCGCAGCACAGTCGCAGCGAAAGCTAAAAAGAGCGGCCGTTCAGAGCCTTTCAAAACATTCATTGTATAACTAATGCAAGCACACTTGCTTGATACCCACTAGGGCATTAATAATAAAAATTTTCAGTTAATAGACCGGCATTCACTATGCTATTTTCTGTCATTCTTCTGAGAAGCGTGGTATCTGCTAAACACTTGCAAGGAATTTCGTGCCAATTGTTTATGCAGTGGTTGACGACCATGAATTAAGGCTGAACAAGAACAAGATACGGCGGCGATGGCGTAGTGGTTAGAGCATCCGCCGCGCATGCAAGAGGTCCGTGGTTCAAATCCCGGTACCGCACAGTTCCCAACCGGATTAAAAAAAAATCTGCGTGTTGATGGAACTGCATTAAGAGGCCTGGGGTGCGGCCTCACCGGCAAACACCGCCGAGAACGCACTCCCTCACCAGAGAAGGATTGGCCACCCTGGTGCAGTATCTGGCCACTACCTCCCACATGCTTACGTCAAATAACTCACGGCCCTCAGTCCCCAGCAGCTGCGAAGCAACTGACCACGGCGGCGGTCAGATCGGCAACGCAGCAGAGGGTGCTAAGAATCTCTGCATCCGGACAGGCCGCTATTGGAACCTGAACTTGGCAACGTTTAACGCTAGAACCTTATCTAGTGAGGGAAGTCTAGCTGTACTATTCGAGGAGCTAGAGGGTGTTAAATGGGATATAATAGGGCTCAGTGAGGTTAGGAGGACAGATGAGGCCTATACGGTGCTACAGAATGGGCACGTCCTTTGCTACAGGGGCTTGGCAGACAGAAGAGAACTGGGAGTGGGGTTCCTAATTCACAGAAACATAGCTGGCAACATAGAGGAATACTATAGCATTAATGAAAGGGTGGTAGGTATTGTAATTAAACTGAATAAAAGATACAAGATGAAGGTAGTACAGGCTTACGCGCCTACATCCAGCCATGATGACGCTTCAGTTGAAAGCTTCTATGAAGACGTGGAATCGGCAATGAGTAAGGTAAAAACACAGTATACTATAGTGATGGGCGACTTTAATGCAAAGGTAGGGAAGAAGCAGGCTGGAGACCAGGCAGTAGGAGATTATGGCATCGGTACTAGAAACGCCAGAGGAGAGCTACTAGTAGAATTCGCAGAACGCAATAATTTACGGATTTTGAATACCTTCTACCGAAAACGAGAAAACCGCAAGTGGACATGGAGGAGCCCTAGTGGCGAAAATAAGAACGAAATCGACTTTATAATGAGTGCACACCCTGCAATCGTGCAGGATGTGGAAGTGATTGGCAAGGTACGATGCAGTGACCATAGAATGGTACGGTCTCGAATTCGCCTAGACTTGGAGAAGGAGCGACAGAAACTGATACGCAAGAAGCCAATCAATCAGCTAGCACTGAGAGGGAAAGTACAGGAATTCAGAGTGTCGCTGAAGAACAGGTACTCTGCTCTTAGTGAGGAAACCAACCTTAGCGTAGATACAATGAATGATAATCTGACGAGTATCATCACGGAGTGTGCAGTGGAAGTTGGAGGCAGGGTAGCTAGACAGGACACCGGCAAGCTTTCCCAGGAAACGAAGAACCTAATTAGGAAGCGTTAAATCATGAAAGTGTCAAGTACAACAGACAAAATAGAACTGGCAGAGCTTTCGAAGTTGATTAATAGACGTAAGGTATGTGATGTAAGAAGGTATAACATGGAGAGAATTGAACACGCTCTGAAAAACGGAGGAAGTCTCCAAGCATTGACGAGGAAACTTGGGATAGGCAAAAGTCGGATGTATGCACTAAGGGACAAAGAAGGCAAAATAACTACCAATATGGATAGGATAGTTAAAATAGCGGAGGAGTTTTACAGAGATCTGTACAGTAGCCGAGACAACCACGACCTTAATACTATAAGAACTAGCAGTAACCCAGATTACACCCCACCAGTAATGATAGAAGAAGTCAGAAAAGCTTTGGAGAGCATGCAAAGGGGCAAAGCTGCTGGTGAGGATCAGGTAACATCAGATCTGCTGAAAGATGGAGGACAGATTGTGTTAGAAAAACTAGCCACCCTGTTTACGAGGTGTCTCCTGACGGGAAGAGTACCAGAATCTTGGAAGAACGCTAACATCATCTTAATACATAACAAAGGAGATGACAAGGACTTGAAGAATTACAGGCCGATCAGCTTGCTCTCTGTAGTATACAAGCTATTTACAAAGGTAATTGCTAACAGAGTAAATAAAACATTAGAATTCAATCAACCAAAGGAACAAGCAGGATTTCGAACAGGCTACTCAACAATTGACCCCATTCATACTATCAATCAGGTAATAGAGAAAGGCTCAGAGTATAACCAACCACTATACATAGCCTTCATAGATTACGAGAAGGCGTTTGATTCAGTAGAAATATCAGCCGTCATGCAAACACTGCGGAATCAGGGCGTAGATGAAGTGTATATGAACATTCTGGAAGAAATCTACAGGGGATCAACTGCTACCATAGTGCTTCATAAAGAAAGCAACAGAATACCAATCAAGAAGGGTGTAAGGCAGGGGGACACAATTTCCCCAATGCTATTTACCGCGTGCTTGCAGGAGGTTTTCAGAAGCCTAGAATGGGAACAGTTAGGGATAAGAGTCAATGGAGAATACCTTAGTAACCTGCGCTTCGCCGATGACATTGCATTGCTGAGTAACTTGGGGGACGAATTGCAACTCATGATTACGGAGTTAGACAAGGAGAGCAGAAAGGTGGGTCTTAAAATTAATCTGCAGAAAACGAAAGTAATGTACAACAACCTCGGCAAGGAGCAGCGCTTCGAGATAGGTAATAGTGCACTTGAAGTTGTAAAAGACTATGTCTACTTAGGGCAGGTAATAACCGCAGAGCCGAACCACGAGATTGAAGTAACTAGAAGAATAAGAATGGGGTGGAGCACATTCGGCAAGCACTCTCAAATCATGACAGGTAGATTGCCACTATCCCTCAAGAGGAAGGTATATAACAGCTGTATCTTGCCAGTACTTAGCTACGGGGCAGAAACCTGGAGACTTACAAAGAGGGTTCAGCTTAAATTGAGGACGACGCAACGAGCAATGGAAAGAAAAATGGCAGGTGTAACCTTAAGAGACAAGAAGAGAGCAGAGTGGATTAGGGAACAAACGGGGGTTAAGGATATCATAGCTGAAATCAAGAAGAAGAAATGGACATGGGCAGGTCATGTAGCGCGTAGACAGGATAACCGCTGGTCATTAAGGGTAACTGACTGGATTTCCAGAAAAGGGAAACGGGTTAGGGGGAGACAGAAGGTTAGGTGGGCAGATGAGATTAAGAAGTTTGCGGGTATAAATTGGCAGCAGCAAGCACAGGACCGGGTTAACTGGCGGAACATGGGAGAGGCCTTTGTCCTGCAGTGGACGTAGTCAGGCTGATGATGATGATGATGATGACGACGCGTAACTGCGAGGCGTCTTTAGTGTGCTCAGAAGTAAGTTCGAGGTATTATCAAAAACTGCTCGCAAAGAAGGGTCGCTTGAACGGGTTATGTAACAGCTATGAACCTTGAGCACAGGTAGGATAGCACAGATAAATATAAAGAAGAAAACAAAAAAAACTACCGCCACGTGCGTATGTGATGCGAGACTGCAAGCAGCATTCCACGAAGCGCGGCATTTTTTTTTCTTTAAGGCTAAGTGTAAACATCCTACCCTCTGCACCTTCATCGCATTTGTTGTTAGCCCGAAAAGAAACAAAACCCGCCATAGCATCAATTACTGCCTCCGTTTTCGTGTGGGTATAGCACGTGGCGTCAGGTTTTTCGTTAAAGTTTATTTTTTTGACAGTATGCCATCCTACCATCGCCTGATTTTGCCTGTGTGACATCAAGCGATGGTAGGATGATATACTGTTAAAAAAGAAAAAAAAATATTCAACTTTTTCAGCAAATTATTCTTCCACTACACCACAACAATAGATGTTTTACCCAATTCTGATAATTCAAAAACCATCGTCTGCAGCGAGGATACATATATATACTGCCGCAGTTCTCTTTTTTTTGCACTGCTTGCCTCCGCTTGTACAGGCACAATTCAAGTTATTTATTCGATGTGCTACTCGCAAAAAACCAACAAAAAGAACACACGCTGAACAATATGGAACGGCTTCAAACAGCAAATAACGGTATTTCCGAGTCCGTATGGAAGCTTTGTTCGTACGAATGTGGCCCAGCGAAGCGCGCTTATGTTCGTTTAGTACCAGGAACGGAAAGAAAAATACGCTGCCTTGTTTGACGCTGAAGTGAAAGCCTCCGCAGTACTGTTTTTTTTTAGGCGGGGGGTTCAGTAAGGTCATTTGTCTTCTGGTGCTTGGCGGGCAACGGTTCCGTTGATGTGCGAAGAGGAAACGCCATGCCGCTTATCCTCTGTTATGTGCTCGGATAGCACGCGCCTATCATGTGTGCTGCGATTGGGAGCCAAGAGTGCTTGCATATATGTTGACAGATTTCGCTGTTGCTGCACAGGTTTTCTGTCGCTATGTTTTTCTGTTTTCGAAATCTTGGCACGTGTACAACTTATTTGTTTTGATACATTGCTAACTTGAACACGCGTTAATCAGTGTGGCTCGACGTGTGAAATTGTGTTTCAGTAAAAAAAAAGACAGAAAATGTGTTTCATTCACTGTTTTTTTTTCAGCAACGCATTGAAAACAAAGACATTCAGTAGATGCCGCTACTTTGTGTAGATGTGTACCCCGTGTACATAGTTTGAATTCGCGTTATCATGGCCGCCATAGTACCAGCTGGTGGAGACGCCATGTGCAATCTTAATCATTTGCGGGCAGCAAAAAAGTTGTGACATCAGATTCGTCCCACTCTTTCTCGCATTCCTTCAAGCTCATGCTTGACGGTGCTGGGGAACAAAGCAAAGCAGGCTGGGTAAGGGGGGCACAAAAGAAAGCGGACACGCAACGAAAGCGCTGCTGCCCTCCCTAGCTGCCGCTGATAAAAAAAAAATTGCTGTCTACCTAGAGTGCATAGCGCCGCCGCAAGCTCCCTATAAGATGAGTTCCCCTCGCACCACAGCTAAACTTTGTAAGGCAGATGCAAATCACGCCCTTTGAACCTTTAACGAATCTACTTGTAACATACTCACCAGGATTTCTAATTCAAAAAGTGGGTATTGATTGTGATTTGTCTTCGGCAGTAGTCGATTCAGTGTGAAAAGTTAACCTTTGCGCACTTCTACAACATAAACAGCATAGTACACATGGTTGGGAAAATTTGAAGGCCTCATCAAGCTGGAAATGTCCCCGTCGCTGTCTACACGAGTGCTAAACATAATCATTGGTTGACGTCGCGGATCACCCAAAATTTTGAAATCATGACGTCATCACGTGCGTTCACCGCTTGGTCTAAGGTAGGCAATCTCCTGGAAACTGACAAACCACTTGGGGTGAAGAAAGCTTTCGGTGGGGGCAATCAATCAATCGATACAGTCGACTGAGAAGGAAAAGATGGCTGCTTAGGCATTAGATTCCTCTTAGACAAATGCATAAAGGACCTTGAAAGTTTCAATGCGGTGGAAATTTCGATTACCACCTGTGCACTTGCCGGGCTATCGCAAACGCAACAGTGCACCTGTCAGAATCTCATCAGTTCGTGCACAAGGTACTGGAGATATTTTCAATAACATTTCACAACCACCGCACAGTTGTGTGGTTTATAAGAAGCGACCACACGAAATGGTTGCCTTATGAGTGCTCACTGATGTGAGTAATCATAGCCTCAACATATAGAATGGCCATCGCAAAAACTCACGCACAGCCTTTTGTTTTTCAATAGTACTTTTTTACGAACTTGAAATCGCCCCTTCTTCTCCTACCCCCTTTGTGTCTTTACCATCTTCAGTTTCTCGACAACACCCTAACCTTTTGAGACCCTTGGCTTAGCGAGTGGAAACTGCAGAACTGGTCCGGGAATCGCATTTGTCATGAGGGGTCGTGGGAGGAATAGGCGACTCACACTTTTGTTACTTCGACCTGTCAGCACTTGTTGAAAAGGATAATCGGAGAGAGACGCTTGACCCCGTCTACTGAATTTACGAACGTCTAGTTTTCTAGGCGTTTATGGCAGCCGATGTTGGCGATACTGATTGAGTAAATAAGCTACGTCGTGGGCTTTGTTCAGTGAAACTGTCACCTAGAAAATAAGATATAACATGACTTGCATCAGCAAACAGACTATAGATTTGCTAATGTTGAGTTTTTCTACAAGCATCGCTTCTTGCCTATTTTGCACACTCCAAGCTTTATTCCGTCTACCTCTCTGCTAGATCAGTCGCCGCCCACTACAATACGCAAATAGTGTATAATCAAGGATTTTCGAGGATCCAGTGATGTTTCGTAACAGATTTGTTACCGTTATACGAGTGCACTTATTCCGCTAGCAAACACATCTTTTGTAGGGAAGACGATGTACTGAAAATTATGTTTATAGACTTCAGAAGGTGTCAGTTCGGGAAATATGGCTTGCTAACTCACTGCTTACAGAATACTTACTGCGCAGCATGCGAACACGTTTGTTTTCCACAAACCTTCTCGGAATCTATCCACAAACTTGTCAATGGTCCTTTTTTCAAGTCTGAAGAGTGCCGTCACGCACAGGTAAGAAAATCTTGTGGGCTTGGTATTTTTCGGGATGATTTGCAGACGATGCAAGATACTTTTGACTTCGCATCTGTCCCCATGCGGTGCAACGTTTATAGAAGCTGTTTGGCCTTGTGACCTTTTACAAACATGACGAACGTCAAGTCACGACCCCTTCCCATGCGCAGGCTATTATCTCGAAAAAGGTCCGTTGGTATACTATATCGTTCAACCAGTGTCACGCGAAATAGTTGAGCACACACTCCAAAACACCCGTCACCTCCCCTCGAAGAGAAAGCAGGCTACCAGGTAGTGCCATGTCGGTCTCGAAAATAGAAGCCAAGGTCAAGTTTTTTGTGTACTTTAAAAACGATATAGTCTGCTGGCTATAAAGATATATAACCAAGTAGGTCGTGGAATTCTCTTCACAATGGCCTAACCTCCCGTTTGGGAATCTGACACGCTTTCTTCCCTCCTTTCTTTCTGTCACCCCGTCTCTTTTTTTTTTTTTTGCAGCCCCGTTTGGTGTTTCAATGTGCATAGAAGACGTAGCGACTAAATATAGCCACTGGTCTAAACACTGGAGTCTGTAGGAATATCCCATACCTGTTTCGGCGGCATAGTCGCGTTTAGCGGTGTCACTTTTTTACAATCGACGGAACTGGTACCAAACCAACTTCATGTTTCTTTTTTTTTCACAAATGGCGCCACCACCAAAAAATTTTCGCAAGATATTTTATTTTCTGTAAATCTTTTATTTCAAGCTTTGCCCCGTAAAGTTAGTTAGCACTGGCATATACAAGACATGACATGGTCCTACCAGTGTGCTATAATTGTTGTGAGTTAGCTATAGAGAAAAAATAAAAGTAGATTTGTACAAACCTGCCAAGCAGAAAAATAAGCTCAAATCAATGCTGTGATACAAATTTTCCAATTTTATTAGCACAGTTTTCTCTTCATAGAAACTCAGAGAAAGGCTTGCTGCTTGAATATTCAAAATTTCAGAGTTTGAGCATCGATAGTTTTTTTGCCCTATAGTCGGTAATGCCTAGACAAGTGGAACCATAGATTCTGGAATTCAATTGAAAATAATCGTAAACTTTTTGTCAAAACACAAAACAAATTTGCGAGGACATGAAGCACATTAGCCTGAAAACCCATGTATTATTGTTCTTCTACACAAAAAGTAAAAAAAAATGTTAATTGATCATTAGGGTACATTGCTCTGCCCACCTCGATTGAAGCCTGTATCAATTTTAATTGCTTTATTGGTCATATTGCTTCGTAGAAACTTTTCATAGTGCTGGAATAAGTGCTCAGCAAATTTTATTTGGTTTTGTTGAACAGTTTTTCCACACACACGCGAGTACACTGGAGGCTTTTACAGCAAAATCAATATTTGTTTGCACTGTTTTGATCGCTATGCAATACCGATTCAGACTAGGGGACAATACTAGCTGTCGATTATTAAGTGGAGAACGTAAGCTTTCTCGATTCAATATATTTCATATCAATACGGTGAGCGCAGTAAGCGTAGTGCGTCAGTAAACAGTGACAAAAATGCGGAGCGGGTGCCACCGGAGTGGAACCGCCACATTAAGAAGACTGATGTCCTTCTTGTCTCTGTGTCGTTGTTTTGTTCTCGCGCTATAACTATCGTCATGCCATACCAACTAGCCTAAGCTGTCACACTGTTCCTACCGAGTTGAATGTGAGGAGGCCCCTCTTTTCATCCCACATCAGTACTTAAACCGTACTTAAAACAGAGTTTCCCTGGCAACCGTGTGCTTAGATGTAAGAAGGTTTTAAAAAGCCAAGACGTTGAAAATTAGGTCAGACGGCATGCCTTAGATATAATTTTGTACAGTTTCACTGAAAATTTCGTCTTTGCTACATTGTCTTCAGCGTTTGTGTGGCATCGTTCTGGCTTTACTGCAGCCGCTAACACCGCCACGACAGAAGTGGAGCCGCAGAGTGAAGGCTGTGCGGAATACGTGTGCCGAAACATCAGGCTTCCTAACACAAGCTGGAAGAAACCATCATATCCCATTGAACCAGAGACCGTCTCTTTCAGCCGTTGCTAATTTGAAGGTGCCGAGTTGGATCACCTACTGCAGCCGAAATTGATAAAGTTCGAGCAAGCCGGTGAGGAAGTTGGAAAATTAAGTTGCTCCATTTTGCTAAGGGGCAAACTGCAACTAAGACGCAATGCTGCCTCACAAGATGAGGCACAGTTGGCGCTGAACACTGCACGTTCTCTGATTTTACGTGCTGGCTGTGGCACAAAACCGAACACAGCTGTAAACTACGAACATTTTGCTGGCTCGTACTTTTCTTCTAAAAGCAGGCTTACGTGTGTAGGCAAGGGTATACTTACATGCACTGCAATTATCTACGAAAGCCTTTGCAAAATCAGCAGTCACGAAGGAAGCGTGGCGTTTCAGTTAAACTATTTACAAGTCATCCAAACACTCACCAGCGTCTGATAGCTGCTGATAGTTTTTCTTTGTTTTTTTCCCGGTGTTGGAATTTTTCTCGGCGTGCTCAACTTATGAATGATCATGTACACAAATAAAATGTTTTCGCAGAACCAGCTGGATGCAACATACAACCATTTTTTTAGACTTCCAGGAATGCTTTTTTGATATGGATAGTAGTAGAATATCGTAGTAGAATGACCAACATTTTGCGTCGTGACATGCACAATATATAAAAGTTAAGAGAAAGTAGCCCCATTGGAAACAGTCAAGTTAATAATAACTCGAGGTTTAACGTAACGAAACAACCATGTGATTTTGAGAGCCGTTGTAGTGGAGAGCTCCAAAAATTTCGACCACCTGGGGTTCTATAACGTGCACATAAATCTCGGTACACGAGCCTAAAGCATATTCGCCTCCATCGCAAAGGCGGCGGCCGCAGCTTGGATTTGATCCCGAGACGTGAGGGTCAGCACCTGAGTGCCTTAACGACAAGTCCACCATGGCGAATAAACGAAGCAACGGCAAAAAAAATTGGTGAGGAGGCCCCTCATTTCTCCCCCTCATTTCCTCACAAAGATTTCCCTTTGTCGGACATGGCAGCAAGAGTGAGAAGACCGAAGGAAGAGAGAGTCAATGGAAAAGCACCTGGTTGGCTATAGCCAGCCACGTGATAAACACGGTGACAACGAAGGAGAAAGAGGGAAGACAGAGACAAAGCATACGGCGGACACGTGGAAATGCCCACTCACAAAAATGCACCTGCACGGACCAGTCGTCGTCCACAAGCACTGCACGAGGTTCAACTTGCCAGCGTCGCTTTCAGAGCTGAATTTTTTCATTGCCGCGACAATCAAAACGATTTGATGATGGCTGAGACACGCAGCGGAAGGGAATCTCCGGCGTCATCCGACTCGTCCTCGGAACCACCGGAAGGCTACGTTATCGTACTAACAGGATTTCCCAGTTCCTTCCTCAGAATGCGAGAGGTCGCGTTCGCGGACCCAATCGAGCCCGACAACATCTGCGTATTCTGCTTTACGGTACCCGGATTCGCGCGGTCACTGCCGTGTCAGCACATCGTGTGCGATCAGTGTTCCCGCACCCGAGTCTTCGTCAAGGAGGAGTGATGCCTCGGACACGGAAGCGACGAGACCTCAACCCACCCTTACGCTGAGTGTCCCATAGACGCGACACCAATCGACAGGACTTTCCTGGATGTCCAGCCTTTCAGTATGGACCGCGTGCAAGAAGAGCTCGTGTTCTGCTTCCAGGCCAACTTGGGCTGTGAGTTCGTGGGCAAGCTGAGATTCCTCAAGTACCATTACTACTGCCACTGCCGCTTCGGCCCCAAAACATGCGACCGCTGCGGCAACGATCAAATCCCTGCAAACCAACTCCTGCGGCACACTCGGCTCTGACGGCCGCGTCGCCATTGGGTGTTTCGGAGGGTGCACCAGTGAATACCGCAGTGTTGGACTTGACGTGCATGGAAAAAGCGGTCTCTGAAGAACTGGATCCTGGAAGAACTGGAAGTGTTTAACCTACAAAGGTTTCTGTGTTTAGCTCTAGTTTTGTGGACACCCAAGGACCGCGTCAATAAGCTTTTACGAGACAGTGAAGCACTCGACGAGACCATCTTGTTCCGCGACTGCACCCTCTGTCCTGCCAACTATCTTCCGTTCCGACTGGTCAACATATACCAAGCCTTGTGTCTTCAGTTTCTTGGAGAGCGTGACTGTGTTGTGCTTCCACGCAGAGCTTGGTTTCCCGTTCACCTGACAGCTGAAATTTCTCAAGTAACACTTGTACTACGGTTGTTCATTTGTTTCCAGTATTGCATACCACAGCGTCGACAATTAGATTCAAGCGCTCTACCCCCTTCAAATGATTGTGCACTCGGCGCCCACAGAAACTGCGTAAATGGATGGACGACAATGCAAGAGCTGCAGAAACCACTGACTGACTCCTCTACACACCTCCACAATAAGCCGATAGCCCTAGAATAACTCTGTTCAATTACCCAGTAATGTTGGCTACCAATAAACAGCATTGTTTTCTTTTTCTATACATTCGATGGCCTGAGTCCTTATTGGAGGCATATCGTCATGTCAACGGTCAGGATTTTAGAGTGACGAGGCACGCGCGCTTTTGCATGCTGACCGAAACCATAGGGTTTCCTTAAATTCTATAAATAGTTATATATATATATATATATATATTATAAATTTTATCAAATTTTCTATACTTAGGAAACACGCGGCCGAGCGGTGCACATTATACAGCATTCCACTACTTCAGTCTAGAAGAAGGCAACTGCGCTTAGACTTCCTGAGTTCCTTGCTTAACCATAGAGTTGCGATTGACCCTTCATTGTATTTAACCCCTTTGTCAACCAGATATACACGACATCACCAACCAAACTCTTTTACATCATATTTTGCTAGAACATACATATAAATTTTCCTTTTTTCCGCGAACAGTGTCTGAGTGGAACACCTTGTCTGAGTGTGACCGCCTTGTATAGTATGTATGTTTGTCTCATAGTGTATATTTGTTGATGTAGTGCTGTATATATTTCCTCATCTTACTCACTTTGTTATTTATTACGTTCGTGATCAATCTTAGTCCTCTGTTTTGTGATTCCTGATTGCCCGTCCTGCTTGGACCACGTTTTGTAGTCTGCAGTATGAATGAATAAATAAAATAATAATTCAGCGCTTGCAGACGATGCTCTCGTTTTGCGCATCTTTCGGTTGTGTGTCACGTACGCTCTCTAGAAACAGGATCCGGCAACAAGGTTGCACTTTACCCGTGTTTGCAGACATGATAAACATAAATATCCACACGACAATGTAGTCAGTTCAATGCGTGCTTTCTGTCACGACAAAATAAAAAAAAGAAGTCACAGTTCAGTTTTGTGCTACATGAAAACAATGTATTAGTATTAATGTTCTTCCGACAACCCGCGAGCTGCCATATAGAAGAAAAATGGCAGAAGCCGGCACGTCCATTCATACCAATAAGCTCTACGAAAGTCTACCACGCAGAATGGCGACATGGAGTATTTCCTGGTCGGGGCGAAACAACGAAATTTTATGACATTGTTTTAATGTTGCATGAAGACAGGCCTGTGTGTGGTTCTTTAATTTTCTTGTCGAGAGAAAAAGCTCGAAATCAACTTTTTTAGGATATTGTGTCGATGTTAGTTTGTCTACGAACGCTCCTAACGCGCAAACTCTTAGCTGGATCATGCTTCTGAGTATGCATGCCACGTTTCCGAAAGTTGCCGAAGGAGGGCGCCGTCTGCTCGCGCCACATTATAAGCATAGTGTGCACCGGTTACCCATTTTTGTCGGCGTGCAAAAAGCGGGTGAGTATAGCAGTGCCACGGTGTGCACATGGTAAACTATAAAGGCCGACTCGTTGGCGACTGGAAGGAGCAGTCCTGCTCCGTACGTTTTGCCACTCGCTGTCTATATACCGCATGGTTTACGAGCTCCCTCGAGTGGCGCTACATGTACCGGTGACCATGCACACCATATATCAATCCGTGAGTACTGTTCAAGTGCATTTTAAGCTAATACATAACAATTAGGCTACATCGGCGGGTTACCAATTCAATAATTTGCAGAGTCCAAGATTCTGCGAACACGTTTTTAGATGCGGAGCATCTTATACTCGCGTCTTGTAGTGCGCCGTCCGCGCCGCCCGCGCCGTCCACACCGCTTTTCGAACATTCGACAGCTGACGCGCGCGCATGCGCCGTCGCGCCGTCGCCCACTCTTCCACCATCTGTGCATCCCTTCCTCCTCTACACACCGCGCGCGCTTCACTCCTCCACCATCTGTGCACCCTTCCTCCTCTACACACCGCGTTCGACATCTACAATTCTCCTGATTCTCCAGTGGACGCGCATGTGGCGTCGCGCTTCGAGAACATTCAACAGCTGACAGTGCATGCGCCGTCGTGCTGTATATATACTCAAGGTCGGCGCTCGCTCGCTCAGTTGCCGCTCGTCGGTTGGTTTGTACGGCGCGTCGACGTCCAAGGTCGCGGTGAAATGAATTCCAACGAATCCACAAACACAATGATCGACGTCCCTTCGACCAGCGCCGCCCTTTCGCATACGTGTGTACGTGTTCACTCATTTAACACCCCCTCCTACAACCACGTTAACCAATTTAGCCATCGACCCAAGTAAGTCGCAATTTAGCACCCCATTTCACAACCACGTTAACCAATTTAGCCATCGACCCAAGTAAGTCGCACTTCAACACCCCGTTAACCAATTATATGCTCCGCATCCTCCTCAGTGTTCCCCCGAGGGAAGCTGCGGGCAATTTTTTTTCCTTGTTTACGCGTGATCTAGTAAGAAAAAAAAAACAAAAAAACGAGTAGCACCTTTCAATAAAACAACAGCAAGTCGTGCTTTTGCGAACTCCTCAAAAAGTGAATTTTATTTTTATCTTAAGAACCAAGTGGAAGGAGGCTGTCGTATCGAAGAAATGAGGTGAAAAGCCGTTACTTTCATTTGTATGTCATTAAAACCAACAAGGAATAACCCTGGGAATTTAATCGTCAAGCAAAACACAGAGCTGCGAGCCACTCCTTTGTAAATCAGGGGTACTACTCCCTGCTAGATCCGGTTAATAACAGTGGCTATCGGCGCGCGTCAAGATATCATGACTCATATCCTTTGGAGCACGAACGTTGGGCGCACTAAGAGCCAAAGTTAAAGACGTTGGTGGTGTCGGGGAGGAGGGGAGTGCGCAACTCGCTTATTTGCTAATATGAGTCATGCAGCGTGAGTCATAGGGGGGGGGGGGTTGAGTCATGTGGTCCGCGACTCAAGATTGGCGAACCGTAGTCTGAGTCTTATACGGAAAGAAAGCAAAAAAAAAAAACCAGCTCGGTGATAGCACGGAGGGGAAAGGAGGGATAAAAAAATAAGAGTAGGAAAAAAGGCTGGGAGGTTAATCGCGGTTGTGGCCGGTAGGCTACCCTGTATTCGGGAAGGGGGAAAAAGTTGAATAGAAGGAGAAAAAAGCCACTATATCAGCCGGTGTGACACTTCCGCGTTTGATATCACTAATGGCGAATCAGTTTGGTGTGCTTTACGAAACACAACAGCATATTTTTTTTTGCCGTTGAAAACTGTGAGGGAACCTGGGAGGCAGCGTGGTAAGAAAAAACGCAGTGTTTTTAATTCGATTAAATGCGTTGTCTTCTTCAATTGAATGGTTCATTACATGGAAGGAAAACAAATAGACATTTACCCCGTCGGCATCTAAAGGACAGGCGCACGTGACCACCTCCCAGCAGCGGTGTCAGTCCAGAAACTACTGATTAAAAAATAGGCAAAGAAATAGACGAAAAGAGTAGTAAAAAGTTCAAAATGGCTCCTGGTTTTAAAAACGGAATATTAAAAAAATCACATAAACCCGCACACTTAATTTTAGGCCACTCAATATCGCTGAAGTCCACGTACTGCTTCTTTCCGATGAAATGAATTTATCGGCTAAAATGATGTGGTAAATGTTTTTATGAGCTTTGTTCAATTGTTATTCGGAGTGCTGGCAGCGAAGTTCATTGAAGTAAATTTTGGAAGTAAATTTTGGACTATATAGAGTACAACGGCAGAAGTAACGAGTGGTACTTCTCTTCGATAATGGTAATGTTAAGGCTTAACATTTTTTTTGGTGACATTGGATGGGAACGCAATGCTCGTTTGTAAGCGCAATAATTAACATATTTACTGCCATTTCTTTCTTTTTTCTTCTGGCAACGCGGATAGCATTGCTCGGATCGTTTCCGCCTGCAGGCGATGCTTCAGCAACGGCCAAGTATACATACTTAAAGAGGCATAACTACGACAGTGAGTCATGCCTTTTATATAGATGTCACCGGGAAGCGGAAGCGACATATCGCAAGGTCAAGTACATTTTTGCAGAGGTATATGGGTCCTCTTTGTGTCAAAGGTCATGCTGATCTTGATAAATCACAGTGACACATCGCAGAAAGATCTAACTCATACTTTCAGTGAGTACAGTTGAGCATACACACAGCTAAGCTAAAGGAGGGTGAGAGTTTAACAGGTGCTCATTTTCTGATATCCATGGAAAATCACTTCAGAGAGAGTGCTTCAGGACCTGCTTCAGGACAATGCGAGGGTCCCCCTCTCCTTTCCTCATTTCTTTCCCGCAATGGGCCCATTCGGCTTAGGCGAGAAAGCTTCCTTTTTGTCTTTAAAGGAACAGTGAGAATGAAAACTGAAGAAGGCAGAAGGAAAAGAGGGTTCATAAGAAAGCGCCCGGTTCGCTACAGACTACAATTTGGTAAAGAAGATGACTAAGAAGGAGATTAAGACAAGACGGCCATAAATTGACGGCGTCCATAAGCCCAGCTCTGCATGTGATTACCGCATTTTCATTACCAAACACGCTTGACACCGCTTTTACGGCACCGTTTCGAAAAATGCTCATGGCCGTGTATTCACTGTACACTCACCCACAACTTCCCCACCACCACCACCACCGAATTTCGACCTCTGGGTGCTTTATTGTTCCTTTGAGGCCCACCCGCCGCTTAGAGCAGCTTTCTAAAGATTGTTTACATACTATTGAATGTGATGCATTCGTACTTGCATTAGTGTGCAGTAAGGAAGGCAATAAGGGATTTTTTTTTTCAGAGCAAAGGCTGTTGCAAGTTGATTGGCGCTGCATTTGTGAAGCTCCCGTGCCGCTTGGCTACTTGTCAGGCTAAGTGAGCTACTTGATGGCAGAAGCTCAAAACTCGGCAAGGTGCCGTTTGGGGGATGCGAGTGTCCGTAAGAGTGAGAGAAATGGAACGGCTGAGAGACCGATGGTACGTAGTAGTGGATGTAAGCAAAAGCTCCGATTTCTTGGAGCTGCTTGCAAACTGGAGCGGGGAAGGGATTCCAAAAAGAAGTTCAGGCCGGATGGCAGTATGAGTTCTACCTTTCCCTGTGACCCGTGAGGGCACCAAATGGTGGCAGCACCGTCTGCACAAAGAATATATTGTAGATAGAGGATCTCAGACAAAGCCTTGGAGGGGCTAGCGCTTTATTAAAGAGAGTTGGAGAAAGCACGGCTCCATGAGGTGTGCCGCGTGTTTCCTTGTCAAACTAGGCCCGTCTTGAGCGGAAAAATGCACAAGCGTAAGATTAAGTCGTGACACGAAGCAGGTGTCTTGGATGAGGAGAGAAAGTATAGCACCGAAAGTACACGTCCACAGTGACAAGTGCATAAACATTATGCTTCAAAGGTCGAAAGAAAGTTTCTATGAGAAAGACGTTTGAGTAGACTTGTGGGTGTGGAAGTCAGTCTGACTGTACGAAAGAAAGTGAGTTCCATGGAGAATTTCATTAAGACTGGACGGAAAATGACGTTCCATGGTTTTCCCCACTCATGAGGAGGAAGGGACGGAAAGCAAGAGAGTAAGCAGGGACACAAGAAGTTAGTGAAACAAAACGCACGTTGTGGGCTGTGGTGGTCTTGCCGGGCTTTGGTATGGGTGTGATAACGGGAAAGGTCTATTCATCAAGAAGATATCACTCAAATGTTGTGTGAAATGTATTCCCCTTGACGTGTTATCGTAACTGAAATATACTGGTAAAACGATATAACACATTTGTTGATATATCTAATGATTGAATATTCTGACACGCCTTAACCCAGCTCGGCTTGCAATAAACTCACTTGCGTTAGCTATAGAGGATTTCTCTTTTTTATCAGAAACTAAGTACTATTAAACCCGACCTGCAGCAGCGTGGGGGTGGTAGGTCTTTTTTCATTAGTGAAAACGGTAGTTGCCCCCCCCCCTTACACAGAACTGGAAATTGAACGCAGTAACTCCCCCTTCAATTGAGTTACCCTTTGCAGCGAATTTTTCTGGCTCACTTGTGACTAATTTTATCTGGTTCACTTTATCTCATTCATTTTCCCTGACTCACAATCACTGATTCCCTTCACATGGCTCCTCTCGCATTCCTCCCCACAACAGTAGGAGTCACATTCGCAACCAAATCTTTTTCTTCTTTCCTCTGAAAAAGGAACAGTAGCGATAAGCAGAAGCAGTGGCAATAAGCAGAAGTGCGCCCGCTTAGCTATCAAACGATGCGAAGAATGAATAAGATAAACAAAATGTCTAAAGATAAACAGAAAGGAAGAGATCTAGAGAAGACACCCCTCACTCACACGAGACTCACAAAATTATAAAAGCTGACTGCACGAGCCAGTCGTATTCGAGAAACACTGCTTCAGAGCTGACAAGTCATACCAATCTGCCCAGGCAGTCTTCAGAGCTCGCCGCTCCCTTCATTCGACCTTCGAAAGAACAGTTCTGGAAACGGGTACGAAGATGAGCGCCTCATCGAGCGAAAGCGAAGCCCCGAGCTCGTCTGAGCACTCCATGCCACCACTTTTTCCCGCCATACTCCGAGGATTTCGTAGTGACTTCTTGGAAATGCGAAAGGTCGCTTTCGTGGAGCCGGTAGACAAATCAAACATGTGCGTGTGCTACCGTTTATTTACCATACCGCTACCGTTTATTTAAGCCATACCGTTTATTTCTTACTTGCCCTACCAAAAAAAAAATAAAAAATATCAGCATATCCATGAGGTGAATGATGGAGAGTGGGACGAAGCATTCGTCCGTTCATTCGTTCTTGCTTCCGTCCGTCCATGCGTCCGCCTGTGTGACCATCCATTCGTCCATCCGCCTGTCTGTGTGTGCCTCTGTTCATGCGTCCGTCCCTGCGTTCGTCCATGCATCCGCCCCTGCGTCCGTTCATGCATCCATCCATGCATCTGTCTGTGTGTCCGTTCGTCCATCTGTTCAACGCTCCAATTACCACAATTTCGCATCTTTTCATCATATATTCCCCATATAGAAGCACCACCATCCAGTGGACATTCCAGGACTAAACTAGAGTTGGTTCATGCACACTATCTTACGGCTTGCGCTTCTGGTATACTTCCCACCGTTAACCACCTCGAGTTCATGGTATATACTAGTTCACTGTATTCATGGCACTGCGGCATAACGCTTGCTAAACCTTTCTCAAACCAAGGAGGTTACGCTCAGAGAGTATAACGTATCAAGCTTTTCCTGTCAGACACTGCTCAATCTACATGCCAATGGCTGCTAATGGGAAATGAGAGACAGGAGAATTCCGCTTTTACTTTCTTACGGCTTGCGCTTCGTATCTACTTCCCACCTTTAACCACCTCGAGTACATGGTATAAACTAGTTCGTTATATTCATGACACTGCGGCTCAACGCTCGCTAAACCTTTCGAAAACTAAGAAGGTTACACCAAGCGACTATAACGTAGCAACCCTTTCTTGTCAGATAGTGCTGAATGTACATGCCAATGGCTGCTAATGGGGATTGCAGCGTGCGCGTTAACTAAAAGCCGAATGCTCCTGTTTCTCATTTCCCCTTAGCAGCCATTTGTTTGTACATTAAGCACTATCTTTTGTTGTTCAACAACGCACAGAAGAAATCTCTCACCGGCACCACGTCTGAGGTCAAAATGTTCTATTTGTTACACAGTACAACGGCTACGAAGGATGAACGGGTGCTGCTATAAAAATCTTCGCGCCTAAAAACGTCGGATACAACCACGTTTTGCCGTGGCTTTCCCCTAAGTGGTTGCTTGATGCTCCCGCTAAGAACCGCAGGCCTTTCTCTCTTAAAAGGAAATACCTCGATATTATTATGCTGTCACCCACTCAGTTGAGTACTAGTGGAAATCCAAAATCTGGTGTAGAAATTGGGAGTAGTGTAAACAAGTCAAGAAGAGCGGCAATATGGGAATCGTGCTTCCAATAACGTTTTGCGCGAGAGTGGATTACTCATCGTGTCAGCCAGACACCACAGATAAGCAGCAGATGAGATGAAACTTATCCACAGTAGCCTAGGGAGATAGAACAATCGAGGAAGTTTCAAGTAACCAGGAGTCATATCGCTGTAAGTGCACTTACAACGAAAGCCGAGCTTTAATTGCGCAGCAAAAGATTTCCGAGTTGTTCTCCGTGGAGCTAAGTTCATATACACGAGCCTTGGTTAATCACGAAGGGCGCGATGGTGCAGGTGCAAACAGAAGGATCAGTCTGGTCTCAGCTTCACCATCTGTGCAACAAAGTTATAACTGCATATCAACGACATTATAACGGGGTCGCTATGCTCGAGGAAGGTGGCAGTCGGCGTTTTCAGGACTAAACTTTTTTTTCTTTTCATTTTGGCGCACTGCGGTTGATAGCAGCGAGCAGAATGTCGGCTGTCGATATTCTTCCGAGGTACAGCGTGTCAGTTTTTAAACATGTTATTTATTTTTTTTATTTGCTTTATTATTTGTTTCAAAATACCTTTCAGGCCCAATGGGGAGCGTTTATTTAGGAGGCAATATGTCAAATACCTATACATATACATATAAAATTGGCAACATTGCAAATGAAAACAAAACAATCGCAAAATAATAAGTTATATTGAAAGCATTATAGTTCGACGTGAGCTGCACAAAAGATGCGCGCCTGGGAACAGGAAACGAAAGGGTGCGTTTCTTGGGCACAAGAAAGGAATCGCATACAAAACACAGTCTTCTCGTACATAGCTGCGGCAAAACTGAAAACAAATTCATTAGTTAAGAAATGGGCAATATGAAATACACGACCACACAAGATAAAAAAAGATACATTTTATACAGGTGATAAAGAAGATTCTAACGTAATCGCTGGTGGCCGTATAAGCTCTAGACTATTCGCGCTGTACGCTCAATCTTGAAGGGGCCCTGCAACGCTATTTATGCATGGTGAGAAAACGCTGCCGATCGCTAGTAGAGGCTCTCGACAACACGCAAGCAAAATATTATATAGCAGCGCATGCCGAGAATTCACAATAAATTATCAAAATCAGCTAAGCTTTGTTTTTATTCTTTCGACAAATCACGCAATATACTCAAACATCGCACGTAGCAACGCCATCTATCAGACATCGGCTCATTTGAACATGGCGCGCTGGCTCGTTACAGAAATCGCCCTGTGAGGCCGCTACATGTCCACACGTGCGTACCTGTACCCCAAATAAGGGGGTACAGAGAGACATGGGAATGACAAAATATGAGTGGCGGGAAGCTAGCAGGATGGTAGAATTTGAGGAGCGATAGAGAAAATTGGGAGAGGAGAGTTGGGCTAGGATAGTTTTCAGTTACTTGTACATGAAGAATGTCTATACTAAATAGAAGAAACAACTCGAAAACTGTCAAGCAAGTATTTAGACAACAGCAGAATACCAAGCCAAAAGAAAACATTGGTTAAAGACAAGGTGAAGAAAATAGAGAGGGACATGTGGAAGATGCGAATGCTTACAAAATCATCACTACAGACTTACCTAACTTTTAAGCAGGAAATCGCAAGGGAAAAGATCTACGATAATTCTCGGGGTAGTTCTCTGCTCTTCGAAGCTAGAACGAAGTATTGCGGACCAAGATTTATTGAGCAAAATATGAAGGCACAGACATGGTATGTAGTGCGTGTGGAGAGGAGGAGAAAACGGCTGAACATTTGATAATGTTCTGTAAAGAGCTCCACCCTGTAGTCGAAGAAAATGGCACCGAATTTTTCTAAGCATTGAGGTTTAGGGACAGTGAAGGCAAAATAGACTTTAAATGGGTAGAAATAACCAGAAGGTGGCTAACTGATTGGTGGCTGCAATCGAGGTGCGACTGAAATTCACTCCATAAACACACAGTGATAGTATTTAACTTTATGGTTAGGGGGCGTGAGCCACCACCCGATCTAAAGGCCCACTCGGATGCATCCATCCATACGTGCGTTATCGCACTGAAAGAGCCGCGTATTCGAAAAAAGAAAAGTGGTCAAGGTCACGAGGCGTGCGTGACGTTTTTTTGTTTGCCCCTCCCATCTCTGCTTGCTTAGCTTCCAGCGCTTTCGTCGGGAAAGGGAGGAAAGAATGCGCTTGCAACATGTGACAAATCTTTGTAACTCCACTCATACTCAACAGATTCTTAAAATTTTTACTGCATGGAATTTTTGAGACGATACGCTTTTCCAGTGAATCACTGCTATGGTTACTCCAAAATGTGTTTCAGGGCCCCATTAGGCTATGTATTTTCAGGCTCAAGTTCGACTTGAACAAAACCTGAGAGAAGAACAAACGCCAACCAAAATGAAACAGGTTAAAGGTATTATAAACTCAACCATTCCACAACGTTGCCCGGCTTTACTGCGCTAGTAGCAACAGACCGAAAGAAGTGAGAGCCACAGCAGACAACGGTCATTGAACAATTTCCCGCCATTGGCTTCGAAATTGCAGACGCTTTTGTTTCATTTGCATACCGCTAGATGGAATCACATATCCTGCGTAACCACGTGAAAATCGCATTTTCTAACCACTCGCGCCATTCCCCATAGTAACGTTCGGCGGTTCTTTTTTCCATGAATCAAACAGAAACGAACAAGCAACATTTTATTGCGTCTCTTGATGCACGTAGGGTTCTTTATTTAGTGCAGTTAGATATATTACTAGTGAATAATTGTAGGTGGTCCGTCTGATGTCATCGAGATCATTTTGAAAACGTTTTACAGGTTGTGTTCTTGTGCATTTACCCTAATTACTCGGCATTTAGAGCAATGTTGCTCATAACATTGTCGTTTTAGACGTTGTCGTAAATTGAACTTTCACTCTGACGTAAATTGTTACCTGACTTTAGGGTCCCTTTAAAACAGTAACAAAAACACCATTTCGGATTTCCTATCGGAAGCCTTGTTTCACACAAAAGTGGTCAAGCGAAGCGCGCTAATGTCCGTTTGGTACATCAGCATGTGGCGATGAGTCACTTGCGGGAGCCGAAAGTGAGTTGCAGACACCAAGATGGGGGAAGGGTTGGCGGAGGGTGGTGGTATAGGAAAATGCTGTCGGATACAACTCAGGAAGCCAGGCAAAGCCGCGCTCGGAAGCGTGGCAGCTCATTACCTCGATGACTAAAGAAATAGTCCTGCTCTTGTTCTCGGCAACGTTAACTGCATGTGGGGTCATCAGCCATGCGACTCGTGATGTCAGTCTGGAGTAAATGCTAGACCATTGGAGTTGCCTTGTGTGCATCCGCCTTTGAGGAGGTACTGCCACTGAGTTCTAGAGGCATTACCGACTATTGTCGAGTGAGTGGTTCTGCTGAAAAAAAAAAAATTGATGGCAAGGAAACGTGTACGCGCATGATATATATCCTGCGCTTCAATGTCAGCTTGTCCTGCTGCTAATTGTTGTCCCACGTCCAAGATCAAAAGTGCCGAAACAGGAAATTTAGCATACACCAGTGGTCAATACCTGAACAGGCGTACTTCTCTCTTTTCGGCGGTGAGCACTGAAGGACGATACCACGGGACCGCTAAAAGGCGTTCAGCGTGAGGAAAGAAGCCCGACACGTGCTGTGCAAAGAGTGGGCGGCATTTTCGAAACTCATGGCTGAAGAGGGGGAACGAGCTGAAGGAATGCACACACAGAGCCACCATCTTGTACGCTTTTTCAATAAAACTTGCAGCTATATGCGAGTTGGCTCATACATCAAGGTAAACGTGCGCAAATAAAGACAAGACGCTGTTTCATCTTTTTTGTGTCCTCGTCTATCTATTTTTGTGTACGAGCTTATCTTGTGCGCTTCTTCTTTCACTTGCATGCCGTTCATAATTGTACACCACAATTCACACCACAAAAGCACACCACAATTCTTGTGTGGCACAATTCTTGTGCCACACAAGAACTTTGGTGTGCTTCTAAAAGTAAGGTAATGGAACTCATAGATATTTACATACCAAGTGTGCATTCTCGTGGAATGAATAGCCGCAAGAAGCCTTGGGTTTCCTCACAGTTATTAAAAATAATTAAAAACAGGCAGCGAGTATACCGTAGCTTCAAAAGAACGAAGGCAAAAAAAAAAAACATTTCGACAGGTTAAGCGCCCTAACGCGTGAATACAAAGTTATGGCTAAAAACGCGAAGGCGGGCTACTTAAATAGGCTAAACGAAGAAATGAAAACAAATTCCAAAATGTTCTGGCGGTACTTAAAACGTTGCGGGTCGGATGCTACCGGTATTAACGAAATTCAATATAATAATCAATTGTTCTCGGAAGATATAGACAAGGCGAACTGCCTTAATGAATATTTTTGCTCTGTATTTTCGCCAAAGACTGATGAATACTGTGATATCCCATGTGTATATCCAGTACCCTGAATGCAGCCTATTGAGCTTAGCGTGGACGGCATTCAAGCCTTTCTCAGTAATCTCGATGAAACAGGAGCGAATGGTCCTGACGGCATTCCTCTGCGTGTTTACAAACATTGGGCTTCTCCTGTTTCCATGTATCTTCATTTAATTTACTCGAAGTCATTATCTACTGGTGTCTTACCAGATGACTGGAAGATGGCCCACGTTGTGCCGATCCACAAAGGTGGACCCAAAAAGGAAGCTGTCAACTATAGACCAATTTCATTAACATCAATTGCCTGCAAAGTACTTGAGCACATCTTCTACAAGGAAATAATGCGACATATAACGCACCACAAATTGTTAATTGAAAATCAGCATGGATTCCGTAAAGAACTATCTTGTACCACGCAGCTGGTTGAATTTTATCATGATTTTTACTCTAGTATTGACGAAAATGGGTAAATTGACTGTATTTTTCTTGATTTACAAAAAGCTTTTGATTCTGTTTCGCATGCGCTCCTTTTGCAAAACTTCAGTTATTTAATTTAGACCTAAATGTGATAATCTGGATAGAAAATTATTTAAAGCATCGTCGCCAATGTGTTGTTTTGAATGGAAAAGCATCCAGTTATGTTGACGTGACATCAGGTGTGCCACAGGGCTCCGTTTTGGGTCCTTTGTTGTTTGTAATTTATATCAATGATAATTCGGTTGGTATCTCATCGTCTATCCGGCTTTTTGCCGATGACTGCACAGTCTACCGGAAAATTAAGAGTGAGATGGATTCCTCCAAACTACAAAATGACTTGGTGCGTATTCATGACTGGTGTACAACGTGGAAAATATCTTTAAATGTTAATAAGTGCATTAACCTTTGTTTTTCAAAGAAGACAAAGAAGATCGAATTTAGATATTGTATAAATGGTGTGCCAATTACCACGAAGATAACTTACAAATACCTGGGTGTGTTCTTTTCTTCTGACTGTTCATGGAATGTACATGTTGATTATGCTGTCGCGAAAGCTGCGAGGGTGTTAAATTTTATTCAGCGTAACTTACGATGTTCGCATCAGCGGCTTAAAGAATGTGCGTATTTGACGCGTGTACGACCAGTCTTAGAGTACGCCTGCGCTGTGTGGGATCCGGCGCAGGTATATCTTAGTGATAAGATAGAAAAAATACAGAACAGGTCGGCAAGGTTCGTCCTGGGACGGTATCAATGGCGGGAAAGCTCTACTGCTATGAAACAAGAATTGAATTGAGAGCTGCTTTCATCGCGTAGAAGAAAATTGCGATTAAAACTTTTATATCTAATATTTAATAATAAAACTGGAATCACTAAGAATATGTATTTACAGACGCCGTATTATTTGTCAAATCGAATTGATCATCCTTTTAAACCGAGGGAATACCGTCCCAGGACTGGAACTTTTGCAAATTCTTTTTTTGTCAGAACAGTACACGAGTGGAATGGGCTCACAAGTGTACAAGTGTCTGCTGTAAATGAAAATTTGTTTCTTTCGAATCTGTAACCCCCCTGCTATAACGCCTTCGGGCGCTGCAGGTATACTTCGAATAAAGAATAAACGAATAATCGTGTGACTTTACGGGGATAGTGGAGGTTAAGCGACACACTTGGTTAACAGTTTATAGCACTCGCAAACTTTCTGCGCTCAGTGCTGATTCACACATTGTTTGTCATTTTTTGACTGCGCTATCTTTTTTCTGTTTTTTTTATTCCGCAGTGTGGAATTCACTACGCAGGAGCAACGCCACCTATAAAGAACTTTGTCAAGGCCTGAAATCTTCTCGCGTCACGTGTCGTCAGTGGGCCGACGCCTCACTCGCGCGAGCTCGATAGTGAATTACCTTTTCGTCGACTACAGTTCTTGTAACATTAGTGATACACGTTCGTGTCCCTAAAAAAAACTGGGGATGCTTCAAAACACAAATAGGTGTACACGATTCATTCTGATTTTCTCCTTTCTTTTATTCCAAGACTCGAGCACTAATTATTGGCAAGCTTGTCAAGTTTGCTTTTTCTACACATGTCTTCTGCCGTGTTAGGGATGACGTACGATGGGGGGGGGGGGGGGTTCAGTTTTTTTCAGGCCATTGTCCCATGTAATTCTATGGAAGCGTGGCCTGGAAAGTTTTGACAAATGCTGTACCCCTCCTTCGAGGAGGAATGACCTATAAAGCTATAGGCACCAGTTCAGTTGAGTAGACAACTTGAAGTTCTAATACTCACTGACGATGTTGGTTCAATTCAATAAATATTGTAATTGTTGGGGGTTTATATCCTAAAAGAGCGAGAGTATTATGATGGCCCTGCCGTGGTGATCTAATGGCTAAGGCACTAGGCTACTGAACCGCAGGTCCCGGGATCGAATATGAGCTGCAGTGACTGCATCTTCGATCGAGGCGAAAATGCTGTAGGCGCGTGTGCTCAAATTTGGGTGCGCGTTAAAGAACCCCAGGTGATCGAAATTTCCGAAGCCCTCCTCTTTGGTGTCCCGGAGGAGCTTATTTTGAAATAAGATTACGTTTTAGTGGGCCTCATCGTATTGGCGCACTTCAAAGTACCCGCCTCAAGAAGCGGACCAACTTACGTCACTGCTGCCGTGCACAACGTTGCGCGGCTCAAGTGCACGCTCTCCGACACATTATAGTAAACAGAACGAAAGCAGCGAGAGCCACAGCAGCAACAATGGCCATTGATCAATTTCCTTCCATTGGCTCCAAGATGGCGGACGTATTTCGGTTCATCTATATGGTGGTTAGAAGTACAGTGTAGGGGCAGTGGGATGGATGCCATATGTGAGCCGTGGGAAAGAGGCGCGCAAAACTGGAATGGCTTTTTTTTTAACGCCGCTAGGGGTGCAGCCGTCGTCGGGAGCGCGCAGGAGCCTCACTGCGACAACTAGCCCCGTGTATTTGACACTGTGCGCAAGCTGCCACTCGTGCAAGTTTTGTGTAGCTCTAAACGTGCAACAGTGTTTTTGTGACTCCTGGACGCGCACCATTTGCACGTCCAGGAGTCACAAAGTAAAAGCGGCATAGTAAAGCGGCATAGTTGCTGGCATAGTAAAAGCGGCGCGCTTTTACTATGCCAGCAAAAGCAAGTACGTTTTTTGTGCCCGGCTGCTAAAGTGGGCACAAGTCATGTCCGGAAAGGATGTCGCCATTTCGAGCTCTCAAGTGCACACTTCGACGAAAGATTTGGACCCGTAGTATAAAAAAAAAAGGTGACAGGAAACTAACCGACTACTTCGTTTGTGCACGGCACTTCGAGGCAATATTTACACTCAGAACTTATCGTCATGTCATCAATTGTGAGGCAGTTGAAATTCCACGCGATCAGCCTACGCTAACAGTGGACGCTATTCCCACAGTCTTTCTGGGTGCAAAAAAATGCCAACTAGAAGAAAGGAAAGAAACCTGTGTACAAGGTGAGCCCACGAAAAAAAGAACTATGTAATGAAGCAGCAGCAGCAGCAGCAGCAGCCAGAAAGTCAACAACTGTTAGAAGAACAGCTTTAAAATGAATCTAGCTTTACTGCGGCCGTCAGCACTGACCTGACAGAACTGGAGCTGCAGATTGAAGGCAGTGCGGAATACATGTGCCACAACATCAGGCTTCCTAACACGAGTTGGAACAAACTATCGTTTCCCACTGAACCAGGGACCGTCACTTACGGGCGTTGCTAATTTGAAGGTGCCGAGTTGGATCCCCTACTGCAGCCGAAATCGGTAAAGCCTCGAGCAGGCCGGTGAGAAAGTTGGAAAAATAAGACGCTCCATTTTGCTAACAAGCAAACTACAGCTAAGACGCGATGTTGCCTCACCAGATGCACAGTTGGCGCTGAACACTGCACATTCTCTGATTTTTCGTGCTGGCTGTGGTATTATGAAACCGAACACAGCTGGAAACTACGAAAATTTTGCTGGCTCGTACTTTTCTTCTGAGTGCAGCCTTGTGTGTGTAAGCAAGGGTATACTTACTTACATGCACTGCAAGTATCTACGAAAGCTCTTGCCAAATTAGAAGTGAAGAAGGAAGAGTGGCGTTTCAGTTAAACAATTTCCGAGACATGAAAACACTCACCACCGTCTGTTAGCTGATGATGTTTTTTTTTGCTCTGTGTTGAACTTCTCGCTGTGCTCAACTCATAGATGATCATGCAGAGAAAATGAACTGTTTTTGCAGAACCAGCTGGATGCATCGTACAAGCATTTTTTTTTTACACAGCCAGAAACGCTTTTTGGATATGGATATTCTAAAATGTAGTAGAATGACCAAAAGTTAGTGTCGTGACATGCACAATAAATAAATGTTAAGAGAAAGTAGCTTCTTTTGAAACATTCAAATTATTAGGGAGTTTTAGATTAGCGCACCGCGCGCCCTTGCGGTGCGGTCGCTGCTACTGCGCATGCGTTGTAACGTGAGTCGGCGTTCACGTTCGCGGACCACACGCAGGAAATCCAAAATTGCATGCGGCGATCACGGCCCGCATGTGGCCCGCAAGCGCTGGTTTCGAGGCGACAGTGTCGCTGCGATCGTGCGTTGTGGTGCAGCAGGGCAAACGCTATTCTAAAACTCATATATGGCGCCCGCAACGCCCGCAGCGCTTGCAAACGGTATTCTAAAACTCCCTAATAATAACTGTTGGGGTTTAACGTAACGAAACCACCGTATGATTATGAGAGACGTCGTATTGGAGGGCTCCAAGAATTTCGACCACCTGGGGTTCTTCACGTGCCCATAAATCTCGGCACACTGGTCTGAAGCATGTTTGCCTCCATCGAAAATGCGGCCGCTGCAGCTTGGATTCGATCCAGGGACGTGCGAGTCAGAAGCTGAGTGCCTTAACCCCAAGGCCACTGCGGCGGGTAAACAAAGCACGAACAGCAAAAAAAAAAAAAGGTAAGCGCAATTCTTATATATATATACGACGGCCGCTTAACTTGAAATTTACAAAAGAAACACCCGCTGGCTTCCGCCACCCGCCCTTCACCTCACCCCCTTTGCGCATACTTCGCGCAGAAAGTGCCAACACAACAAATTTGATCACTTGCATAATATATGAGAAATTGAGCGTGCCCTTTGAGCTTTAAACAACGAATCTAGCAGTACAACATTCACTTATATTTATCGTATAAATGTGAATATCTATTGTGATTTGCCTTTGGCAGTATCCGATTGAGTGTGAAAAGTTAATCTTTGAATGCATGCCACTCAACCTGCAAAATTTAGTAGCTGTCAGTCGTGCTCGAACAACCCCGCTGAACGCGCTCCCAATGCACGTAGCGCCACCTGAGCCCGCAGCCATGTTTCATCGCCCGTATGTGCACCTGCTGGCCCCTGCCTGTCACACTGCCCCTTTTAGCCACTATAGTTCAAGTGCGCCCCGCTAGATAGCACGACCTGTCTAGTGTAACTTTGCGAAAATTGAATTTTTGAACCACTCGCGCCATTCCCTGGGGTAATTTCTGAGGATAATTTTTTATGAATCTAACAGATACGAACAAGCAGCATTTTATTGCGTCCCTTCATGCCCGAAAGTTTTTATTTAGTGCAGCTATATTTATTCATCATCATCATCATCATCATCAGCCTGACTACGTCCACTGCAGGACAAAGGCCTCTCCCATGTTCCGCCAGTTAACCCGGTCCTGTGCTTGCTGCTGCCAATTTATACCCGCAAACTTCTTAATCTCATCTGCCCACCTAACCTTCTGTCTCCCCCTAACCCGCTTCCCTTCTCTGGGAATCCAGTCAGTTACCCTTAATGACCAGGGGTTATCCTGTCTACGCGCTACATGCCCTGCCCATGTCCATTTCTTCTTCTTGATTTCAGCTATGATATCCTTAACCCCCGTTTGTTCCCTAATCCACTCTGCTCTCTTCTTGTCTCTTAAGGTTACAACTACCATTTTTCTTTCCATTGCTCGCTGCGTCGTCCTCAATTTAAGCTGAACCCTCTTTGTAAGTCTCCAGGTTTCTGCTCCGTAGCTAAGTACCGGCAAGATACAGCTATTATATACCTTCCTCTTGAGGGATAGTGGCAGTCTACCTGTCATAATTTGAGAGTGCTTGCCGAATGTGCTCCACCCCATTCTTATTCTTCTGGTTACTTCAATCTCGTGGTTCGGCTCTGCGGTTATTACCTGCCCTAAGTAGACATAGTCTTTTACAACTTCAAGTGCACTATTACCTATCTCGAAGCGCTGCTCCTTGCCGAGGTTGTTGTACATATATTTATTACTATATTTATTACTAGTGAATAAATGTAGGGGGTTCGTCTGACGTCATCGGTATCATTTTGAGAATGTCCTACTGCAACGCATGTATTGATGTGCATTTATTTACTTTGATTTCTCGGTAAGTAGGCCACTGCTGTTGATAATATTGTCGTTTTAGATGTTGTCATACATAGAGCTTTCACTCTGACGTAAATTGTTATTTGACTTTAGTGTCCTTTTGTGGCCCCTAAGGGTAAGTGCACGAGCATCCAGCATTCTGATCTACATCGAGCCGGATTCAATACTGCGACCTTCGGGCCAGCAGTCACGTAGCACTACAGACCACCTTTTCGAGCGTCGATTCAATATTGCGGAACCCAAGATTCTTCGAACCCGTTCTCATCCTTTATTCACGCAGACATGCCTCCCTGCACTTCACACCGATTCATGAATGTTACTTTAAAATAACACATATGTGATAATATTATACAGGGTATAACGTCATAATGCCGCTGTATGATTAACAGAGATGCCGTAGTGGAGGGCTCCAGAAATATTGACCGGGCCGTATAGCTCCGCCCCCTTCAGTGCCACAGAAAGTTGTCCCAGAGATCAGGCTTGTTTTCAGGGTCACTTCCTAGGCATACAAACAGCTGAGAAGGTAATCGAACATGGCTTCAGTATGACGAGACAACTGTATTTACGTCCTTGGAGGACTGCTTTCCCGCCCGTTTATTCATTATTTCGAGCATATCAAGTATACCGGAAAATTTCAATAATATGCAGCGTGAGCCATTAAGGCGTGAGTCATTCAGGGGAGGTCATGCGGGCTGCAACGCAGGATTAGCGAACTGCAAGCCTCAGTTTTTCGGGGAGAAAGAAAAATAACAAAGCAACGCAAAATGAAACAGAAGTTCACTACTCCGAGCGGAGAAGAAAGGAGAGAAAAGGAGAGAAAAGGAGAATTGGAGTCGATGAATGCCCGGGAGGTTAACCAGGGCTGAGGCCGGCAGGATACCATGCACTGTGAAAGGGAGGGAGGGTGTTGTAAAGGAGGAGAGAAAAATCACTGTCTCTGAAGGTGTGAATTTTAATTGTCCGTGGGATATCACAAACAATGAATCAGTCCAAAATTCTCTAGGAAACGCAAGAGCGCCTTCTTTGCCTTTCAGAACTCCGATGGGCAGGCCTGGGGTCTCGGAGTCGTCTTGACAATAAAGGGCTTCCATCCAAGTAATTAGGAGTAGTACCTAACAGTTAGAGGTACGAGGGGGGAACATGCATTTCTTCGGATAGACTGATGGATGGATAGACACCATAAGCATTCCTTTACAAAAGGGAAGCGACCTGTGCGAAACCATGACCGAAATAAAAGAAAAAGCTATTTCGTTTATTTATGTCTATTGCTTCGTCTTCAGTATAATTGTCACACAGAAGAAAAAGAAACAAATTCACACCTAAACTTTCTGCCTTTTACTAACCTGTGCACGATACGTCATCCCCCAGCAGAGGTAGCGGTGTCCTGCAGTTCCTGAATGGGAAATAAGAAAACAGACAAAAAGCGATATGCCGAGTATCAATATTGTCTCCCGGTGGTTCTCACAGCGGAACTTTACAGAAATCCCACGCAACTCCATATTTACCAGTAGGCCACTATAATATCGTATAAGTCCAGCATACCTGTGCAAAGTCTCCTCAGTATTCCCTCTGAAGTCATTTTATCCGCTAATAACATAAAATGATAACGCGTTCCTTTCTTTTAGCGTAACATGAAACATAGTTGACTTTCTTTTTTTTGTAACGCTCACAGCACTACTACTCGCATCATTTCCACCCGCATGCGGAATTGACTGACGGCAATCAGACATGCTCCTCGTGTATATCACCACAAAGCGGAGGCTAATGATGGCAGCGTCAAACAGAGCACTGAATATATGTATGAGTCTTCTTCGTGTAAACGGTCATGCCGCTGCTGGATGACGGTGACATATCGCACAAGGGCCTGGTTTGTATACTACTAGGGGTAATGTGTGTTGCCAACGCACATCTAAAGCTAAAGCGGGGTTAGTGGTTAGCACGTGTCAAGCTGATTCACTTAACCTACCATAAAGACTACCTGAAGAATATGTACTTATACGTCCACTTAGAAAAGTCAGTACCTTCAGTGCTGAATGTGAAGGGCTTCCCCACTTCCTTCCTTTTGCCCCAGGCAATGTGCCCTAATGACTCACGCGACAAAACTCCTCTTCCCTCACTTTTTTTGCAGCAAAAAACAACAAGAATTCGAAGAAAAAAAAAGGAAGAGGGAATAGAGGCTCCCTAAAAGAGCACCCGGTCTGCAACAGTCGACCACGCGATAAAAAAAGATGGCCATGAATGGAAAACACGGTAGGTATATGAACAAAACGTACGGGGGGAACGTGGTACGATCCCAATCACAAGAAAGTGCCTGCACGGGGCAGTCGTCGTCGACAAGCACTGCACGAGGTGCATTAGGTGTTATAAGCCGCTCGTCTGCGTCGCACCAGAGCTCCCACGTTTAGTCGCCGCAAACAGGAAACGTATTCTAAGATGGACCACTCACTGAGAGGAAGGGAATCCCCGGTGTCATCTGACACTTCCTCAAAAAGCTACGTTGGCGTACTCAAAGGATTTCCCGATTCCTTCCTCCCCCATTCTTGCCGTAAACACACCTCATAATACTTCCAAGCGTATTGATAACCCATTTAAAATACAGCCTTTTTATGCACGCACAAAGATGTACCAAACCTGACCCTTACTTCTAGCCATATATACATCACTGGAACACAATGGCGGAGGACATCGCTTCAGTCAGTGATCATGCCGCTTTTTTTTAATCCGTGGAAGATCTTCTTGGAAAAATGATCTGACTATTTATGCATGTGTACATGGGCATGTATGTGTTTATTTTGACTCTATCATTTATGCATTTATTCCTTTTTCAACGCAATCGCTTCATATATTGATATTTTTTCCCACGGTAGCAGTGTCCCTATTATTTAGTTTTTATTTATATCTTATCATTTTTGTTCCTTTTTGCACACTTGTTTATGAAACTTTATTTACTTTGTTTACAACTTTCATTTTATTATAGCGATTTTCTGATTTGTAAATTTTTGCACAACTAAAAACAACCTATGTAATAGCTGATTGGGCCTCCACGGTATACATGAATAAAAAAAATGCGAGAGGTCGCGTTCATGGACCTGATCGAGGCCGACCACACCTGCGCCTTCTGCGGGATGGTTCCAGGCCCTGCGCGGACTGCTGTGTACCGTGTCAACGAAGTATATCGAACACGGACACAACGTGACCCTGTCCCGTTTTCATGTTCCTTGCGACAAATGTATTAATTGTATATTATCAGTCGCATAAGTCTTGTATGCACTTGCGAGAGGACTTATTCTATCGAAACAATGTGAAAGGTGAAGGTTGGATATACTTATCCCGCCGCGGTGGTCTATATTGGCTAAGGTACTCGGCTGCTGACCCACAGGTCGCGGGTTCGAATCGCAGCTGTGGCGGCTACAACATTTCAGATAAAGCCGGAAATGTTGTAGGCTCGTGTGCTCCGATTTGAATGCACGTTAAATAATCCCAGGTGGTCGAAATTTCCAGAGCCCTGCACTATGGCGTCTCTCATAATCATATGGTGGTTTTGGGACGTTAAACCCCACATATCAATCAAGTCAGGTGGGATATACTTTAGTGATGTGGAGCCATATTTAAAACGAGGTGAACAGAACTCAAAATCTGCCTAACATGTTCCTTGCATTTCAGGTCTAGTTTCAACTTACGCAGCTGGCGTATTGGCTGTGTGTTCATTTTTTTTCAAGAGAGCGTCTTGTTGCATGTCCCAGCTTAGGATTGATATGTACACTTGCTGTTCGACCTCTGTTTCTTCAACACTTCAGGAGCCTAGACTGTCGTGTGTTGTTGTTCTATCCTGTCGCCATCGCTTGATGTCAAGCAGGTGAAACCAGGCGATGGTAGGATGGTATACTGTTAAAAATAAAAAAAATAAACCTAAACGAAAAACCCCACTATTCTAACACGCGAGCGAAGGCAGCATTTGATGCTATGGCGGATTTTTTTTTTCAGGCTAATGACAAATGTGATGAAGGGGCAGAGGGTAAGAGGTTGGCAGTTAGCCTGAAAGAAAAAAAAAGAAAAAAAAATGCCGGCACTTCGTGGAATGCTGCTCTCAGTCTCATCACATGCGCACGTGGTGATAGATTTTTTTGTTTTTATTTTTATCTGTGCTATCCAACCGGAGCTTAAGGTTCAGTGCAGTCACTTAACCCGTTGAAGCGACCCTTGTGTGTGAACAGTTTTTGATAATACCTGGAACTTACTTCTGAGGACACTAAACACGCCTCGCAGTTACGCGTGGTAGGGGGCCATAATGCAGTATTTTTTTTTAATTTCGCGCAATCTACAAAAAAGTTGGAAAAATATAAGCAGCACCGATCTCAATCTAAGCGCTTAAAATTCTGTGTTGAAAGTATTGATCTACAGTTAATATAAAAAAGTTCAGTAAGCAATTATTGTAAATCGCCAAGCTTGGCAAATCGAAAAAAAAATTACTCTGGCATGCTCTTTGTGGCCCTTGACTTTTCTGCGCCTATTGGAGATGCGTAACGTTTATGTATACTTTTTTCCTCAGTGCTTTTCGAGCGAAACTCCTACCCATGAGCGAGCACACAAAAACATGCACGAATATAATGAAGCATGGTGCTGAGCTTGCCCCCCCCCCCCTTTATTTTTTTAGCGATGAAATATTTTAGCTAGAGCCCTCGGTTCCAGAGAAAGAAAACACGTTATTTCTACAATCAAGGTCACTTAACTCTGCTTTCCCGGTCACTCAATGCTTATTCTTCCCGAAAAACAGTGTTTCCCCTTTTTCTAAGAAAAGCTTTCTTTTACTAAAAGGAAGAGTGGAAAGCTGGGAAAGCGGCTTGTAGGGTGTGCAGGTGTGAAAAGAAAGTGCCTGCTTGGATAAAAGGAACGTGACTATGGAAAATATGAACTTTACTGTGAGAGAGTAAAAAAAAAGAGGGAAAGGAAAAATATGTGTCTTGCACCAGCGGAAAAGGTATTTTGAAATGCCACTCAGGTCATTCGTTTGGCACTGCGCCGTGTCGCTCAAGGGGCAGACAAAAATTAGGTGCCTTCTTCCTCTTCCTAGAATCACTCAACAACATTCGTCATTGAAACCTAGCAGGCGAAGGTGTCCTATCCATCGAAACAGCCCGGCTATAGCAGTGCTTCTGGAACCTGGACGCAAAGTTGAAGATGAACGCCCAGCATACAGGAAACGGAGGCCTACGATGTTTGGAGTGTTTGCTGTCGCAGATGGGGCACACCTATTTGCTCAGAGGATTCAACTCTCCTTTCCTGGATCGGTTATTCGTCACGTTCCTGCACGAGATGAAAAGCTACTACGCATGCGTCATGTGCGGGGCTGTTCATGTTAATGTGTGGCCGTTGCCATGCTCGCACGTCGTCTGTGACTTCTGTCGAGACAGCCTGATCGCTGACTTGACCGAAAGCGCCGTGCGAGACGCCGAAGCACTGGACGAGCCCGTCTTCTTTCGTGACTGCGCCCTGGTGATTCTCTTTCGTTCCCGCTGGCCAACCTCTACAACGAGCCCTGTGACCTCAGTTTACAGGAGGAAGAGCCTGTGTGGTGCTTCCACGCAGATCGTGGCTGCCCGTTTGAGGGGCCGCTGTGGTTCCTCGTGTACCATCATTTCTACATCTGCTCCTTTGGTCCCAGGATTGGATACCACAGCGAGGTCATTTAAATGGAAGCGCTGTACCACCTTCAAAAACTGTGCACCATCGGCAATGACATGAACTGCGTAAGAGGATAGACGACTATGCAACAGCGGCAGAAACTGGAGACTTGACTCCTCTGCTCGCCTCCCGAGTGAGCAGAAAGACCCAGAATAACTTTGTTAAATTAGCTAGCAATCAAAGCTACGAATAAACAGCGTTGCTTTCTTTTGTGATTACAGTGCCTTGAGTCCTTATTGCATGCTAACCATGATGGAAACGATCTGAATTTTCGCGTTACGAGAGCTCTCTGTATAAATTAAGGCATCAAACTGAAAATGTTTTAATGTTTGAACATGATCGCAGCATATGTTTAAGTATAACCACGCTTTGTCGATTCGACTTACCATATTAGGAAGTGGGTGTGCTGAGTAAATAAAGAACTCTTAATAAAGTCGAAAGTTAATTTCATGGAGTGGTTTGAGTGGGGGAACTTGATGCGAGGAACAAACAAAAATATTGCCCGCAGCTTCCCTCGGGGGAACACTGAGGAGGATGCGGAAGCATGTAATTGGTTAACGGGTGTTAAATTGCGACTTACTTGGGTCGATGGCTAAATTGGTTAACGTGGTTGTGAAATGGGGTGTTAAATGAGTGAACACGTACGGCACGTATGCGAAAGGGCGGTGTTTTATTTATTGCGACGAACCAACGGACGAGCGGCAACTGAGCGAGCGAGCGCCGACCTTGAGTATATATACAGCGCGACGGTGCATGCGCTGTCAGCTGTCGAATGTTCTCGAAGGAGAAGCGCGCGCGCGGCACAGATGGCGACGGCGCGACGGCGCATGCGCTGTCAGCTGTCGAATGTTCTCGAAGGAGAAGCGCGCGCGGCACAGATGGTGGGCGACGGCGCGACGGCGCATGCGCGCGCGTCAGCTGTCGAATGTTCGAGAAGCGGTGCGGACGGCGCGGACGGCGCACTACAAGGCGCGAGTATAAGATGCTTCCGCATCTAATATGTTGAACGATTTTGAGTACTTCGTACTCAACTATGGGAGAGCACTGAGCCGTCCCGCTAAAACAGTTTAGTGGCTGGTAACAGAGTTAGACACATGCCTGAATACACAGGCATGGTTCAGTGTGCACCGACGCTCGCGTAGGTTTTAAATAGCTAACTTTACCGTACAAGCTCATGTTTGTGTTACTGGTTTCCGTACAAATACTTTACTTCCTGGTGCATTTAATGTGAAACTTTGACCGTTTTAACTCGGACACATGTATGCTTTTGAAGTGCAACAAATAACCTTATACTTGATGAACGCGTGAATATTGCAGTAGCAGAGAACGAGTGATTATTGTATCAGACGTAATGAATTAGCTCAACTAAGGCGGTGCGGACGGCGCGGACGGCGCACTACAACGCGCGAGTATAAGATGCTTCCGCATCTAAAAAACAGACGTGGACGTCGCTGTCCACTTCTGTGTCATATATGTGCCTAGTAATAAAGTTCCGCTGCTAAAACCAGGCTTAGTTGTGAAGAAACTAGCTTCGTTCAATAATGTTTTGAAATTTCAAAGACAACGTACACTGCCCTAATATCGCTGATTCATTCAGTGCTCATTATTTTTCAGTTATACCAATTTCTTTGTCAGTAGCAGTGCGTATGAAGCATGTCATAGGCGGTGATAGAGAATAAACTTTGGCAAGCGTCTTTTATTTTTACTATCTGAATAAATATTGCGCAAATGAGTCCTCCCATTATGGCTCACATCGTGCTTGACGCCACCACCTTTTGCGGCAAAGGGAGCCGTGCCTGTGTGCGCAGTGACTTAAGACCACTAGTAACCTCCGTATTCCTTTCTTATATTACTTTTCTTTCTCTTCTCATTTTGTCTCGGGGCTACCGTGGTTGTTGGGGTGGTCGGTGCCCGTAGAAGGGTCAGGGTGAAGAAGTGTTGATTCTACATATGTCAGCTGATTATTCTTCCTACACCACAAAAACAGATGTTTTAGCCAATGTTCATAATTCAGAAACCATCAACTGCAGGGAAGACACGTATACATACACTGCAGCACTTCTCCTTCTTTTGCACCGCTTGCCTCCACATGTACCGGCACAATTCAAGTTATTTATACGATAGGCTACTCGCAGGAAACCAACAAAAAGAACACGCGCTAAACCATGCGAAACGGCTTTAAACAGCAAATAACGATATTTCCGAATCCGTATGGAAGCTTTGTTCGCACGAATATGGCCCAGCGAAGCGCGCTTATGTCCGTTTAGGAACACAAAGAAAAACACGCCGTCTTGTTGGACGCTGAAGTGAAAGCCTCCGCAGTACCCTTTTTTTTAGGGGAAGATTGGGGCCAGGGGGTCCCGCCAATTTGGCCAGTTCAGTAAGGTCATTTGTCTTCTGGTGCTGGGCCGGCAATGCTTTCATTGATGTGCGAAGAGGAAACGCCATGCCATTTATCCTCTGTTAATTGCTCGGATAGCACGCACCTATCACGTGTGGTGCGAGTGGAAGCCACGAGTGCTTGCTTATATGTTGTCAGATTGCGCTGTTGCTGCACATGTGTCTGGCAGTTTTCGGTCGCTATTTTTTTCTCGAAATCTGGGTACGTGTACAATGTCTTTGTTTTAAAATATTGCTAACTTAAACACGCGCGAACCAGTGTGGCTTCACGTGTGAAATTGTGTTTCAGTAAAAAAAAGACAGAAAATGTGTTTTATTCACTGCTTTTCTCAGCAACGCATTGAAAACACAGACATTCAGTAGATGCCGCTACTTCGTGTAGATGTGTACCCCGTGTACATAGTTCGAATTCGCGTCATCATGGCCGCCATAGTACCAGCTGGTAGAGACGCCATGTGCAATCTTACTCACTTGCGGGCAGCAAAAAATTTGTGACGTCGGATTTGTCCCACTCTTTCTCGCATTCCTTCAAGCTCATCTTTAGCGCTGCTGGGAAACAGAGGAAAGCAGGCGGGGAGGGAGGGGAAACAAAAGAGAAAGCGGGGTCGGAACGACTGCGATGCTGCCCTCCCCAGCCGCCTCTGATAAAATAAAAAAAAATGCTGTCTACCTAGAGTGCATAGCGTCGCCGCAAGCTCCCTTTAAGATGAGTTACCCTCGCACCGCAGCTAAACTTTGTAAGGCAGATGCAAATCACGCCCTTTGAACCTTTAACAAATCTACTTGTAACATACTCATTAGGATATCTAATCCAAAAAGTGGGTATTGATTGTGATATGTCTTCGGCAGTATTCGATTCAGTGTGAAAAGTTAACCTTTATATTGCGCAGTTCTACAAAATAAACAGCACAGGACACATGGCTGGGAAAATTTGGAGGCCTCATCAAGCGGGAAATGTCCCCGTTGCTGTCTACACGAGTGCTAAACATACTCATTGGTTGACGTCACGGATCACCCAAAATTTTGAAATCATGACGTCATCACGTGCCATCGCCGCTTGGTCTAAGGTGGGCAGATCTCCTAGAAACTGACAAACCACGTGGGGTGAAGAACGCTTTCGGTGGGGGCAATCAATCACTCAATACAGTCGAATGAGAAGAAAAAGATGGCTGCTTAGGCATTCAATTCCTCTTAGACACAGGCATAAAGGACCTTGAAAGTTTGAATGCAGTAGAAATTTGGCATACCATCTGTGCACTTGCCGAGCTTTCGCACACGCAACGGCACATCTGTTAGAATCTCATCAGTTCATTCACACGGTACTGCAGATCTTTTGAATAAAGTTCACAACCACCGCACAGTTGTGTGGTTTATAAGAAGCGACCGCACGAAATGGTTGCTTTATGAGTGCTCACCGATATGAGTAATCATAGCTTCCACATTTAGAATGACCATCGCGAAAGCTCACGCATAGCCTTTTCTTTTTCAATAGTACTTTTTTTTGCGAACTTGAAATCGCCCCGTCTTCTCCCTTACCATTTGGGTCTTTACCATCTTCAGTTTCTGGACAACACCCTAGACTTTTGACACCCTTGCCTTAGAGAGTGGAAACTGCTGAACCGGTCCGCACATCGCATTTGTCATGGGGGGGGGGGGGGGGGTCGCGGGAGGAATAAGCCACCCACAATTTTATTGCTTCAACCTGTCAGCATTTGTTGAAAAGGATAATCAGAAAGACACGCTTGAGCCCGTCTACTGAATTTACGAATGTCTCATTTTCTAGGTGTTTATGACAGCCGATGTTGGCGATACTGAATGAGTAAATAATCGACGTTGTGGGCTTTGGTCAGTAAAACTAGCGCCTAGAAAATAAGATATAGAATGACCTGCATCAGCAAACAGACTGTTTGCAAAGTTGAGCTTTGCTATACAAGCAAATGGTGCGCGTTTTGCCTATTTCGCACTCTGCAAGCTTTATTCCTGCTACCTTTCTGCTAGATCAGTCGCTGCCCACTACAACACGCAAATAGTGTATAATCAAGGATTTTCGAGGAACCAGTGATGATTCGTAACAGATTTGTTACCGTTATACGAGTGTAATTATTCCGCTAGCAAACGCATCTTTTGTAGGGAAGACGATTTACTGAAAATCATGTTTACAGACTTCAGAAGGCGTCGGGACATGTGACGTTTGATTTGCTGCGCGCGACCGGGATCGCTAGAGTTCACGCAGCCATCCACAGTTTTCGCTGCAGTCAGGGAAATATGGCTTGCTAACTCACTGCTCACAAAATACTTTTTGTGCATCATGCGAACACGATTGTTTTCCACAAACTTGCTCGGGAATAATTCACAAACTTGTCAATGGTTCTTTTCCAAGTCTGAACAGCGCCTACGTAGAGATCACCGAAATCGAAACTGGGGGTCATTGGCCTCCAAAGTTATCCGTCACGCACAGGTAAGAAAATCTTGTGGGCTTGGTATTTTTCGGGATGATTTGCAGACGATGCAAGATACTTCTGATTTCTCATTTGTCGCCACCCCGTGCAACGTTTATAGAAGCTCTTTGGCCTTGTGAGCTTCTACAAACATGACGGGCGTCAAGTCACGACCCCTTCCCATGCCCAGGCTAGTCTCTCGAAAAAGGTCCGTTGTTGTCCTATCGTTCAACCGGTGTGACGCGAAGTAGTCGAGCACACACAAAAAACACCCGTCACCTCCTCTCGAAGGGAAAACAGGCTACCAGATAGTGCCATGCTATTCTCGAAAATAGAAGCCAATGCCAAGTTGTTTGTGCATTTTAAAAACGATGCTAGTCTCCTGGCTATAAAGGCAAGCAACCAAGTTGGTGCTGGAATTCTCTTCACAATAGCCTAACCTCCCGGTCCGGAATCCGACACGCTTTCTTCCCTTTTCTCTTTCTGTCACCCCTCGTTTTTTTTTTTTTTGCAGCCCTGTTTGAGTTTCAATGTGCATAGGAGAGGTAACGACCTATTATAGCTACTAGGAGTCTGTAGAAATATCCCACACGTGTTTCGGTGGCAGAGTTTAGCGGTGTCACTTTTTTACAATCGCCGGAACTGACACCGAACCTATTTCATGTTTCTTTTTTTTTCACAAATGGTGCCACCACCAAAAAATTTTTTCAAGATTATTTATTTTCTTGAAAATCTTTTATTTCAAGCTTTGCTCCGTAAAGTTAGTGAGCAATAATTGTGTGAGATTCCAGTGGGCGATAATTGTTGTGAGATAGCTATAGAGAAAAAATAGAAGTAAATTGCTACTAACCTGGCAAGCAGAAAATATGAGCTCAATTCACTGCTGTGATTCAAATCTTTTAATTAACTTATGGCAGTTTTCTCTTCAAAGAAACTCAGGGAAAGGCTTGCTGCTTTAATATTAAAAATTTCGAAGTTTCAGCATGGATAGTTTTTTTTTCTCTAGTCGGTAATGCCTGCACAATTGGAGCCATAGATTCTGGAATTCAAATGAAAATAATCATGAACTTTTCGTCACAGCACAAAACAACTTCGCGAAGACATGAAGTACATTAGCCTGGAAACTCAAGTATTATCGTTCTTCTACACAAAAAGTAAAAAAGGTAATTGCTTGCATAAAGGTACATTGATTTGCCCATCTTGAATGAAGCCTGCATGTTTTTAATTGCTTTATTAGTCATATCGCTTCGTAGAAACTTTGCATAGTGCTTGATTAAGGGGCTCAGGAAATTTTATTTGGTTTTGTTGAACAGTTTTGGCACACACACGCGAGTACACCGGAGGCTTTTACAACAAAATCACTGGTTTTGTTTGCATTGTTTTGATCGCTATGCAACACCGCTTCAGACTAGGGGAATATACTAGCTGTCAATTATTAAGTGGAGAACGTAAGCTTTCTCGATGTAATACATTTATATCAATACGGTGAGCGCAGTAAGCGTAGGGCGTCAGTAAACTGGGATGAAAATGCGGAGCGGGTGCCGCCGGAGTGGAACCGCCACATTAAGAAGACACGTGTCCTTCGTGTCCTTCTTGTCTCTGTGTCGTTGTTTTGTTCTCGCGCTATAACTATCGTCATGCGATACCAACTAGCATAAGCTGCCACACCGTTCCTACCGTGTTGAATGTGAGGACGCCCCTCTTTTCATCACGCATCAGTACTTAAACCGTACTTAAAACAGAGTTTCCCTGGCAACCGTGTGCTTAAATGTAAGAAGGTTTTAAAAAGCCAACACGTTGAAAATAAGATTAGACGGCATGCCTTATATATAATTTCGTATAGTTTCACTGAAAATTTCGTCTTTCCTACGTTGTCTTCAGCGTTTGTGTGGCATCGTTTTGGCTTAACCGCAGCCATTAACACCGACATGACAGAAGTGGAGCCGCAGAGTGAAGGCTGTGCGGAATACGTGTGCCGCAACATGAGGCTTCCTAACACAAGCTGGAAGAAACCATCATATCCCACTGAACCAGAGACCGTCTTTTTCGGCCGTTGCTAATTTGAAGGTGCCGAGTTGGAGCACCTACTGCAGCCGAAATTGAAAATGTTCGAGCAACCGGTGAGGAAGTTGGAAAATTAAGTTGCTCCATTTTGCTAAGGGGCAAACTGCAACTAAGACGCAATGCTGCTTCACAAGATGAGGCACAGTTGGCGCTGAACACTGCACATTCTCTGATTTTACGGGCTGGCTGTGGCACAAAACTGAAGACAGCTGGAAACTACGAACATTTTGCTGGCTCGTACTTTTCTTCTAAGGGCAGGCTTACGTGTGTAGGCAAGGGTATACTTCCATGCACTGCAATTATCTACGAAAGCCCTTGCGAAATTAGCAGTCATGAAGGAAGCGTGGCGTTTCAGTTAAACTATTTACAAGGGATGCAAACACTCGCCGCCGTCTGATAGCTGCTGATAGTTTTCTTTTTTTTTGCCTGGTGTTGGAATTTTTCTCGGCGTGCTCAACTTACGCATGATCATGCACAAAAAATTAAACGTTTTCGCAGAACCAGCTGGATGCAACATACTACCATTCTTTTAGACTTCCAAAAACGCTTTTTGGATATGGATAGTAGTAGTATGTCGTAGTAGAATGACCAACATGTTGCGTCGTGACATGCACAATGTATAAAAGTTAAGAGAAAGTAGCCCCATTGGAAACGGTCAAGTTAATAACAACTGTCGAGGGTCAATGTAACGAAATCACCATATGATTATGAGAGCGGTCGTAGTGGAGAGCTCCGAAAATTTCGACGACCTGGTGTTCTATAACGTGCACATAAAGCTCGGCACACGGGCCTAAAGCATGTTTGCCTCCATCGCAAATGCGGCGGCCGCAGCTTCGATTTGATGCCGCGACGTGTGGGTCAGCTCCTGAGTGCCTTAACCACAAATCAACCGTGGCGAGTAAACGAAGCAATAACAAAAGAAAGGTGAGGAGGCCCCTCTTTTCTCCCCCTCATTTCCTCACAAAGATTTCCCTTTGTTGGACATGGCAGCAAGAGAGAGAAGACCGAAGGAAGAGAGAGTCACTGGAAAAGCACCTGGTTGGCTATAGCCAGCCACGTGATAAACACGGTGACAACGAAGAAGAAAGAGGGAAGACAGAGACAAAGCATACGGCGGACACGTGGAAAGGTCCACTCACAAAAACGCACCTGCATGGACCAGTCGTCGTCCACAAGCACTGCACGAGGTTCGACTTGCCAGCGTCGCTATCACAGCTGAATTTTTTCATCGCCGCGACAAGCAAGCCGACACAATGATGGCTGAGACACGCAGCGGAAGGGAATCTCCGGCGTCATCCGACTCGTCCTCGGAACCACCGGAAGGCTACGTTATCGTACTTACAGGATTTCCCGGTTCCTTCCTCAGAATGCGAGAGGTCGCGTTCGCGGACCCAATCGAGCCCAACAACATCTGCGTAATCTGCTTTACGGTACCCGGCTTCGCGCGGTCACTGCCGTGTCAGCACATCGTGTGCGATCAGTGTTCCCGCACCCGAGTCTTCGTCAACGAGGAGCAATGCCTCGGACACGGAAGCAACGAGACCTCAACCCACCCTCACGCTGAGTGTCCCATAGACGCGACACCAATCGACAGGACCTTCCTGGATGTCCAGCCTTTCAGTATGGACCGCGTGCAAGAAGAGCTCGTGTTCTGCTTCCAGGCCAACTTGGGCTGTGAGTTCGTGGGCAAGCTGAGATTCCTCAAGTACCATTACTACTGCCACTGCCGCTTCGGCCCCAAAACATGCGACCGCTGCGGCAACGATCAAATCCCTGCAAACCAGCTCCTGCGGCACACTCGGCTCTGCCGGCCGCGTCGCCATTGGGTGTTTCGGAGGGTGCACCAGTGAATACCGCAGTGTTGGACTTGACGTGCATGCAAAAAGCGGTCTCTGAAGAACTGGATCCTGGAAGAACTGGAAGTGTTTAACCTACAAAGGTTTCTGTGTTTAGCTCTAGTTTTGGGGACACTCTGCCTGCCTGAATAAGCTTTTCTGAGACCGCGCTCCGAGACAGTGAAGCACTCGACGATACCATCTTGTTCCGCGACTCCACCCTGTGTTTCAATAAAACTTGTAGCTGGGCGAGTTGGTTCATAATTCAGGGTAAATTGGTGTGCGCAAAAAACAGACAAACGACGGCAGAGAAGAGACAGGGACAAGCGCAGACTTTCAACTAAATTTAATTCTTCGTCAACCTTCATATTTACAGTCGCAGAACATAGTCAAGTGGTCACGAGGACAGAACCTAATAGTTTACAACAGGCCACGCAAAAAATGACGCTCACTATCAAATAGCGATATGGATGTATCACTAACACAGGTATTGCCTCTAGCAGAAATATAAAACGCTTCCATCAGTTCCCGGGCTGTGGTATCAGCACTCCGACCCAAAAACCGTGATCGTGTTCTCCGCCCCACGTAAGTTGGCTGGTCTTTGTCCCAGAATCTTCCCTGGCGAGAAGAGATCCTGTGGTTGCGGAAAGAAGCACGCGTTTGTGTATGTGAAATGTGCGACGGGTGTCGTCTACGAAATACCGCTGTCTTGTGGGAAATTTTACGTGGGTCATACGGGGCGTTGCGTGAACGACCGTGCAAGGGGAACATGAGCTGTCACTTAAAAATAACGGGATCACGCATTTGCCCGCGCATTGTAAAGCTTGCATGTGCTCACCGATTTTCTCGGAGATTAGGATTTTGGGTCGGAGTGCTGATACCACAGCCCGGGAACTGATGGAAGCGTTTTATATTTCTGCTAGAGGCAATACCTGTGTTAGTGATACATCCATATCGCTATTTGATAGTGAGCGTCATTTTTTGCGTGGCCTGTTGTAAACTATTAGGTTCTGTCCTCGTGACCACTTGACTATGTTCTGCGACTGTAAATATGAAGGTTGACGAAGAATTAAATTTAGTTGAAAGTCTGCGCTTGTCCCTGTCTCTTCTCTGCCGTCGTTTGTCTGTTTTTTGCGCACACCAATTTACCCTGAATCCACCCTGTGTCCTGCCAATTTTCTTCCGTTCCGACTGGTCAACATACACCAAGCCTTGTGACCTCAGTTTCTTGGAGAGCGTGACTGTGTTGTGCTTCCACTTCCACGCAGAGCTTGGTTTCCCGTTCGCCTGACGGCTGAAATTTCTCAAGTGCCACTTGTACTATACGTATGTTCTCTTGGTCCCAGTATTGCATACCATAGCGAATACAATTAGATCCAAGCGCTCTACCCCCTTCAAATGATTGTGCACTCGGCGGCAACAGAAACTGCGTAAATGGATGGAGGACAATGCAAGAGCTGCAGAAACCACTGACTGACTGCTCTACACACCTCCCAAATAAGCCGATAGCCCTAGAATTACTCTGTTCAATTACCCAGTAATGTTAGCTACCAATAAACAGCATTGTTTTTTTTCTATGCATTCGATGGCTTGAGTCCTTATTGGAGGCATATCGTCATGTCAACGGTCAGGATTTGAGAGTGACGAGGCAACGCGCGCTTTTGCATGCTGACCGAAACCATAGAGTTTCCTAAAATTCTATAAATAGTTATATATAATATTATAAAATATTATCGAATTTTCCATACTTACGAAACTCCATGACCGACACGGCTGAGCGGGGGACACTAATAATTCGGCGCTTGCAGACGATGCTCTCGTTTTGCGCATCTTTCGGTTGTGTGTCACGTACGCTCTTTGAGAAACAGGATTCGGCAACAAGATTGCACTTTGTCTGTGTTTGATGACATGATAAACATAAAAATCCACACGACAATGTAGTCAGTTCAATGTGTGCTTTCTGTCGCGACAAAAAAAAAAAAAGAAGTCACAGCTCCGTTTTCTGATACATGAAAACAATGTATTAGTATTAATGTTCTTCCGACAACCCGCGAGCTGCCATATAGAAGAAAAATGGCAGAAGCCGGCACGTCCATTCATGCCAATAAGCTCTACGAATGTCTACCACGCAGAATGGCGACATGGAGTATTTCCTGCTCGGGGCGAAACAACGATATTTTAAGACATTGTTTTAATGTTGCATGAAGACAGGCCTGTGTGTGGTTCTTTAATTTTCTTCTCATAAAAAGACCTCAATATCAACTTCTTTTAAGGATATTGTGTCGATGTTAGTTTGTCTACGAACGCTCCTAACAGGCAAACTCTTAGCTGGATCATGCTTCTGAGTATACATGCCACATTCCCGAAATTCCCCGAAGAAGAGCGCCGTCTGCTCGCGCCAAATTATAAGCATAGTGTGCACCGGTGGCCCGTTTTTGTCGGAATGCAAAAGCGGGTGAGCCTAGCAGTGCCACGGTGTGCACATGGTAAACTATAAAGGCCGATTCGTTTGCGACTGGAAGGAGCAGTCTTGCTCCGTACGTTCTGCCACTCGCTGTCTATATACCGCAAGGTTTACGAGCTCCCTCGAGCTGCGCTACATGTACCGGCGACCATGCATACCATATATCAATCCGTGAGTATACTGTTCAAGTGCATTTTAAGCTAATACATAACAACTAGGCTACCTCGGCGGGTGACCAATTCAATAATTTGCAGAGTCCAAAATTTTGCGCACACGTTTTCTTTCCTTCTTCACGCGTGATCTAGTAAGAAAAAAATAAAAAAAAAACGAGTAGCACCTTTCTTTAAAACAACAGGAAGCCGTGCTTTTGCGAACTCCTCAAAAAGTACATTTTATTTTTATCTTAAGAAGCAAGTGAAAGGAGGCTGTCGTCTCGGAGAAATGAGGTGAAAAGCCGTTACGTTCATTTTTGTGTCATGAAAACCAACAAGGAGTAAACCCTGGGAATTGAATCGTCAAGCAAAACACAGAGTTGCGAGTCACTCCTTTGTACATCAGGGGTACTACTGCCTGCTGGAACCGGTTAATAACAGTGGCTATCGGCGCGCGTCAAGATATCATGACTCATATGCTTTGAAGCATGAACGTTGGGCGCACTTAGAGCCAAAGTTAAAGACGTTGGTGGTGTCGGGGAGGAGGGAGGGGGTGCAACTCGCTTATTTGCTAAAATGAGTCATGCAGCGTCAGTCATAGTGTGTGTGTGTGGGTGGGGGGGGTCATGTAGTCCGCGACTCCAGATTGGTGAACCGCTAGTCTCAGTCTTATACGGAAAGAAAGCAAAAAAGAAAAAAAAAACCAGCTCGGTGATAGCATGGAGGGGAAAGGAGAGATAAAAAGTAAGAGTAGGAAAAAAAAAGGCTGGGAGTTTAATCGCGGTTGTGGCCGGTAGGCTACCCTGTATTCGGGAAGGGGAGAAAAAGTTGAATAGAAGGTGAAAAAAGCCACTGTATCAGCCGGCGTGACACTTGCGCGTTTGATATCACCAACGGCGAATCAGTTTGGTATGCTTTACGAAACCACAACAGCACATTCTTTTTTGCCGTTGAAAACTGTCAGGGAACCTGGGAGGCAGCGTGGTAAAAAAAAACGTAGTGTTTTTAATTCGATTAAATGCTTTGTCTTCTTCAATTGAATGGTTGATTACATGGAAGGAAAACAAATAGACATTTACACTGTCGGCATCTAACGGACAGGCGCACGTGACCATCTCCCAGCAGCGGTGTCAGTCCTGAAACAACTGATTGAAAAAATAGGCAAAGAAATAGACGAAAAGAGTAGTAAAAAATCATAATGACTCCCGGTTTTCACAACGGAATATAAAAAATCACATAAACGCACACCTAATTTTATGTCACTCAATATCCCTGAAATCCACGTACTGATTCTTTCAGATTAAATAAATTTATCGGCTAAAATGATGTGGTAAATGTATTTATGAGCTTTGTTCAATTGTTATTCGGAGTCCTGGCAGCGAAGTTCATTGAAATATATTTTAGACTATATAGAGCAGAACGGCAGAAGTAGCGAGTGGTACTTCTCTTTGATAATGGTAATGTTAAGCCTTAACATTTTTTTGGTGACATTGCATGAGAGCGCATTGCTCGTTTGTTAACTCAATAATTAACATATTTACTGCCATTTCTTTCTTTCTTTTTTCTTCTGGCAACGCTGATAGCATTGGTTTGATCGTTTCCGCCTGCAGGCGAGGCTTCAGCAACGGCAAAGTATACATAATAAAGAGGCATGACTACGACAGTGAGTCATGCCTTTTATATAAATGTCACCGGGAAGCAGAGGCCACAGATCACAAGCTCAAGTACATTTTTGCAGAGGTATATGGTTCCTCTTTGTGTCAAAGCTCATGCTGATCTTGATGAGTCACAGTGACACATCGCAGGAAGATCTCACTCATACTTTCAGTGAGTACAGTGGAGCATACACACAGCTAAGCTAAAGGAGGATGAGAGTTTAACAGGTCCTCATTTTCCGATATCCATGGAAAATCACTTCAGAGAGAGTGCTTCAGGACAATGCGGGGGTCCCCCTCGCCTTTCCTCCTTTCTTTTCCGCCATGGGCCCCCCCCAGCTTAGGCGAGAAAGCTTCCCCTTTGTCTTTAAAGGAACAGTGAGAATGAAAACTGAAGAAGGCAGATCGAAAAGAGGGTTCATAAGAAAGCGCCCGGTTTGCTACAGACTACCATTTGGTAAAGAAGATGACTAAGAAGGAGATTAAGACAAGAAGATCATAAATTGACGGCGTTATTAAGCCCAGCTCTGCATGTGATTACCGCATTTTCATTATCAAACACGCTTGACACCGCTTTTACGGCACCGTTTCGAAAAATTCTCATGGGCGTGTGTTCACTGTACACTCACCCACAACTTCCCCACCACAATTGAATTTCGACCTCTGGGTGCTTTATGGGCCCATCGAGGCCCACCCGCCGCTTAGAGCAGCTTTCTAAAGATTGTTTACATACTATTGAATGTGATGCATTCGTACTTGCATTAGTGTGCAGTAAGGAAGGCAATAAGGGATTTTTTTTCAGAGCAAAGGCTGTTACAAGTTGATTGGCTCTGCATTCGTGAAGCTCCCATGCTGCTTGGCTACTTGTCAGGTTAAGTGAGCTACTTGGTGGCACGTGGTGATTGTCGACTGTGTTGCTCAGGTAAAAGAGTGCTCCTGAAGGGGAAAGCTCAAAACTCGGCAAGGTGCCGTTTGGGGGATGCGAGTGTCCGTAAGAGTGAGAGAAATGGAATGGCTGAGAGACCGATGGTACCTAGTAGTGGATGTAAGCAAAAGCTCCGATTTCTTGGAGCTGCTTGCAAACGGGAGCATGGAAGGGATTCCAAAAACAGGTTCAGGACAGATGGTAGTATGAGTTCTACCTTTCCCTGTGACCCGTGAGGGCACCAAATGGTGGCAGCACCGTCTGCACAAAGAATATATTGTAGATAGAGGATCTCAGACAAAGCCTGGAGGGGCTAGCGCTTTATTAAAGAGAGTTGGAGAAAGAACGGCTCCATGAGGTGTGCGGCGTGTTTCCTTGTCAAACTAAGCCCGTCGTGAGCGGAAAAATGCACAAGCGTACGATTAAGTCGCGACAAGAAGCAGGTGTCTTGGAGGAGGAGAGAAAATATGGCACCGAAAGTACACGTCCACAGTGACAAGTGCATAAACATCAAAGGTCGAAAGAAAGTTTCTTGGAGAAAGACGTTTGAGTAGACATGTGGGTGTGGAAGTCAGTCTGACTGTACGAAAGAAAGTGAGTTCCATGGAGAATTTCATTAAGACTGGACGGAAAATGACGTTCCACGGTTTTACCCACTCGTGAGGAGGAAGGGACGGAAAGCAAGAGAGTAAGCAGGGACACAAGAAGTTAGTGAAACAAAACGCACGTTGTGGGCTGTGGTGGTCTTGTCGGGCTTTGGTATGAGTGTGATAACGGGAAAGGCCTATTCATCAAGAAGATATCACTCAAATGTTTTGTGAAATGTATTCCCCTTGACATGTTATCGTAACTGAAATATACTGGTGAAACGATATAACACATTTGTTGATATATCTAATGATTGAATATTCTGACACGCCTTAACCCAGCTCGGCATGCAATAAACTCACTTGCGTTAGCTACAGAGGATTTCTCTTTTTTATCAGGAACTAAGTATTATTAAAGCCAACCTGCAGCAGCGTGGGGGTGGGAGTGGTAGGTCTTTTTTCATTAGTGAAAACGGTAGTTGCCCCCCCCCCCCCTACACAGAACTGGAAATTGAACGCAGTAACTTCCCCTTCAATTGAGTTACCCTTTGCAGCGAATTTTTCTGGCTCACTTTTGACTAATTTTATCTGATTCACTTTATCTCATTCATTTTCCCTGACTCACATTCTTTGATTCCCTTCATACGGCTCCTCTCACATTCCTCCCCACAACACTAGCAGTCACATCCGCAACCAAAAGCTTTTCTTCTTTTCTGGGAAAAAGGAACAGTAGCGATAAGCAGAAGCAGTGGCGATAAGCAGAAGTGCGCCCAGTTAGCTATCAAACGAAGCGAAGAATGAATAAGATAAACAAAATGTCTAAAGATAAACAGAAAGGGAGAGATCTAGAGAAGACACCCCTCACTCACACGAGACTCACAAAATTATAAAAGCTGACTGCACGAGCGAGTCGTATTCGAGAAACACTGCTTCAGAGCTGACAAGTCATACCAATCTGCCCAGGCAGTCTTCAGAGCTCGCCGCTGCCTTCATTCCACTTTCGAAAGAACAGTTCTGGAAACGGTTACGAAGATGAGCGCCTCATCGAGCGAAAGCGAAGCCCCGAGCTCGTCTGAGCACTCCATGCCACCAGTTTTTCCCGCCACAGTCCGAGGATTTCGCTGTGACTTCTTGGAAATGCGAGAGGTCGCTTTCGTGGAGCCGGTAGACGGATCCAACATGTGCGTGTGCTGCAAGAACATTCCTGGCAGTGCGCGCCGACTGACGTGTTTGCACATCGTGTGCGACGACTGCCATGACGATGCCGTCCTCGAGCCCGAAGAGAACAGTCTCAGATACGGAAGCAAAGCGGTCTTTTCCGTTCCTGCCATGTGCCCCGTAGACTACACACCGTTCGACGAGGCCCACTTCCACGTCGAGCCGGTCAACTTGTATCGTCTTCAAGAGAGACTCGTGTTTTGCCCATACGTCGAATTCGGCTGTCAGTTCATCAACAAGCTAAAATACTTAAGGCACCACCATTACAATGATTGCTACTTCAGTCCTTTCAGTTCTCTCCGTGGCAGCACAGAGATCCCGGAGTTCGCCACCCTGCGGGACACTCTGGGCTGTGGGGAACCAGATCTTGAGATGACGCTTGACATGTTTGCGAGGCTGGACAATAGCTAGCGCTATTGAGTTGTTCACCCCTTGACTGCTACACGAAATCATCCGAAGGACTCGTTGCATTTCGCTGAAGTGATTTCTCTTAGGTCACCAGGAATATTCAGCCTTTTGTATGTTAACATCGTCTTGACCATTACATTGCATATAGTATTTTCATGTATATTATTGTGTTTACGTTTGGAAATCGTTTTTAATAGCCTGTGATGAACGTTGCCCACGTATCGAGACCGCACTGATGATCTTGTTTGCGTATGCCCCTTGTTAAATATTTAAAAAAAAGGAGAAGGACGATTTTGTGACTAACGATGACACTTTCTTTGTTTGACACCCCTGTCATTTCTGCTGTAGGAATGTGAGACAATAAAAAGAGAAAATTTGAAAAGGTTGAGTGCGCGGGCGGGTGCAAAATTTTATTGGTGTCCGGCAAGATGCACGTTGGCGCGCAGTAGGCGACTTCCACGACTTGACCGCCTGGCCAAGTCAGTCAGCCACCCCACGAGTATGCTGGACGGCCCAGAGTTGGTCTGAAAGGAAAGATCTGCGGAGGGCTGCCTCCTATATTGCCGAAATATGTTAGCGTGCATTGCGTTACGGTTCCAGAGCATGTGTGGAAGCGTGTAAACATCCCCGCATGTAGGGCAAGCGGCATTGGGAAACTCCTCGGGATAGATAAAGTGCAGAGAGAGCTCATAACACGGTAGTACCTATACGTATCCTAATCTGTTACAGGCGAATACGCCTCAGGCTATAACTCTCACACAATTACAGACAGATATATATCCGTCTATAATAGTTCGGAAGTGAGGGCCTGATGCTCGTTAAGTTGGGGCTGAAGGAGAGGGTACAGTCTTCGCGCGAGGTAAGAATACTTCGCAATTTCGTTGTATGCGTGCGAGGCGCGTCCCTGTTCTCCGCAACCTCGCTGTCGCCGATCGATTACCCAGAACCGGCGCAGTCGGTTATGGCAGGCGCGGTCTCGCTGTCAAACTTTTTCAGGATGTGGGGAGCGCATTGACCTGTCCAACGTGTGCGGGAAACCAGATAAACGAAGAAAGTGCTTAACAGCGCAAACGACAGGAGGGGATAGAAGAGACGAGAACAGAGCGCTGAATTCAGCGCTCTTCTATCCCCTCCTGTCGTTTGCGCTGTTAAGCACTTTCTTCGTCTACCATGCAGCACCAACCAGCCCATCAAGCACCTTGTGAAACCAGATAAGTACGTGGTGCTTGATGTATACTATCATGGTCACCACTCCGGAGCCCGCGCAGGGATTTCTCGGAGATGCAGTCGCACTCGAATCACTATTAGATCTCTTTCGCGATCCAGGATGGCTAGGGCAATGACCACTTGCTCGGCAATCACCGGGTCGTCAGTGTAGACCAACGTGCTGTCGGTCATGTGCTCTTTGCAGTTGACCACGACCACGGAGGTGACCCCCCCCCCCCCCATGGTACACTGCCGCGTCCAGGAAGCTGTCTCCCCTTATACCCGAAACCGAAGCCATTCCGTTCAGTTCTTACTTGCCCTAACCTAAAAACGTCGGATGCAACCAGGTTTTGCCGTGGCTTGCCATAAGTGGGTGCTTGATACTCCCGCTAACATCCGCAGACCGTTGCTCTCTTAAAAGCAAATACCTCGATATTATTATGCTGTCACCCACTCAGATGAGTACTAGTGGAAATCGAAATCTGGTGTAGAAATTGGGAGTAGTGTAAACAAGTCAAGAAGAGCGGCAATATGGGAATCGTGCTTCCAACAACGTTTTGCGCGAGAGTGGATTACTCATCGTGTCGGCCAAACACTACAGATAAGCGGCAGATGAGATGAAACTTATCCACAGTAGCCTTGGGAGATAGAACAATCGAGATAGTTCCAAGTAATTAGGAGTCATATCGCTAGAAGAGCACTTACAACGGGAGCCAAGCTTTAATTATGCAGCAAATGATTTCCGAGTTGTTCTCCATGGAGCTAAGTTCATATACAGGAACGAGCCGTGATTAATCCCAAAGGGTGAATTTTGCAGGTGCAAACAGAGGGGTCAGTCTGTCTCAGCTCCACTATCTGTACAATAAAGTTATAACAGTGACTCGACGACATAATAACCGGTTCGTGATGCTTGACGAAGGCAGCAGTCGGCGTTTTCGTGACTAAGCATTTTTTTCTTTTTTTTCTTTTCATTTTGGCGCAGGTGATAGCGGAGAACAGAATGCCGGCTGTCGATAACTATACCAAGAGGTACAGCGTGTCGGTATTTATACAGGGTTTATTTATTTTATTTATTCACCTATTTATTTCGAATTACCTTTCAGGTCCAATGGCGAACGTTGATTACGGAGGAAATACGCCAAATACATATACACATACATATAAAATGGGCAACAATACAAAAGAAAAGAAACAATTACAAAATATTAAGTCAAATTTAGAGCATTAGAGTTCGACATGTGCTGCAAAAAAGGTGCACGCCTTGGAGCAGTAAACGAAAGGGTACGTTTCTTGAGAAGATGAACAGGAGCGCATACAAAGCACAGTCTTCTCGTACATAGCTGCGGCAAATTTAAAAACTAATTCATATTTCGAGAAATGGACAAAATGAAAAACACGACTACACAAGATAAAAAAATACAATTTATGCAAGTGATACCGAAGATTCCAACGTTATCGCCGGTGGCCGTATAAGCTCTAGACTATTCGTGCCCTACGCTCAATCTCAACGATGCAAATGATCTCGAGTTATCACGACCCTTCCCTACTACTGCTGGGAGGGCAGCGCCAAGCGTCCAATAAAAATATATTTGCAGATGAAACTCGCATGCATCAAAACAAAACACGTGTGGCGATGTCCGTAATGAATACGGTTTGTGTCATGCTTTAGAAAAAAAAACAAGCTTGTACTGACAGAAGCATGAATTAAGAAAGCCTTAAACAGAAATCGGCGCACAATATACCAAAAAATACGTCTCTCTGCCCTATCCTTCCTGTTTCATTCCTCCTCCTCTCTGCATAAGTATGAAGTCTCATGGCACGAGAGTGGTATAGAAACAAGTGAAAACATCGACAAGAGGAAATGTTTTCGATACTGCAAACTATAGTGGTTGATGTTCGTTTTTAATTGTTGCAGTCTATGTTACAGACCGCGCGCAAATCCGTCCGACTCCAGGGTTCCAACACACTGAAGCCAATTTTATTATCAAAGCAGGCAATCCTGCGCTCCAACTTCGACCGTAGTACGGAGTAGTGCGACGTCAAGTATACCAAGTGTTTCAGCTAACTTATAGAACAAGTATAAAAACAAAAACCAAGCATAAACGCTACGCGTGTTACATTGAAGCGAAATTCTTCTGAGGCGTATGAAGCACGTCATACTTTTTTTCGATTTTATTAACCAGAGTAATTAAAAATAATTGTTATTCTAAATCAACCAAATAATCAATCAATCAGCTCTGTATTTCAGACAAATGTATGGCTCGGATACAAGGGCAAAAGGCAGAGTTGCCCAACCCCCGAATGCACCACTCAAAGCATGGTCAGAGAGATATAACACACCAACATTACATGCATAACATTGTTTTTATACAGAGTGAACAAAAGGCATACTTGTACAGTAATAAATAAAAAGTCGTAGCTCAACAAATAACGAAAGCGGAGAGATACGAGTGCTCTATACACAACCTCTCAATATTGAGGACTAGGATAGAAGGTGAGCTTTGGTATAATTTTGGAAGATTTCAGGAACAAAGATTTCTTCTCGATTTGTATAACCTTTGTATGTCTGTCGAGAAGACTGGAAATTAAATATGTTAGCGCTTGCGTTCCATAGGTGGGTCGTACAAGTGTAATTCTGTAATGATTGTCTCTTAATTCATAAGGCACATTGCAACTAGATTGCAGTTCAATATATTAGGAAGTATTAAGCTTAGTTTCGTTAAAGACATGAGAGAGCAAATGCAACTCATATAATTTCCTCGTCTTTAGAACAGAGTTTGCTCTATAGAACAAATATTCTGAGAAATTGCCAATAATTTGCTATGTTACCAATAAAAACTAATCATAACGACGTTGTCTTTCTGCTAACGTGGCTTCAGTAGTTACTGTAACGTTGTGGTGCCAAAAGACTGCTTATAAATAAGCACAGGTCGTGATTTCGCTGTAGGGTATAAAAATAAATAAATACTAAAATTTTCTGGGCTTGAGCCAGGACCCACTCCAGGCCATTTGCATTACAAGCAGGCATTCTACCCCACAGCTCCGCGTCTGCTTCAAAATACAATAAAAAGAACTTCCTCTGCTTGGAAATGCAGCGAAAATAACGTTCATCCTTTACAAAGACACGGGTCCTGTTTACAAGCGTCGCAATTGAACATGTATTATTGCAGTAATATTGCGTAGTACAAGCGTATACATTGCTTTAGCGCTTCAGAACATGTGATTATTAGAACGACTTCGTGATTTAAAACTGGCAAATCATTACAAAGGGCACACAGTTTACTGCGCGTATTTCCTTAAGAACATTTAGCGGGCTCTCCGTCACTTCACCTATGTGGCAGGTCTGTCCAATGGTCGCAGGCCGAGCTGAACAAGCTCAACACTATTATTAGAAAGTTAGTGAAGGCTGCCCTAGGTATACATAACAGAGCGTCGAACGAGAAACTCATGAGCTTAGGCGTGCACAATACTATGGAAGAAATGGCTGAAGCGTAACGGACGGCGCACCAGGAAAGACTAACGAGGAGACGTGTGGGTAGGCTGAAACTCAGGGCAATCGGGTCAGTCCCCAATAGATCGAAGAACCTGAAGGAGGTCGAGGTCAAACTGAACGCGAAGCTTAGAAACGTGATCAGAACCACCCCCCTGCCGAGAACCATGCATCCGGAACATAATGTCAGCAGGCGAAGAGCGAGAGCGAAAGCTTTATTCAAAGAAATCGAACAGGTAGGGCAACAGGCGGCCGTCGTGGACGCAGCCTGGGTGAAAGGCCAAGAGGCCTACATGGCTGCGGTGGTCTACAGCCAGGGAGAGGTACGGGACGCTTTGACTATACTCACTAAAGACTCCACGGTGGCGGAGCAAACCGCGAATGCTTTAGTTATCAGGAACAGAGAATGGTCATACGTCTATAGCTACTCCAAAGCAGCAATTACGAGTTTCGATAAGGGTATGTCGCTGGGACTGTGGTTAAACTTATGAACAAAGTCAATCCTACCGATACTGAAATTCAATGGTTTACTGTGCAAATGGGACAAGTGGATGAAACTCGGGTAAACCTGGATGAGCTGACGAATGACCTGGCCCGAAGACTCGCTTGCCGTGCCGGTCAGACCCTATCCGACGCCCACTACCGTTCCGGGAGCTATAAAGATAATTTAATCACTTACTACGACATCACAAAATATTATTAGTAGGAGCGTAGGCGATTGCCACTGCCACACGCAAAATTGAATGGGGCTCAGGCAGTCAAGCTACGTTTACTGCAAACCGGAACTTACCCCACTCCGTATTTGCTACATGAAAATTCTCCCTGACAGTGAAATTCAAGACAAGTGTAACGCGTGCGATGGCATCATTGGGATCAGACACATGCTGGCGGGCTGTCCCGCGACTCTTGCCGACCCCGAAGAACAATGGTTTTACTGGCAGACGATGGTACGAAGCGCGCCTTATCAAGACCAACTACGGGCAGTCCAGAAGGTCCACGATGACGCCACAAGGCTCGGCCTGACGGTACCGACGTGGACGCGGCCCACCTCGGTGTGAAAAGACCGGGCTTCAGGACACAAATAAAGTTTTGTGAATGAATGAATTTAGCGGGCACACAGCAAGTTCCAAAACACTTGACGCACTTAATTGCTCGTGGTTGAAAGCACGCTACCCATTACACAGAGCACAGCCATATGCGAAAGCTTAGCTGGCACAAGCCACTTCAAACTTTATCGATGACGGTGTAGTTATCCACGATTAAAACTTCTCGAGTAACATCCACAAGAAAAATTACGCACTAAGTTGTCAAAGTACGCACTATGGACAGGATATCGCTATCTCGTTCAAGTCTTAAAGGAGCAACTTGAGTTGTCTCCAGGTTTTTGCTGTAAGTTTTAGTGGATCACGTCCGCGAACGAAAACGACGGGTAAGTTATAAACAATTTCACAGCGTCCAGCGAATCTCGGGGGCAGTGCAGGGCGTGGAACAGTGACAGGTGCACTCAACAAAGTGTGAATTACGTGATCAAAACGAGAATCGAAGTATATTCTAAGGCCCATCAAGGTTCCTCAGCTAAAATAAACGTAAATTAAACGACTAAAATTATAAAATGATTCAAACGTGCCCCATGTGAAGCGAAGATATAATGTCCTTAAGTCGAGCTGCGTATGGCTATGGGCTCTGACCAAGAGAGCGTCTGTTTATCGAGTCATGTGCTGGAGAACGTTACAGCAGAGGTGGATCCCGCTACGACCGCTTTCTGCATGCATGCCATGGTTCGAACAGCTCAAAAGTTCACTTGCAACCACTGCGGTGCCTTCCGAAGAAAGATAGGGCGACTCATTTCTGAAAAGACAAGACGTGCCAAAACATACACAAGAAGAGGGACATCACAAATGCCGACTAGGAGCAATTTTCTTCAGCGTTTAGAAGCAGATATTTGGGTAAGATACTTCGGAGAGCGCTCGTCTTTCTCGTGTACCTTGTCTGTTTCGCGCTCCTAACTACCAGCGTGGGATTTCAGCTTGCTCAAGACCACCTATTGCCAGGCTGGAAGGCACCAATAGTTTCTTTTTTTAGGGCATTTGAAAAAAAAATAACTTCATGGGCGTATGGTTGACAATGAGGCCGGTGTATTTTTGTCGCCTTAGCCAGCTGATCAGTAAACACTACCAAACAGGGGCGTATCTAAAGAGAGGGGGAGGGGGTTGGGAATTTTAAGCCTCTTCCCCGAAATTTGGCAGGCTCACTTGCGTATATATAGACGCACACAAACAAACAAACGCACGCACTAACATACACAAAGTATAGTTACCCACCACCCCAACGCGTAAAAAAATTTTAGTTATTCCCCACCAAAAGACCATTGCGCGCCCACTGGTGACAGCAAACGAAGTAACATTTGTCATTAACAATCAATCACAGTTGTTTTGAAACAATATATATATATATTTCCAAGGAAAGTATAGGGAAGGTTATGAGACCAAATTGTAAGGCAAATATGAAGAAAGGAAAGTAGGTGAAAAGATAACTTGCCGTGGGCAGGAACCGAATTTGCGACCTTCGAATAAGGCGTTACGTGTATATATATATATATATATATATATATATATATATATATATATATATATATATATATATATATATATATATATATATATATAATTAGGAATAAAGGAGCACACCTACGAAAATTTGATAGTTGTTTACTCGATGTTTCGGGCCGTGGTACGGCCTTCGTCAGGATTAACAGAAAATCGAGTATGTGGCCGCTTTTATGGGCAGGAATGAACACGTCAGTACAAAACACGTGCGATCAGCATGTGAGTGTCACAAAAATTCTTTGAAACAGTCGTGACTACACTAAAGAACCATTAAAAAAGTAAAAGAAACTTTAAAAGAGCTTGTAAGCAAAAATAAAATTCCAGAAACTGCGCTTAAATCCTTAGTCCCCCTGAGTCTGGTAGCGGGTAGATTTTATCTGCTTCCTAAAATTCATAAACAAGATAATCCAGGTCGGCCAATAGTTTCAGGAATAGGAACCATCACAGAAAGCCTGTCTCGATATGCAGACAGCTTAATTAGTTCAATTCCTCTAAACTTTTCTTCATATATCAAGGACACTAATCACTTTCTGCGTGACATTGTAAATATGCGTGTTCCGAGTGAGGCTCTTCTGGTCACACTAGATGTCGTGTCACTGTACACAAATATACGCCATGTGGACGGGATTTGTTCTGTACTTCAAGCATACAATGACTTGGTAAATGACAAACCCATCGACGGTTCCACCTTGGGCACTATTCTATCACTGATACTCGAGCTTAACAACTTTGAATTTAACGGTGAACATTATGTTCAAACCAGCGGCACCTCAATGGGCACAAAAATAGGTCCCAATTATGCAAACATCTTCATGTGCATTCTAGAAAATAACTTTCTCGCCACTCGTGACCTTAAACCACTTTATTACAAACGCTTCATTGACGACATTTTCTTAATTTGGCACCATGGTGAAGCGGCATTACATTCTTTCATTGCAGACTTCAACAAAGTAGAAACATTCATCTCCTTTTCCCACTCTTATTCACCAGTCACCAGTCAATGTAGCTTTAAGCAATGATAAACTAACGACAAACCTATACACGAAGCCCACTGACCGACAAAGATATCTTCATTTTAAAAGTAGCCATGTCAAACACTTCAAAACAAATATCCCCTATAGACAAGCTATCCGTTTTAAAAGAATTTGTTCGGACAACAGGGATTTCACTCGCAACTGTGACCAGCTCCGTAAAGCATTAACCGAACAACAATATCCTTCACAAATAACCGACGACGCTCTCCAGCGGGCCAAATGTCTCGATCGTGAAAAGCTCATCAGTAAGGACAAACGATCAGCGTCACCTTCCCGAACCAACCTCGTTTTAACGCATTCTGCATCTATTCCTAACGTGTCGCATATACTCAGAAAACATTACAACTTACTGACACAGAGCGATCGGCTTCAGGATATCTTCACTGAATCACCGCGGGTTGTATATCGGAGATCAAGGAACTTGCGCGACATGGTAACTTCTTCCAAGACTAGATTCATTACTCCAGTTGGTTGTCACCCCTGTAACAAAACGCGATGTAAATTTGTGCGCACATGACCACTGCGACTGTTGCTAAAAGCACGGCATCTAACTTTTCACTTAGGATTAAAGGGGACTTAAACTGCGATAGCAGCAACATCATTTACTTACATGAATGCTCAATCTGCCACATGCAATACATTGGTCAAACCGAGACATCTTTTCGCATCCGTTCCAAGAACCATAAATCACACGTAAACAGTTTTTCCACATCTACCATTGTCCAAGCATTTTCATCTACCAGGTCATTCGTTTGACAAGATTATGGTGACACTATTAGAATCGGGCTTTAAATCGCACCATGATCGCGAAATTCGAGGATCGTTCTTGATTCACAAGTTCAACAGTCTGTTATCCGGCATTAACGAATGCGTAGGCAAAGTGTTATGCCTTTCCACGATGCCCTGACGTCCGCAATTTTGAGAAATATTTAAAGAAGCATTCCTAACGTATTCTATACTTCCTAAAGGTTATCACATATTTATTTATTTATTATTTTTTTGCGTGAGCCACGTCGTCAATGGTGAATGTTACAAATGCCTTTTACATGCCCGCAATCTTGTCTATTGTATTACATTTTTTAATGTTCTTTTAGTGTAGTCACGACTGTTTCAAAGAATTTTTGTGACACTCACATGCTGATCGCACGTGTTTTGTACTGACGTGTTCATTCCTGCCCATAAAAGCGGCCACATACTCGTATTTGTGTTAATCCTGACGAAGGCCGTGCCACGGCCGAAACGTAGAGTAAACAACTATCAAATTTTCGCAGGTGTGCTCCTTTATTCCTAACTATATTTGCACCGGACCCACAGAATTTCTTTTTTGAATCATATATATATATATATATATATATATATATATATATATATATATATATATATATATATTGTGGTAAAGCCTTTGAACAGTGGGTCGTCCTCTTCAGCACCTTCTAGTGGGTCGCCCTTTTCATAAGAAGAAGAGCAGCTCGTGCAGAGAGTCGATCCCCGCATCGACTGTCGCTGAGGACATCGACTGTCGAAGAGGACGTCATGCGAAGCTGCCTGAACGCTCGAACACGCAAGTAGCTGGTCGTGCTTGCTCTAGGGTTTTGGCCTAAGTTTGTGTAGTGGCTGTGGTTTCTTTGTCTTTATTAGGTGTTCCTATAGTGCTTTTACAGCTAAGTAAGCGCTTTTAGCGCTAGAAAGTTCACTTAGATGCAGTTTTCTTCACCTGGACCAGGGGCTTGCCTTTAGTCTGCTTCACTTCCGCCACAGGAAATACCAGTGGATCAGTTTCTACGCAACGGCATTCCCGCAGTTCCTGTGGCCCTCGTCCCTAGCAATGACGGCTTCATTAGGATGAAGAATCCGAAAGTTATTCAGGCGGAGCTTAGAGCTGCGACGTCTCACTTCCACAGCATCACAGAGGTCCGCCAGTTCGGCAGAGGTGGTATTCTATGTTTTTCATCTGATCAGCTCTGTGTCCAAGACCTATTGAAGTGCTCGAGTTTCGCGACCAATCCGGTGAGTGCCTTTATTCTCCCGCATCTGGCATGTGTGAAAGGTATTGTTCGCGGTGTCGATGTTAACTTGACCCCGTCTGAGGTATTAGAGATGTTTGCCGTGACTGGTGCTGTTTCCGTTTATAGGTGTGCACGACTAGTAGAGAAGCAGAAGACGCCGACTGAGTCGGTAATTGTAACCTTTGCTGGAGCGAATCTCCCAAGCGAAATCAAGGCATGGCCACTAATATACAGAGTGGAACCGCTATCACCGCGACCACTCCAGTGTACGAAGTGCTGGCGATACGGTCACACTATTAAAGGATGCAGGTCAGAACTCAGATGCCGAGTGTGTGGTGACAACCACGAAACAAATTACTGCAAAGCTAAAGAAGAGAAATGTTGTCTCTGCAACGAACAACACTGTGCAGATAATCCTGATTGTTCAGCAAAGGCTCGAGAAATGCAAATTCTTGAAATTATAGGGCGTAGGCGCTGTTCTCGACGAGAAGCCCTAGCGGAAATACAGACTAGAACTCAGGGGTATGCCAGTGTTGCAGCACGACATCTCTCGGAAATAAATGGGTCGATTTCCCTGAATATAGCGGAGGCCATAGAAAAGGCTCTAGAAAAAGCCATGGAACGACTGACTTCTAACCTTTGCGATTCTCTATCTCAAATTTTGGCTAACCAGATGACTCGCATATTTGGTACAACGGGAGAGTCAGGCCTAGTATCCCAACATGTTGAGAGTTCACGACCAATAGCTGACGGTGAATCTGAAACTGCGCCATCGTAATATCCGCCAGCAGGAGCCTCTGCAATAGGCGTCCACAGCCAAAATGAGGAATTTGAAACCGCACCCTCGTATTTTCCGTCTACAGCACCCTCTGCAGTAGATATACAGAGTGTAAGTGAGGACAAAGCTGCATATACAATAGATTCCGATGACATGGATTTGGACCCTAGGTCCCTGAAGAGATCTAGATCCCCTGTGTCAAAGAAAACTAACTCACCGAAACAAACTAAGAACAAAAAGTATCTGAAAGAAAAGGAGAGCCTTTCGAAGAGGGATTTCTTGAAATAAAACATTCTAGAGAAAACTATAGCGGAAGCAGCTCTTTGGAAACCATAGGGTCGCTTAATATTCTTCATTGGAATTGCCGATCAATCCATTCTGCATCTACGGATTTGGTATACTTGACTTCTAAATTCGCTCCTGATATTATAGCAAAACAAGAGACATGGCTATCTGTACATAATTTGTTCCATTTAAATAACTTCCAATCCTTTCGATTAGACCGTCCATCGAGAGGTGGGGGTCTAGCTCTCTTTATTAATAATAGAATTAGTATGAAAGTCAAATGCTCATACAAACATATGTCGCCAGAATGCGAAAATTTGGCAGTAGACATTACACTGCCCAACTGCTCTCCTTTCACTTTAGTTAATATGTACTTTCCGGATGGAGTTCAAGACACACGAAGTTTGGATCTAGCTACAAAATCGTGGTGCAAAGACAAAGTTTTAGTTGGAGACTTTAATTCTCACCACAGGAGTGGGGGTTTTAGAACTGATCTTAGTGGGAAACGCTTGTGGGAGTGGACAATGGCTAATGACCTGACGTGCCTCAACGTTAGAACCCCAACATTTATTCGTACTCACTACAGGTCGGCCTTAGATTTAAGTTTTGTCAGTTCAGCCATTACTACTTCTTCTTGGAAAGCGCTGGACTGTGGCACCAACAGTGACCACTTTCCGATAAGTTTTGAAATTTCTTGTCCGATAATTCCATCTTGTTCAAATGTAAGAGTATTTGTAAATTACACTAAATTTAGGAATGACCTGAAGTCAGCACTGGCTTTTCACTCGGAAGAGAGCGATGATAAAAAAGCACTGAAAATAAACGCAGTCATTAAAAGATCCTACAAAAGAGCCGAATTTACTGTTGAATCCACAAAAGAGTATATAGCCGTTGGTGGAATGATGAATGTACAAGAGAGCACCGACGACGTAAGGCAGCTTGGAAGCAGCTCTTACATAATCAATCCCCACAAAACTGGGCCGATTATAAATTCATTGCTGCGGGCTTTAAAAGAACGGTAGCTCAAGCTAAACAAGATTATGACAGAAGACATTATGAATACCTGTCGAAGCCTAAACATATGAAAGCACTGTTCCGATATATGAGAGCTCGGAAAATCTTGCCATCACCAGTTAATGTAGCTTGTGATAATCTGTCGGCACAAGAAATGACCACTACCTTAGAGGCAATAGGTAAAGGTCTGGAAAGAAGATTCACTTCAGTAGTGCCAAACAACTGGCACAAGTCTACGACAAAGTCTGACTTTGAAGAAGTGACACAGACTGAAGTATCCAACGTGATTAAACATTTACCCTGTGCATCTCCTGGCCCAGATGGGATCACAGTAGCCATGAATAAAATTCTGTTCAATTTATCGCCTCGAGACGTCGCCAATGTTATTAACTACTCTTTAAAAAACTCATGGGTGCCGCAGGATTGGAGGACAGCAAAGGTGATTCCTATACTAAAAAAATCCGGGTGGAGGATTAACAGTCGATAATATCAGACCAATCTCTCTAACATCTAACATGGTCAAACTAGTAGAGAGGGTCCTTCATAGCCGAGTAAGTATCTGGATGGCAGACAATTTAGTAATAAAACCGAACCAAATCGGCTTTCGTAGTGATTTCTCAATTTTGTGTGCCCATGCTGATTTAGAGAGCAGAATACAGCTCGCGCGTAAAAAGAAGGCAATACACTGCTTTAGTAACGCATGACATAGCCAAGGCGTATGACAGTGTGGAGCACTTCATATTGTTAAATGCGCTAGAGAGATTGAACTTCCCACAATATTTTATTGAGTGGGTGGCAGAATTCTTAAAATCAAGAGAATTCTACTGCGTCAAGGATGGATGTTCCTCATCTAGATTTAAACAAACGCGCGGAGTTCCCCAAGGAGCAGTCTTATCTCCAATATTATTTAATGCTTTAATGAGCACAATTCCAACAGATCAAGAAGTTACTGTCTACATTTATGCTGATGACATCGCACTCTTTGCTGCTGACTGTGGTATTTACTCACTACAACTTAAATTACAAAGATATATTAACATGTTAGAAATTTGGTTGCAGTCGATTTCGTTATCGTTAAATGTCAACAAAAGCGCGCTCATGGCATTTCCGCTTGCAGAACCAATTTCAATTTCAATTATATATAAACAGGAACCCATCCATCAAGTAGACTCTATAAAATATTTGGGAATCATTTATAATGACAAACTTAACTGGAGTACACACATAGAGTATATAACTACCAAAGCACAGCGGGCTTCAGGCTTACTACACGAGCTAAGTAACCGGAAATATGGATTACGGAGGCGCACCTTGATAACGTTGTACAAGATGTACATGCGCACCATCATGGAATTCGGCTGCATATTATTCTCGGGTGGCCCAAACGAAACCTCTAGTTGTCTTGGAGCGTGAAGCACTGCGAATGTGTCTGGGACTCCCTAGATATGTGGCTATCAACGTACTGTACCAGGAAGCGCGCCTGCCTACACTACTTTGTCGATTTCGAATTTTGACCGTACAAGCATTTTTAAAATTTTATAGCTTATCGGCAAGAAGATCTCAATATGCTTTTATCGCAAACCCAGACGCCTTCTTTCTTGCTCATTGGCCACGGTTTCACACACCTCAGATAATGTTTGTACAAAAAAATTTACAAAGTATAAATGTGAACATTAGAAATGTAATTGAGACTAATGACTCGAATTGTCATGTTATTATTGAGTATGATGATATATTCCCCCAAAACGCCAAATTACAATCCCTCAAAATTTTAAATAACATATTATTAGATTACTTGGAGCATGCAAAAACTAAAAATATAATAGCCACAGATGCTTCCGTAAATAATCAAAAGGCAGGTGTAGTCATTGCGTCTGATTTGCTTGACTGGTCCTTTTCAGTGAGACTGCCTGATTTTACTCCAGTTTTTGAAGCGGAGCTATTGGCGATTATTTTAGCTATTCGAAAACTTCCATCAAATCAAAACAACTCAGTAATAATGACGGATTCTCTTTCAGTTTGTGCAGCTCTGACGGCTTCAGAGAACTCTCGAATTCTCAGCACATTCAAAACATTAGTACCCCCGCAGTTGAGACTCCTGAGATTACTATGGGTTCCGGGACACTGTGGATTAAGATTAAATGAATTGGCCGATTCCTTAGCACGAGCCGCACTTGATGGGCCAGTTTTGTCCATACTGCCAGATGTTGAATATATCACGGCGATAAGATATCGAAAATCAGCAATCTCCACTGATACGATAGAAAAAGTAACTACATGGACAGACTATAACCACCTCATGTTTCCATGGCAACCCCACTGGAGTCAGTCCAGAAAGCTCGAAGTCTTAATTACTAAATTTCGATGTCGTGTCCCCCCTCTAAACCTGTATCTACACAGAGCTGGTCAGACAACATCACCCCTCTGCGCATTCTGCGGAGAAATGGAATCACTAGATCATTATTTTTTGTATTGTCGCCGCTACGAGATACTTAGAAAAAGGTTACTAGTTATGCCATTTCGGAAAATAGGCCTTAGATTAACGGCGGAAACGGCGCTAAGCTTTGGCGCCTCAGCTTTGGGACATTGCCACAGGGATGCTTTCAATGCCGTTTGCGATTATATTCAGGCAACCAAGCGTATACCTTTGTGATCTTCAATAAAAAAAATTATTTATTACTCCCCAGGGCAGAGTGAAGTAAATGCAGCTGAGTGCTAATCATAACACCTCAAATCTCAAAATTGCTCAACTTCATTTTTTTTTCGTTTGCTCTTTTTATGTTGTTTTTATTTTAACATTAGTCTTATTATAATACCAATTCATTACACATAGTTAAAATGATTACAGAAAAAACTGCACTACACTTTCTTGGCCAATCCCCCTGAGTGGGTATGAGCCAGCCTCCCAAGGGAAACAAAACAAAACAAAGACTGTCGCTGTCGTGAATCATCGCTGAGTGTCCGCCAATAAACCGCTTAACAATTTGGTGGAGAGTGCTGAGAGTGCTGTGCCCTTCAAACACCTCCGGTCCGCATTCGATGCCCTTGGAGCTTCGATCCCGTACTGTGACTCCAACCATGCACCAAGACGCCGCCCAGCAAACGCTTCCTCCTACGCCGACGCCATGTCCCGGTGTCCCCCGCATCCGCGACCCTCCTGTCTTCACCGGAGCGAATGGCACCGACGTCGAGGACTGGCTGGCCATGTACGAACGCGTGAGCGTCCCCAACCATTGGGATGCGGCAAGTAGACTCGGCAACTTGTTTTTTTATTTCGCGGGTGTTTTTTTTTATTTCGCGGTTTTAAAAGCAGACATGGTCTGCTTTTAAAACCGCTGTCGTCGACGTGTTCGGCCGCCCGGCCGTTCGTAAGCTGCAAACTGAACAGCGTTTACGTGAACGAGCCCAGCAGACCGGCGAGTCCTTCATAAGTTATATCGAGGACATCCTTGACTTGTGCAAGAAAGTCGACCTGAACATGTCAGAGGCTGACAAAATCACGCATGTTCTAAAAGGCATCGCCGACGATGCCTTCACCATGCTCCTGGCAAAGAACCCCCGCACTGTGGCAGAAGTCATCACGTTATGCCGAAGTTACGACGAGCTGCGGCGGCAGCGCTTGATGACCCGTCGACCGCCACCACGTGATGCTGATCTCTCGGCCTTGTCAGCAGTTCCTGACCACGCAACCTTGCTCGCCGAAATCAAGTCGTTCGTGCGTGAGGAAGTTGCCCGCCAGGTCTCTCTACTGGCTTTTGCTTCCCCACAACATGCTCAACAGCCATCAAGTACACTGCTACCTCCGCTCCGCCGAGCCATTCAGCAGAAAATCGCGGAGGTCGTTCCTGAATACCACCAGCCGCCTCCTGCATCTGTGCCACTCAGCTACGCCCAAGTTGTTGCCAGGCCGCCCCCACCGATTTCTGTCACTGTTCCCCTAAATTACACCGAAACCGTCGCGAGGCCCCAGGCCTTTGGAGAAACTGTCTCACCTACGTACGCCGGCGTCACCCACGTGCTCCGAGTGCCGCCTACCATGCACTCATATCAGCAGCCGGCTCGCCAATCGCGTTCTGCGACATGGATGCGACCCGCAAACCAATGGCGCACTGCTGACAATCGCCCCATCTGCTTTGCTTGTGGTTGCGTCGGTCATGTAGCAGGCTATTGCAATCGTGTGCAGCAACCACAGGTCGCCTCCAACTTTCCAACCAGTCAAGCCGCTCTTATGACCAACCGCCGCCTATGTCACCGTCGTCCCGCCCCGTTCCGTCTACCCGCCGTTCACCATCTCCACGACGTCGCTCACTGTCGCCAATGCGGCCACGTCCACTCGAGGGCGACCAGGAAAACTAGTCGTCGCAGTCCACAAGGCAAGGGCTGCGACACTGTCGAACTGCGGAAGCCCTCAGGAAAGCCCGTCGAACGTGATAGACGTGCTTGTGGATGGCGTTCGTGCATCTGCCCTTGTAGATACTGGAGCCGCTGTATCCGTGATGGACGAAAAACTTAGCCGATTACTGCGCAAAGTGACCACGCCGCTTTGCGGGCTCTCTCTCCGTACATCCAGCGCCCAAAGCATTCACCCTACAGCGATGTGCACAGCCCGCCTTATGATTCAGGACGTGATGTATGCGGTCGAATTCCTCATAATTTCTTCATGCTCTCACGACGTCATCCTAGGATGGGATTTTCTCTCCCGCCACGATGCCCTCATTCATTGCGCACCAGCAGAAATAGAACTCACGCCATTCTCTTTTTTGACGCCGGCCGACAGTCCATCCGCTGCAAGCAAGTTACTCGTCAAAGACGACACTCAAGTGCCTGCAAACTCGTCCGTTGCGGTGTCGCTCTACTGCGCAAGTCTTTCTGACACCGCTGCACTCCTCTCGCCATCTCATCGTGTGTTCATAAAAAAAAGCTTGCTGGTTCCTTTCGCGACCGTGCAACTCACTCACGGCAGCACCACTATTTTTGTTGTGAATTCATCTCCGTACAGCGTTACGTTGGTGCGAGGGGAATGTCTCGGCAGCGTGGAACCCATCGAAGACGCGCAAGTTATAGATAAACCCGATGACATGCACTGCTCAAGTTCCTGTACGCTTGGTGCTGTTTCGACATCTGCTTCATCATCTAATGATCTATTCGGTCCCTGCATACCCGACGACCTTACGCAGGGCCAGCGTTCCCAGCCTTTGGGCCTGTTGGAAGAATTCCGCTCTTCTTTCGATATCGCTCAACCTTCTCTCGGCCGCACATCCACCGTTACGCATCGCATCGACACAGGCGCACAGCCACCGCTGCGGCAACGTCCATATCGCGTATCTCCCACAGAACGCCGTGTAATCAACGAGCAAGTCGACGACATGCTTCGCCGCGATGTTATTCGCCCCTCTAGCAGCCCCTGGGCATCTCCTGTCGTTCTCGTCACGAAGAAGGACGGTTCTGTGTGGTTCTGTGTGGACTACCGACGCCTCAACAAGATCACTCGTAAGGACGCGTATCCACTACCGCGGGTAGATGACGCGATTGACAGCCTGCAAGGAGCAGAATTCTTTTCATCCGACGATTTGCACTCAGGGTACTGGCAAGTACCTATGGCTGAGGACGCTTGACCGAAGACCGCTTTTGTCACACCCGACGGCTTGTACGAGTTCAACGTTATGCCGTTTGGGCTGTGCAATGCACCCGCCACCTTTCAGCGCATGATGGATACAGTTCTGCGTGACCTGAAATGGCACACGTGCCTGTGCTACCTCGATGACGTCGTCGTTTTCGCTCCTGACTTCTCGACGCATCTTCAACGCCTTCGGCATGTTTGAACGCGTCTGAGCGACGCCAGTCTGCAACTGAACCTAAATAAGTGCCAATTTGCAGCTCGGCAGCTGACAATACTCGGCTGCGTCGTGTCCAAGGACGGAATTCTCCCTGATCCAGCCAAGCTTCGGGTCGTGACCGAGTTCCCCAAGCCAACATCCGTCAAGGAACTGCGCAGTTTCGTAGGACTGTGTTCCTACTTTCGGCGCTTCATTCGAAACTTCGCGACTATCATATCGCCGCTGACGAAGCTTCTCGGAAGTAACGGGCCTCTCCATTCGTGGTCATCACAGTGCGACGACGCTTTCAGAACACTTTCGTCGTTTGTTGACGTCGCCTCCCATACTCCGCCACTACGACCCTACGGCCCCTGCAGAGGTACACACGGATGCCAGTGGTGTCGGCCTCGGCGCTGTCCTTGCGCAGCGCAAACCAGGGTTCCCGGAATATGTCGTGGCGTACGCGAGCCGTACGCTTACTAAAGCCGAGACTAATTACACAGTCACCGACAAAGAATGTTTGGCAATCGTCTGGGCCCTTGCAAAGTTCCGACCTTATTTGTATGGCCGCCCATTTGATGTCGTCACCGACCACCACGCACTATGCTGGTTGTCGTCATTGAAAGATCCCTCAGGCCGTCTCGCCCGGTGGGCACTTCGCCTGCAAGACTATGACATCCGCGTGCTGTACCGCAATGGAAGGCAACATGCTGACGCCGACGTCCTGTCGTGCTCTCCCTTGCCTGACGACAATGCCAACAACTCAGTGTCTCACCTTGCCATTTCTTCGATTAGTATTCATGCCATTGCTACTGAACAGCGCAAGGATCAATGGATTGCCTCACTGATGGACTTGCTGAGTGATCCATCCACTCCATCCACTAGCGCGTTGCGTCGTCAAGCCCGCCATTTCGCCCTTCGCGACGACCTCCTACACAGGCGCAATTACAACGGTGACGGCCACCAGTGGCTACTAGTCATACCTCGCAGTCTGCGCTCTGACATATGCGAATTCTTTCATTCTGATCCGCAATGTGCACACTCCGGGGTATCGAAGACTTACCAACGCATTCGGCAACGGTACTTTTGGCGTGGCATGTACCGCTACGTGCAAAATTCGTTCGCTCCTGCATAGAATGTCAGCGCCGCAAAACTTCAACGCACCTGTCGCCGGTAGGTCTGCAACCTCTACCTTGCTCTGCAGGCCATTTGGGCGCGTTGGCATCGATTTGTATGGGCCACTTCTACTAACGTCGGCTGGTAACCACTGGGTCATTGTAGCTGTGGACCACCTCACGCGATACGCCGAAACGGCCGCTCTTCCCGCGGCTACAGCGAGCGATGTGGCCTCCTTTCTGCTCCAACGATTCATTCTGCGAAACGGCCCACCCCAGGAACTGCTCAGTGACCGAGGCCGTGTCTTCCTGTCTGAAGTCGTTGAAGCCATTCTCAAAAAGTGCAACGTTGTTCACCGCAAAACTGCTGCTTACCACCCGCAGACGAAGGGCCTCACCGAACGCTTCAACCATACGCTCGGCGACATGCTCTCCAAGTACGTCCCCGCCGATCACACAAATTGGGATTCCATTCTACCCTTCGTCACTTACGCATATAATACTGCCCCTCAGAGCACTACTGGCTTTTCACCTTTTTATTATATGGAAGGCACCCGTCGCACACCATCGACACGATACTTCCGTACAGGCCAGATCCGTCTGAGTGGGCACCTATTTCTGCTACAGCCAAGCTTGCTGAAGAGTGTCGAGAGCTTGCAAAGACCTTTACTGCGCATGATCAAGAGCGACAAAAAAGCATTCGCGCTGACGCCAGCACTACTGCGCCCACGTTCCTCCCTGGAGCGCTCGTCTGGCTCTCGATCCCTACTACTGCAACTGGCGTATCTTCAAAACTATTGCCCAAATACGAAGGTCCCTACCGTGTCGTCAAATGCACTTCCCCAGTCAACTACTTGATTGAACCCATCGAACCATCTTCGGACATGCGTCGTCGAGGACGCGACATTGTTAACGTGGAGCGCCTCAAGGCCTACCATGACCCGCTCATTGTAACCAGCTGTTAGGTCGCCAGGCGGCCACCTTTTCGTACCCTGGGTAGTTGTGGTAAAGCCTTTGAACAGTGGGTCGTCCTCTTCAGCGCCTTCTAGTGGGTCGCCCTTTTCATAAGAAGAAGAGCAGCTCCTGCAGAGAGTCGATCCCCGCATTGACTGTCGCTGTCGTGAATCATCGCTGAGTGTCCGCCAATAAACCGCTTAACAATATATATATATATATATATATATATATATATATATATATATATATATATATATATATATATTCCTGATGAAGGCCAGACTCTAGGCCAAAACGTCGAAATAAACCACGTTGTGACCGCTAACGGAGGATCTACTAGACTATATATATATATATATATATATATATATATATATATATATATATCTATATATATATATATATATATATATATATATATATATATATATATATATATATATATATATATATATATATATATATAAACATGTTGATGGGACACACGGAAACAACTGTTTGCGGGGAAGCGCGCGGCGGCGAGGCGTGCCATTGTTTCCGTAAAGTTGGCTTTGCCTCGGTGAACTTGTCATATTGCACCACGCGACAGCTCTCACTGAATGGCGGCACGAGCGGCACAAAGAAATGCTATGCGCAACTCTGTTACCTGCGGTAGCTTTTACAGGGGCACTTTAACATCACACTAACACATTTAGGTCACGTATATAGTAGACGCGCTTCCCGAACAGTCCACACCACAAGTAACCGCAGGGCAAAATTAGGTATGGAATGGGTCGACACGATGCGCCTGATATTGCCGGCGTGAAACTGGGTGGCGCGATCTGGTGGGTATAATGCAGAAAGGGTTTCGTCAAATCACGTTACATCGCAGATTTAGCGGCGTCATAGCAAACCAGCGACTTGCGCATCTAAATTAACAGGGAGAAAACATCGCCAATGATTTACTCACCTTAAGACCACGTGACGCGCACGTTGATCTTGATTAATTCCCTGCTGGCCCGATGACCAAAGTAATAACCGCGCACACTACAGAGCAAAAGTCACCGTTTTCTATTGGCTGTGGACAGTGGTTACAAATGGCTGACGTGACAGCAGAAGGCGACAGACCACGGCTGCAATACTTGCCCATTACTCGCATGTCATGGCTCATTTGGCGTTCGAAGCCAGGACTTGTTAGGTAGAGAAAGGGGGGTGGGGAAGGCTTCGCTGAAGTTTTGGCGAAAACCATTAGTTTTATACTTTCGGTAAAACACCTTCCTCATGAAAACGTCGGGGTATTGCAGAAGGGCCCTAGTCCAGCCCTCTCCCCCCCCCCGCCCCCGTTGAATACCCGCCCGGCTAATTTGAAAAGATATTGCTGGGGCGCCAGCCGGTTGGGGCATGCGCACTTCAGTTGAACTTTGGCTTCTTTGTGAAAAGCGTCAGCGAAGTGATACTGGGACTTAGAAAGCATCTGTTGCTGGTGCCAGTGACGTAGCCAGACGTTGACATACCGGGCCCGTGCCCACCACGATTTTTTTTCCACCATGGCATACATAGCGAAAAACAACCACTACAAAAAGGTGCCCCCCAATCATTCCCTACGAAAAAATTTTCTGCCTACGCCCTTGGCTCGTACCTTCGCAAAGATACATATGAAAACGAATACGTTGGCTTTTTATTTTTTATTATAATCAGAAAATCCATGTCTTCCTGTAGCTATTGAGTAACGAGAGTAAGAAAATCTGCGCTATATCCGCAATGTCTAATGCGCACTTTTTTGTAGATGCTTGGCAGGAGATCAGACAAACTCTCAGAGCTGCATTGGGCCTTGGAAGTAGTAACACTTTTCACCGTTCTGACGGGCATAATTTTGATAGCAATGAGAGTTGTCAGGCAGAATGTATTCGCAGGGGGAGCATATTTCTTAAACGTGCACTCGCTGCGCTGGTATATAGGGACGATTATATCGTGCACAGTACATCTAAAGGATAAGGGAATGCTTTTACTGTTCCCTCAAAACACATTTGGATGCTCTTGCTTCATGTTTCCATTGGATGTGCATAATCGCCACGGTTAGCCTTCGGGCCACATCAATTTCTTGGGAAAGAGCTTCTTCTCCAGCCTGAAGTTATCGAGGACCTCTCGCAAGCGAACGCGAAGCGGCGCCTCGTCATCCTCCCTGCTCAGAGTGAGCCCAAACTCATCTCGCAGAATGTCGAGGATTTCGTTCTCGTCTTTCAAGAGCCGTTTCTCGACAACGCCATCTGTCGGTGACCAGCGCACGAACCGGTCATTCATGAGCCGCAGCCAACAGCCGTCTCCGCGGGGTGATCGGCGTCCCACCAACAGGAGCTGCTGGGTGGCACAGTATGGGTTACTGGTCGAGTACCAGTGGAGTGTGCAGAAGTCGAGTCAGTCGAGATCGTACGGCTCGACGATGTAGAAAGCTTTCCAGCCACCGTCACTCGTGGGCACCGCAACCTCGAATCTGTCCATGGCGTCCAGTGTGCGAACGCGAAAAGGCGTCGCGTCCCCGGCCACGGGCAGCGCCCGGTGCAGTCCGCACTGTGCCATGCCGACGTCCACAATGTAGCGGTCGCCATCCCCCAGCTCGACCAGCAGCACCATATGGGACAGCCGCGTGCGTTTGGCCGAGTCATCTGGAGTCGTGAGACGAAGGCGGGCCGCTCTCAAAAGCAGGCTGTAGCCGAGTGCCAGCAGAAGGCGTCCGAAAAAGGAGTTAAGCTCGAAGCAGCACCCTCCGCGTCCACGTCGCGTCATCTTTTCGAAGATTGCCTCGGCATCCAGACTGATGCATCGCTTCAGCAGCATGTCCACGTTCTCGAAGGTGACCCGCTCTAGCTGCCCTTTGATCAGCCTGTCGAGGTAGTACGAGGTGGGAGTCATCGGCTTGCCAACTTTCAAGAACTCCAAGTAGCTTTCGGTGCACTGATCGGACAGCGGTTCCATCGCTAACGCCTGTCTTTCGGAAGTCGTGTTTGCCAGGGAGGTGATAAATTTTAAAACGCTCAACAAGACATGAATCACGGCGAATGCCTTGAGGATGATGATGAGGATGAAGATGATGATTGCTTATACGTATAGCTCACACCCAGTTCTCTTCATCGATTGTCTTCGCCTTCTTTTCAGGTGAAACAGCTCCTGTGCACAGTGTTGTCTAAACGCCTGAGTAGACTAAGAATATCTTCTCTGGAGATGGTGCCCAGTCGATCATTTCACTGACGGTGTCTTCTCGTCAACCTTCCGGAAGATTTTTTTTTGAAAAGCAGATTCTTAGCCTGTAATTGAAACAAACGGAAATTATCGGACATTTCCAATTTTCGAGGCACTGCATGAAAAAAAGTATCAACAACATTGGAAGTGCAATACTTTGTGTTAGTACAGTGATTTTGATGTTTTTACAGTGTGATTCCAAATATACCTTTGAAATCATCAGAAATAAGGGAAAGAATGTTTTCACGCGGCCTTTATAATCGCGTTTTCGGTGGCGACAAGCACTTGAGTATCGTAAGCTGCATGGTGACCTGAGGAACCTTTCGAAGCAATCACGTGCATCACAGGGCCCCGGTGAACCGCAGTTGCAGAGAATGGGTTCTAATGTGAATGTATTCTTGTTGCAAGCTTTGCGTGCAATATCTATTCATTTCACTCTGTACCACTCCGTGGTCTAAATCGGTGAATAGTATACGATTTTGTTTGTAGTTGTATAAGTGTTCGGACTTGTGCTAGGACTTGTGTATGAATGGTCAGGCGTGCGCTGGGGTATGGATGAATTCTTTTTCTCAGATAGAAACGTTTAGTGATTTCATTGTACGCAGCCAGTTTATCCTTGTGTTATTGTGTTACTGGTATTGGGGACCACGCGAGCACCTGGCCAAGAGCCCCTTCGCGACATTCCCACTGTGTCAGCATCGCTTCATGCCCCCAAGACACATTCGTCCCATTATCGATGGCCTGGATATTTTCGCACTGCACACAAATATTTAAAACATTCGGCTTTTGAACGTGACGTCCTCTTCAGCAGCCATAGCTACGCACTTTTATCGCAAGGGTAGTATACGTCGAGGGAAGTGTATGTCCACCCACTGACTCCACCATTCACAATTCAAATTAACATCAGGAATGATCTTTAGGAGGAGCCGAACCACATCTTCCACGAACATTCGCTGTTTTCGTCACAACAAATTGTCATTTGAAGTCGTGCTCGAAGAGATCCTGCGATAGTTTTTTTTCTCTGGATGCCGATTAATAACCGAGGCTGGTTTGGCCATTTGATGAAACGCAATAGACCAACTACATGACAGAAAGTTCTCAATTACGTTTCGAATAATAGCTATGAATCACTCGCTCTTTTCTCGACAAATCGTATGATTGACAGACCTGGTTACGCCATGAGAGCGGAGGATACAGAATGAAATGAAAGTGAATTAGGACATTGGCTGATTCAACGATACTACTAGTACATGTTAAAGGACGTGACGCGCACCAACAGAGATTCTTGCGCCTTTCTTGCCTGCGTGTACATCACGACGCACGATGAACATCTTGTAACCACGAATCCATGAACCCCAACCGTTTTTGTGCATGTGCGTTTACCGTCATTCATCACTGAATTGTAGAAGATGCAAAACAGCAAAGCTACGAGCCCTATATATCGGCAATGAAAGGCACATCTAATATAGTCTGTAACTCTTATGTATTTTTATGCTTTTGCTCACGCTAAGAGCTCTGTGCTCAGTAGCTCATACCTTTTGCATCAACCCAGCGGCGTCCTAAGGGCCCGCATGGGCTCGGTCTAAGCATACCGTCGTGGGAGAGGCCGACTTCACTACTGCTTTGAGCGATAGCGTTCCCCAACACCTAAATTAGGTTCTCTATGTTCCTGTTGTTCAGTGACTATGAAAACAATGTGAAAAATTCTGCTTCTCAAAGATTGACGCTGTCGCCATCTTTGTTGGCTTTTACACACGGATATAAGTGGTGGTTATAAAGCAATAAATTTTAAATTTAACCCTTTAATGCCCGAACTTCGGAACTGCCGAGCAAAATAAAAATAGTTTTCATTTTCTAGTTTTAAACAGCGACCTTCAAATGATTCCACAGTTAAGTTTTCCAAAATGTAACGTTATTGCATACTTTTATGTATGTCGCGAATTCTTCATATGCCACAGAAGCGAGAACCTTCCAGCAAAAAACGTACTTCAAGGCATCGCAACACGTCTTGTGCCACATCTTGGGTGCGTACCCACCAAATAAACAAAGTTATTCAAAATAGAACTTACGTCACCAAGGAGACAAAGAATGAAGAAGTAAGAGATGTTGCCCGTGCTTTGCGCTTTCCCTATACCAGCTACAAAACAATTGGTTTCCCATGACTGTATTACCGAACGCATTAAAGGCGGCACTCATTTCGTGACATGCTTGCTCTAAGATTTTCGGTGTGTCGCGAATTCACGACACACCACAGTGAAGAGATAAGACTAAGGTTGCACGGTGGGTTTGTTGGTTATTCATGTTGTTCGAGGTATAGCGCATCCAGGACGGGACAGAGAAGAAAACACAAAACACATACACGGCGCTAACTTTCAGCAATGCGGTTTAATGCGAGATAAAGCAATACTTATACCCAAACATGGCGCGTCACAACCACGTGCTAGAACCAGAAAATTGTGATCTACTGCATCTCATGCGATTTCCAAATAATTCAATTCTTTCAATGATAATGATACCGATGAGTTAAGGTAGCTTACCTGTATGCGCCTATGCTCGTGAGAGAGAGAGAGAACATAAGGAGAAAAGCAGGAAGGTTAACCAGGACTGAGCCCCGGTAGGCTACCCTGCACTGGGGAAGGTGAAAGGGGGACGCAAAGTTATAAAGAAGGAGAAAAAAGGTCACTGACTGGGCCGACACGTAACAGTTTCACATTACAAACGATGAAATCGGCCGGTGTCTTTGAGAAAATGCGACAGCGCTTTCATTGCCTTTCGGAATTGGGATGGGAAGTGCCAAGGGCCCAATACTTTCTCGACAGTAAAATCACTTCTGTACAGTTGATTTAATACACTGCGCAGGTGGAGCCTTTCAGTTGTGTATGCCGGGCAGAAACAAAGAGGTGTTCAATATATAGTCTCATCGACGACACAGTCGTTGCACTCCGCACTGTCGGCCATCCCAATCTTAAATGAGTAGGCATTGGTGAAGGCTACGCCCAAACGCAGACGGCACAGCACTGTACCTTCCTCTCTAGAATGACCAGAGGGTAGCCGGAGTCGTAGAGATGGGTCGGGAGAATACAGTCCATGATGTGCAAACAGTGATGACTGCCACTTCTGGAGTGCCATGTTCTGCGCCAGCTTACTTAGGTATCTAGCCGAGTCAATCCCAGATAAAGGTACGGAAATGGGGTTTGTTTGTACATGTGCATTTCTGGCTGCTTCTTCAGTTAGGTCGTTGCCAGAGATACCGCAATGACTTGGTATCCGCTGAAACAGAACGTGTGTCCTTGTTCGGTTGCATAGTGCAGCATTTCTCTGATCACCCGTACCAGTTGTTCGTACGACCCGCGACGAAGTGCCGACGAAAGATATTGTAGAGCCGCCTTGGGGTCACAGAATACTGCCCAATGATTATCCGGTTGTTGTTTGATATAATCGATGCCACCTTGCAGGCAACGATTTCCGAACCAGTCGATGTGCTAACATGAAAAAGTTTGTACGTGATATTGATGTGTCGCGATGTGTCGCGATGTGTCGCGATGAAATGACGGTGGCGCTTGTGGAGCTAGTCTGGGTGGTGGATCCATCCATGTATACGTGGATTCTGTCATCGTAGAAGGTGTGTAAACAGCCCAGAGTTGCTTGCTTCAAGGCCAAGGCAGAAATGAGTTTTCTATTTCGTATTCCTGGGACGGAAAGGCGCACGTCGGGTTGTCGTAGGCCCCACAAGGCGGAGGGTGAACGCGCCAACGGTATAAAAATTGATAGTAGCAAAGCGCGGTGGGAGTTGACGACCTTAGAGAACGACGCCTGCGGTCGTTGTTCCAGCAGAAACGCCAAAAGGCTTGATAATATCCGTGAAATGTGCCGAATATGTGCTCTCAGCACGTCGGTTGCGACGTAGGTTGTAACTGAATGATCCCCAGCCAATATAACTGTTCCAGCGGTTGAGGTAGTTCGTGGTAGGCCGAGACAAACACGTAGTGCCTGTGCTTGCACGCTCTTAAGTATTCGAATGTTTGACTTGCAAGTTTTAGTAAGCAGATGAGAACTGCAGCGCGGTACACCAATAAAAAGTGCTTGGTATAGCTGTAGCATGGAACTCAATGACGGACCCCATCTTTTTCCAGCGATGACTTTCAGGACGCGGGAAATAGATACCACTTTAGCTTTCAAGCTAGTCACGTGAATGCTCCGGGAGAGGTCACGGTGAACAATTGCACCGAGGAAACAATGGCTACGCTTGTAACAGATAGGCTGGCCATTATTGCTTATCGGGTAACTTGCCATCACCTTGCGCATGATGGCCATCAGTGCACATTTTCCTGCTGAGATTGTTAGACCATGCGTGCGAAGATAGTCACATGCTTGCGACGCTGCCCTCTGTATACTTGCTCGAACTTGTGGACGTGTCAATGCTGATGCTCAGACACAGATGTCATCAGCGTATATTGAAACACTGACTGTTTCCGGGAGAGCTTCCGCCAAGCGAAGCAAGGCAAGATTGTAAAGAACTGGGCTTAAAACACCACCTTGTGGGACGCCATGGCACGTGTAGTGATCCGAGGTTGGGCCATCTTCAGTATACACACACAAAAAAAAAGGATCTTCATGTCAGGTAGCTTCAGATCCATCGAAACATTAGCCCTCCCAGTTCAATTGACAGCAGTGTGTCTAGTATAGCTTGATGGGAAACGTTGTCATATCCACCTTTCAAATCAAGAAACAGCGCAAGTACTAGTCGTTTCCTAAATTTCTGGTGTTATATTTATGACACCAAATTGATGACGTCGTCAATTGATGAATGGCCTCGTCGAAATCCCGCCACAGGAGTCAGGGTGAATGTTGTGCCGTTCAAGGAACCATTCCAGGCGCATGAGAATCATGTGCTCTATGACTTTCCCAACACAGCTGGCGAGAGCTATAGGCTGGTATGATGTCAGAACCAGAGGGAATTTTCCTGCTTTTAGAAGTGGCACAAGACGGGTGCGTTTCTATTCGTGAGGTACGACGCCATCTTCCCATGACCGATTAAACAAATTTAGCAGTTGTCATCTAGCTGCTTGGCCTAAGTGACACAGAGCCATATATGTTATCCCATCGGGCCCTGGTAAAGAAGAGCACCTGCAGCGTCAGTGCAGCTTCTAGCTCTTCCATAGAAAATGGAGCATCCATACTTATATCTCGTGGATCGATATCGCGTAAAAGCATATCGGAGAATAGGACTGTCCCACCGGTGATGTTCGCACAAAAATCATCTGCAACGTCAATTTCACGGCGGTTTAGCCGAATCGCGAGAGCCTCGAAGGGACGAAGTTACATGGCGCCTGAGGGAAGACCCTGTAGAGTTATCCATACATGAGACAATGGCTTGCGTGGGTCTAACGACTCGCAAAATCTTTTCCATCTTTGATCCGGCGGCTTGTCTATTCGGCACTGTATTGTTTTCTGCATACGCCTTGCTACTCTGAGATCAAGAATCAACTTTGTACACCTGTATCTTCTCTCAGCACGTCTACGTAACGCCCGAAGCCTTTCTAATTCGATGTCAAGCTCCGTGCGCTTATGTGAGTGTGTGAAGCGGCGCGTACAATTTTTCAATGCACCTATAAAACGGGGGTGGAATCCTTCAGGACCACAATAAAAGTTTTTCATCCACCCATTCATCCATCTGCAATTACTTCTTCTAACCCACACGAGGAATCATTTCTGCACGTGTCCCCTCCTCGATTTTCATAGTGTCGTGCTCAGATTTGGGTGCACGTTAAACAACCCCAGGTGGTCAAAATTTCCGGAGCCCTCCACTACGGCGTCTCTCATAATCAAATGGTGGTTTTGGGACGTTAAACCCCACAAATCAATCAATCAATCATTTTCATAGTGTCCAGTCTATATACCGATTGACCGGCGAGGAAAAAGTCTCTTGGCCATCAAGGCTGACATAAATCGGAATGTGATCGCTACAATGGGTTTCGATGTCTGTAAACCACCGCACTGTTGAATTTAGGCAACACGGCACCAGTTTCAGGTCGAGGCAGCTGCTGTACGTCGTTCCTCGCATGTATGTTGGGCTACCATCACTCAGAAGGCGCAGGTCGTGTTCTGACACAAACGATATCAGTGAGCGCCCCTTCGAGTTTGTCGTCACGCTTCCCCATATCGGATGATGTGCATTGAAATCGCCTGTTATAATGCAAGGGCCTAGAGTCACTGCCTTAATGTCTGTTAATCTCTTACAATCAAATGGACTTGCGGGGAATGTATATACGCCAATAAGTGTAGAAGACAACCGCATCTTCTTCAGAGTAACTCACACGTACTGGTTCTCGTCATCTGGCGGTGAAGCATGGGCGAAATAAGTAGGGTCCTTGCGAATGTAAACAATAACTTTGCTGCCCCTTCCATTCGTGGTTGAAGCGAAAGACTCGTATCCTAATATTCTTATAGTCGATGAGTTCGGTTCGCTGATTACCATTATCGGGAAGCGGTTTTTAAACAGAACTGCCGGAAATCCGATATCCGGGACCTCAGGCCTCTCACATTCCATTGAAATATGAAGGCGTTTCGTATATCCTCTGCAAACGTAAGCTGTTGCTGTTGACAAGCCATGGTTATGCTGTTAATCTTGTTAATCAATCGACTTCTGAAGGATTACTAGAACCGGGCTGATGGTATCCAGCAGCAGCAGCACGCTTCATGGTATTGGTGTTTGCACCCTCTCCACGAATTTACGAATGATACTCACGAGGGAGCTGATCATGGCGACTATTTGTTTATCCTCCTCTGTTGGTTTAGAGAGTTCGGACGAGGAGTGCTTCACTGCTGAAGTCTGATGGCGCTCTCTAGTGCGTGCAGTCGAGGGAGTTGCAGCCAGGCGTCAACCGTGTCACTGTTGGCGGCTTCTTTATCCTTCGACCCGACTGCGCTTGTTCTGGGAGATAGAAGTGGAGGCGACATTAAACGCGGTTCACGAGGCAACGGTGTCTTGGGGGTCTTGGAGCATCGTCGATCACGCTATCGTCGTTGTCTAACAGATGCGGCCGCTTCCCGGTGAGACGAGTGATCTCGAACCATTTTCTTCAGCACCGCCATTTCTCTTCGAATAATCGGACAGTCATTCGAAGACGCATCATGAGGCCTGTCACAATTCGAACATTTCCGAATATTGGACTAGCATGTGTTAGTGGCGTGAGGTTCAATGCATCGGGCGCAAACTGTGATGTTCTTGCATACGCTGCTTACGTGACACAACTTCGTACATTTCCTGCACTGAAGGGGCCTCGGTACGAAGGGAGGAACAGCATGCCGAAAGTGTCCCACTTTCACGTGTGATGGGAGGGTTTCACTCTTGAATATAATATTCACGCAACGTGACGTGCCGAGACGAAAAACACTTGTGATGATGGTGTCTTCTGTGGCGGGCTTGATCAGGATTGGCAAAGCTGTGTTGACAATGGTTTCGTCAACATCATAGATTACTCCAGCGATGATTTCTTTGCCGAGCGGTATGTGAGAGCGGACTGCCATGCCATTGAGCTGCCATGCCATAACCTTGCCCAATATGTCCAGCGCAGCCGCGTGGTTGACGTCAATAACTGTAACAATCTCGCACGTGTTCACTCTGACGTCTTTGATTTCGTCTGGCACCAGTGCCTCCAGCTGTGCAGACACGGCTTGTTGAGGCGCCTCATATTGTCCATGGCGAGAATTGGCATGAATAGGACGGTGAATGCGTCGATATTACGCGAATGCCTTATGGTGGACACACTCGAATCGGATGGCGTGCTCAGAAACCGTCTCTTCGCCTTTCGGCTCCCCACCAGCTCGAAGCTGTCGTCATCGGTCTCTTCACTGCAGACATAATAGTTCACGGTATCGTCACTGTCAGTGTCACTCTCGGCACCATTGTGCTTCCTGCAGGCGGCTTCCGCGGGGTTCGTGGGGTCTATAGCGGACGCCCATGAATCCACAACAAGACATACATGAATATCAATGGCTGGCAGGATACACTCGAAAACATGACCGCCTACGTCGCGCACACATGAATAGGAAACATAACGCCTGTTTGTAAGCATCCTAATGCAACTTTGAACATGAAACGAATGAACACTAGAAGTACAAAATACTCACCAGAATTAAATGCGCAGAGTCAATAGGCCACATAGACTACAATTACGAGTGTTTACAGGTGACTGCAGGCGCACTTGCGCTGTAGCACTGATCCTATAAAACCGTTTGCAGCTGCCAAGAACTAAATCGAGTATGCAATTACATTTCGATTCGTAGCACTGGCGAGAGAGAACAGGCGACGAGGTCACAGTGATAGCAGTGTTCCCATTTATTTATGTGCAGTTCCATAGTGTTTTACGTAGATCGCAAGTGTTTTTTATTTATGCTTTGCTTTCTTTTTTTTCTTTCTTACTTGTTGTTATGGCCACTTTATAAACTCCGACGCTTCATGGCGAATCGCAGCTGAAGGTCACCGGAAAATGTCATGTCGTACATCCCAACCTTTGAATATTATTATAGGACACATATGCCGCGTATTAGACAATCTTGTACTAATACATGTGTTCATACGAGGATCACATGGATATACGTTCTCGCATGATCATACGAGATTGTTGGATATGTGTCATATGCGGCGTATGAAAATTTTCGATAGCAAAGCAAAGAACAAAGAAAATTCTCAAGGCAGGTAAAAAAGCTGAACAGAAATGAAATGAAAAAGTAGTCGATATATTCTATTGATTTTATTTCAAAATCACATTAAACAAGTTCAATTTAAAGGCGAAATTAAAAGCAGTATTTTATTTAGAATGGTACATTATTACTTCGCATTAATGCACCGTTAGTACTATAAAGTAACAGGAAAGTAGATTTCTCTAAGAAGGTATGCATAGCAAAGCCTAGATTTGTAATATTTCACACTTAGTATGAGTTATTTGTCATATATAACACCCCAGTGACAATGAATTAAAAAAAAGTTTGAAAAATTGCACTCAATATATGTGGAATGCATTGTAGCTCCTGTTTATCCATAAAGAAAAGGGACTTACCTGTATAGGACTGTATATATGTATATATGCTATATTGTTTTTAATTCTTTATTTGTAACAATCAAGTAGAAAGGGGTAGCCGTCGCCAAGTAACGGTGACAACTCCTTCGTTTATTTATTATGTCATTAAAAACCTAACAAATTGTGGGTAAACGGTTTTTTTTTAAACTAAGCTGCTTGTCGAATTGTTCCTTGTTCAGTGAACCCAAACTTTCGGTTGGGTATGAGCCACCGGGAATGGGTAGCCGTACTACTATAGAAACCAAAATCAAAGTTCTTCGCTACAGCAAAAACCGTTAATAGGCGAACGAGAACAAGAACAGGAAACTCAATCGGTGATTAAAAAAAATCTGTCATCATCCCGAGCACAATACTTCGGCCGAGGCGTGCTCTGTTCCTTTTCTTCTTCATCTTCTGCTTAGCTTTCACGTCCGGTGTGTGATGGATTATCTCCGATGGGCTAGAGAACGAGTAGAAAGATAGAGGAAGAGAGAAAAATACACAGAAAAAAAGACACAGTGATGTGGAGAGAAATAAACGAAATAAAGATATAGATATAAGAGTGACAACTTTGTATTCGTCACTATTATATCAAATAGATCCGTCGCTCTGATTTTCACCCAATCAAGGATTGAGTGATTGAATGATTGATTGATTGATTGATATGTGGGGTTTAACGTCCCAAAATAACCATATGAATATGAGAGACGCCGTAGTGGAGGGCTCCGGTAATTTCGACCACTTGGGGTTCTTTAACATGCACCAAATCTGAGCACACGGGCCTACAACAATTCCGCTTTCATCGAAAATGCAGCCGCCGCAGCCGGGATTCAATCCCGCGACCTGCGGGTCAGCAGCCGAGTACCTTAGCCACTAGACCACCATGGCGGGGTTTTTACCAAATCAAAAGATTGATAGACCATTCGACACGCTAATGCACCGTATACAATAAGGTGTTTCATACACACCTCACTTTTTATGCCGTATAAAAGTAAGAACGTCATAGCACTGCGACCACTTCCATCATGTCGATGCGCCGGAGGAGCATATTCTTTTAGAATTTCAGCAATACGATCAACAACGCGCTGAACTGAGGGATCGCTTGAACCGACTTGACAGACGACTATTCACGATTACAAAAATACTTGGGCCATGGTCGCATTCGGATAATCAAAGGCGTGCAGCGAGCGCCCTCCGCGATTTTTTAATGAACACTAATTTAATGAACTGTCTTTAGTTCACATCATACTTTGCCGCTATCTGTACGTACTCTATCCGCAGTGTGATCTCGATAAATACTCTGGACTATGACCATACATACTGGGCTTATTCATGCATTGTATGTCCTATAATTTATACAGTATTGCGAATATTGCATTTCATTAGTTTTTCCCAATTTCATTCTTAATTTTGCTTTTCTGTGTGTTTCTATTGTACATTACTGTTATGATGAAGAGATAGCCGGCTTTAATGTAGCGCACCTTCCCGTGTTCCACTAAATATAACTAAACAAAGATATAGAAATATAGGAAGATATAGAAATGGGCAGAAAGAGGGGAGAGAAATAGAAAGAAATGTACACAAAGAGGTTGAAAAAAAAACAGAGCGAAAAAAAGAGGAGCGAAGTGCATAAAAACAAACGCAGACCAAAACAGGAGAATAAGCAAAGATAAATATAGAAACAAGGAAGGTCGCGAAAGGAATTCGTCATTGCGTCATTTTAGTAACAAGGCATTTGGTCATTGGGAAGATACGCAAAATAGTATGAGCTAAAATCGGGGCCCAAGATACTTAACGCTTCATTACAATAGCACTGTATCCTTTAACTTGAAAATAATACTAAACTTACATCCAGTCTGGATGACCCGCCCAACTCTTGGCCGATCCCCCTGAGAGGGTAGGTGCTAATAATCTTAGGATCATCATCATCATCATCATCATCATTATAATCATCATCATCATCCTCTGTCCTCTGGAGGGCCTCAAGGGTCACCCTTGGGTCCGCTATTGTTCCTCATCTACATATGTTTGTTCAGGTATTTCATCACATATCAAATTATTTGCCAATGATTGTGTTTTGTACAGGCTTATACATAGCTCCCATGATTGCACTATTCTTCGAAATTATCTTGACACAGTTTCTGAACGGCGTGGAAAGTGGCTTATGTTCATTAATGCAAAAAAACAACAGTGCATATGTGTTTCGCTAGGAAAAAGGCACAACGTGACTAATTTTACACTGCAAATTCAACCAGGTTGCTAACAGTTCGTGAACACAAGCATCTCGGTGTTTATTTTACACCGTACCTTTCCTGGAGCCGTCACATCAATCACGTCACAAGTAAAGCAGGACGTGTATTAGATTTCCTGCGCAGAAACGCAAGTTACCACTTGAGGCCAAGAATCAACTACATATGCCTAACATTCGATCTGTCTTAGATTACGCTTGTGGTGTGTGGGATCCGTGTAAAGCATGTGATGTGTCAAATTTGGAAAGAATTAAAAAATGGCTGTTTGGTTTGTCTGCTCTAATTTTACCAGGAATTTCAGTGTTTCAAAAGCAAAAGAAAAGCTTGGTTGGGAACTTCTAGACAACGAAGGGAATATCTGAGGTTGAAACTTTTTCACAACATATTTCATAGCCGTACATGTCTGGGCCCCTAGTGATACTTTTGCAAATCGGACCACGTTTCACAGCGACTACATCATGCCAAAAAGATAAGGAAAATAAGCTGCCGCACTGACGCATTTAAAATTTTATTTTGCCCAGGACGATAGCGCGGTGGAATAGGTTGCCCTCTGAAGTAGCAGAGGTTACTTCACGTGAAGTATTTTTAAGATTACTTCATGGTCTAGAGTAGTGTACTCGTGAGGATGTGTTGGGACGAAACGGTACTGTGAGGCTGCTTTGTATTGTGTACTCCCACGTGCCGCTACGTATAGTTGACAATGAATTGCGTTAATATTATGTTGCAGAAGTGTGAGTATCTGTATTCAGTGTTGAAATATTGTATTCTTTCCTCCCCACTGTAATGCTCTTGGGCACTGTGGGAACTATAATAAATAAATAAATAAATAAATAATAAATAAATAAATAAATAAATAAATAAATAAATAAATAAATAAATAAATAAATAAATAATCATCACTCAGCTCCGCTCATCCTTTGGCTTGGCACAACTCGTGCAAAGTTTCCCCGTCTCGCCATTGTAGCCACGACAGTATTCGTCACTCTCGCTAGAGGCACAGTTGTGCTCTGATTTGATTTGAATGGCACCCACTAGGTGGCGTGGTAGCATTCGCTCGCTTAAAGTCCTATACTTTCGGAAAAGTACAGCCTTCTTTTGATCTGCGCAACACCTACTAAATTTCAAGGCCGAAAGGCTGCCGCAGTGACGCCAGAGGGTGGGGGCCCAGTTACGCCGCGAATGCGGCGGAAAGTCAGTGTTTCGTTCACCATTGCTCCCGCTGTCGAAGCTGCTGCGGCTAGATTTTCCGAGCCGACCGGTTGTGCCCTCGCGATCTCCGACGACAGCGCAGCTCTGGCCGACTGGGTTGGTCCTACGCCACGTCCTGCCGCCGGTCCCCTACGACGACGTCAGCGCAGCTCTGGCCGACTGAACTAGCCCTACGCCATCTCCTGTCGCCGACAAGAGCTCTCGCAAGTGGTGGCCCGTCCTCGGACTCCTGTGACCGTGTTTCCATCTTTCCTATCTCTGTCATGTCGTCGCTCGTTGTCCTCTTTCTATATACCTTTAATCCTGTCCATTTAATACCTCCTCACCCCCATCCCTTATGAGCTACTGTTGAGGTGTCGCACGCTGATGCAGACAGTTACGGGGCTCAATTTTCTTTTCTTTTCCCTCTTATAACGACAATTTGGGCCGAATAAAAGATGTGGGAAAAAATCTTGCTCATTATGCTCAGTAAGATTTTTTTCCCACATCTTTTATTCGGCCCAATCAAGCCGCAGATGCTGCGACAGCGGGAGCATTGGTTCTCCTAAAACGTGAACGAAACACTGGCTTTCCGCCGCATTCGCGGCGTAAGTGGGCCCCCACCCTCTGACGTCGCTGCAGCAGCCCTTCGGCCTTGAAATTTAGTTGGTGTTGATCTGCGCCACTTCCTTCTCTCAACGGCTTGAAAGCAAGTTGCAAGCTCGTGGCGTGTTACAGGGGGTACCACTGTCCCAAGCGAAAGAAAAAAAGAGCAACGCGCCAGAGAGGAAGGGGAGAGCAGATGGCGGTACTTTTACAAAGTATAGGGGCTTTACGCTCGCTCCACCCTCGGCGCGTGCTGCAGTTCGGCAGGAGACCACAAGAGGGCCGGGCCTATATACAGCGCTCGCTCTTGGCGCACCTGCCTTCTCTTTCGCTGGTTGTAAATCTGTGAACTTCGGTACTGCTACTCTGCTACTATGAACACCGAAGAATACAAGGCAGCGGTGCAGAGGAGGGTTCGCAAAGCGGCTGCAGCGTGGGCTTGCCGACAACGCCTTACGGTGAGAGCTCGCGAAACAGAAGCGGCGCGGGCTCGTCTACGAGCAGACCCGTGGCTAAGGGCCTGCGAGGCCGAAGTGAGATGTCAGCACCGACAGCAAGCACCAGCCACCACCAATCCAGAAGGGGCGAGCGCCCGTGCAGAACGACATCACGTACCCTATATGTAAATCACAAAAAATGGGTATAACTGTATGAATATGTAAATAATGAAATATTGTACATAACTGTATGTGTAATCACACCACACCCCTGTGTTTCTGTGCTATGGTTTTGTATGATGACCAAGTGGGCAACATGTATACGGAGGATTCATGGTTTATCACATTACCTCCAGAGCTTCACCCGCTCATCATCATTCAGTTCGTGGATATGCGGGGATACTTTTTTTCGCCTACAAAATGCTGGCTTGCGTTCTGATTGACTGACAGAGCCATAGCTGGTGTGATTCTAGTTTGCATACCCCGTCCAATGAAATGAATTTTCTAGCTACAAACTCCTGGTCTGTAGCTTCCTGCATTTGCTAATGTCGATATGGCGAAAATTTTTTCCAAAATATTTCTTTAGTTTGCGCATTTTATGGCAACCACACGGTGGTGACTTAGCGACTAAATTATATCGCTTGTATAGGATTGATGACGTGGGTTCGATTTCTGGCGATGGCGGCTGCATTTTGACGGTAGCCGAATGCAAAAACGCGAGCGCAGTTTTAAGTGCACGTCCGAAACCCTCTGCTGCTCAAAATTATTTTGGAGTTTCTCACAACGGCTCTCCTCATGCTCCATTTTTTCGGCATGCAAAAAAACAACACGGAATGAATGTTTCGTAAATTCAGATGCTGTCGTAATAATTGTTTGGTTATTACTTGCCAACACACCGACATTCCTATGAGAAATGCCGCATACACTCTTAATCAGGTCTTTTAGTTAAATACTTGCTATATCGAGGAAACCAGACGGCAGATGAGGTTTTCTGAATGTATTCATTACATTAGGCGGTATATGATTAAAGTGTATAGTAGAAGGCACGACAAATTTAGACCACTTTGAGTTCTTCGACGAGTGCACTTGAATGCTAGTTATTTTGTCTCCGTCGAAAGGCGACCGAGATTCGATCCCGTGACGTTCGGGTTAGCAGTGTACAGGGTGGCCGTGGTGGCTATACCGTGCTGTCCGCCTCGATGGAACAGTGCATGTCTACGCTGCTCGGCTGCTGACTCGAAGGTCGCGGCGATCGCATTTCGACGGAGGCGAAACGGTGAGGCCCGTGTGCTGTACGACGTCAGTGCACGCAAAAAAAAAAACAGATGGTAAAATATCCGGAGCTCTATACTACTCGGCGTATCACGTAAAACACTTCAAGTCAATTACTTCATGACCCTGTCTGCCGACATAAATTTGCGGTTGGCACAATGGGTACTTTCTGACTGCTTTTAACTAATTTTCTGTTGAACTTCGTGACATTTTTTCTAATATTTGCACGTAAAATACCCAGCACGCTCAATGGTAAGCATTTCTTGCCAAGCATTTCTCACATGCAAGCATACACGATGCGTTTGTCCTCCCTCGACCAGCAGTGTCCTTCTCCTCGAGGCACCTGCGCATTTTCCAAGACTGACCAAAGTTCTTAGCCGAGCAATTGTTTGTGGGGGTCTGGTCAGGAAATCGGTGGTTCCAGACATTCAAAAATAATAAATGCGGAAATAACACAATGTAACTTAAAACTAACGAAGAAGTTACTTCTGAAAATAATTAAACATGATATCTACGTGCGCAGGCGATCAAACGGACAAAGCTACGTACTTGTTCGCAAACGCCTGGCTAGAACACAGTTCTCACTGGCCACAATCAATGCTGGCGTTATAGCTCGTTTCTGAGATGCAAAGCGCATGTTCTCGTTGGAACTTACCAAGAACAGAGAACCGCAACAATACAAGGCTTGATTATTTGTATTCAGTCAGATATCAGAGACTTGAAGCGTGGTTTACATAGTGTTTCAAGCAGCAACCTCGATAGAAAACTGGCGCTGCGATTGATGTATACCACCACGAAGTACAGGCTTTGGAATGGATAGTGTTAGCTAGTGAACTGTCTATCCTTTTCTACAGTTTCGTTCTTTCCGCAGCTTGGGTAGTGGCGTCTCGTGCAAGGCACTCAAGCAGTGTCTTTGATGTTCAAGGAGGCTGACGCCCGCTCGCTGGACTGGTTCGCTCCGACATTGCAGCTTTACAGGAAGTAATTGACAGTTAGCGAAGCGTCGTGCACTCAACGCTGCGCTAAGCTGTAGCGACGCACCTTTCATCGAAGGAGACGATAGGTTAAGTGTTCATAGTTCAATACAGTACTCCTATTTTGTTTATTTGAGAGTACTTACTTTCGAGGGAAAAACAATTGTGCTTGTGTTCAAGTGTTGTCAAAAAATCTACGCATTTCCATGAAGTGGATGGTGACGAGCGGGTGAAGCAGCTAGATGGAAATGCGTAGATTTTTTGACAACACTTGAACACAAGCACGGACGGACGGATAGACGGACAGACAGACAGACAGACAGACAGACAGACAGACAGACAGACAGACAGACAGACAGACAGACAGACAGACAGACAGACAGACAGACAGACAGACAGACAGACAGACAGACAGACTGGTGTTCTTTTCACAGCTGTGTAGCAGGTGTGATACGAGTGTGGACGCCGGTACATGACTGGACGCCTGACAAAGTTAAGCCCCTGATGAGCTTCACTCCCAAAATAATTTTATCCGGATACCACGCGTGGAATACGATGACAGTGAAATGCATACCCAGGTGGTTGAATTTGTACGAGTTTCGCTACCATCTGACAGTCATGGAAACGTTTTGAAATAAACTTTACGCTCGGACGAAAGGGAAAGCTAGCTTTATGTGGAAATAACTCCATATCACTGTGGTTCACACTTCGAAAACAAGCATTTTGAATAAAAAAAACGAGAGCCACCCAAAGCAGATATGAAGCCATGCTTTCTATAATTGCCAAGGGGGCACTAGTGCCGCTGAAGGAGCCCGCACACATCAGTTCCAGATTCTCCTCTAGGCACTGTAGTAAAAACCTTGATGTGGCATTATGATAACTGCTGATCGTTTTGTTCCGCAACTTCACGCACGACTTCTTCCGAATTTGTCCTTACTGAATGGTTGGCTGGAGAGAGAGAGAGAGAAATAATTAAAAGGAAGAGACAGGGAGGTTAACCTAGACGAACTGGTTTGCTACCCTGTACGGGGTGGGGAAAAGGGTCGGAAAGAGGATAGATATAAAATAAATTAGGAAAAAAAACCACATGCACACACATTCAGGGAGTTCCGATCACAGTCGTTTGGACAGGCCGGTTGAACGCAAGAAGCGCAGGAGCGCCTTCACAGCCTTCTTCTGCGACATAAAGTCCTGTCGGCAGCACAGGAGTCTTTCTTCCGAAAGAGGCTGATTGTCCAGTTCATCTAGTGCACTGCAGAGTGACTGTCTCTGCGAGCAGTATTGTGGGCATTCACACAGAATGTGCCAAGTTGTTTCATCACTGCGACAATGGTCACATGCAGCAGTGTCAGCCATTCCTATGCGGAACGCGTACGCATGGTAAATGCGACGCCCAACCATAATCTGCACAGCATAGTAGCGTCTCGTCGGCGTAATTCCGGAGGAATTCGAAGACTGAGGGTGGGTCTAAAGTACCTAACCGAGCGCGAAAAGCGTTGCCAAGGTGACCAGCACTTCTTCTCCACAGAACACATGTCCTCCTCCTCTGCTGGCTCAGTCTCTCCCCGTATTTTGCTGGCGGCGGTTGCGTAGCGTCGAGCTCGGGGTGCTCGACCACGCCCGCCTGGATTCGACGATCTCTGAATTACGACGTGGTGCTTGTGTGTACGCCTGGATGAGTGTGGGCTGCTGCTTTAGCGTTTCGCTGCACCCATGAAGTCTGGAGCAAGCCTCGACAGGTCACCACGCCACGCTGTATATCTCTAGCTTCAAGATAGTCACGACCAACACACGACAGTAACAGTTGGGAAGGCCAATGTGGCGGCCGAGAAGAACAGGCCTATCGGATATATACTTCAGTGCGAGTCAGGGCAGAAAACGGCGCTGGATTCTAAGGCAAGTAGGTTATCATTCTTCATTCTACTCTACCTGGTTCGTGTGCGATACGGATCGCGCTTGCCGGCAACGGGCTCGTTCGTGTTGTATATCGCACGCACGAAATGCATCGCGGTCAGCTTCGGCATCTGCAGTTCGCCTGTGCTTTGCGACTGCCTTGAAATTGGCCGCCATTGCCGTCGGCCTTCCGTACGCTCGCTCATCGAGTGATCGCCTGTCTTCGGCGCCGCGATGAGCTCCGTGCTGACGATGTTGGGCTGAGACCTCGTCGCTGTGTTGGGAGTCGTCGAAAACACGTTGCGGGTTCTCGTAAAGAGCTTAATTGTAGTATGTCGCGCGCTGTAAGTGCACCAGCACGGGCTAGCGGGGCTTACGCTAGCGTCGGAACTCACTGAAAATTGGTCGCCATTGGCTTCCCCGTCAGTCGGTCGCAAGCAGCTCAGCGCAGTCCGTTGGTCGCGGCGGCGGACTCAAGTTTGTGCGCTGCACTCGCTCGAGTTTGTGGAAAAGGGCCGCATTACCGTCGATTTCTTCGGCGCTAGCTCCAATTGATTTGTGGGGTTTAACGTCCCAAAACCACTTCTGATTATGAGAGACGCCGTAGTGGAGGGCTCCGGAAATTTTGACCACCTGGGGTTCTTTAACGTGCACCCAAATCTGAGTACACGGACCTACAACATTTCCGCCTCCATCGGAAATGCAGCCGCCGCAGCCGGGAATCGAACCCGCGACCTGCGGGTCAGCAGCCGAGTACCTTAGCCACTAGACCACCGCGGCGGGGCGGCGCTAGCTCCAAACCAGCTCGGCGCTGTTCGTGGCGGCTGCCAAGCGTACGCTCGCTTTCCTGTTCGAAGTTCGCTGGCGGCTGACACTCCGCGTGCAGTGCCGTCTTTGGTCTCGCGTTCGCTTGCTCGAGCTGAACGACGTCGCTCGCTTAGAACTCGCCGACTTGTTAGCGGCACGGTAGTTCGCGAAGTTGTGACTGCAGCCGCCGCTCCTGAACTGTTGCGCTACGGGTATCGAAATGAGTCTTTGACGATGTGTGACATCACGGTGAAATTATTAGCATGTCATATCTCACATATGTTTTCATTTCACCTTGCACGTATTTCTCATATGCATTTGTATTCATCCTCTGTCACGTGTTACTCACTATTTTACATACTTATTGTGCAGCCGTGGGCACACACCATGCTGAAGACTATGCGCTGGCGTCTGCGATGCCCGTCATCTATCTCTTTCGTCAGAGCAGCTTCAGAAGGACTGTGCGAGATGTGAAGGTAAAGTTATTTGTGTGTCATATTTTAACGCTTGTTTCTATATTAACGTGCACGTACTTGTCATATGCGTGCATCCCCATCTTCTGTGACGTGTGCCTACCTTTTTTTACTATATTATTGTACGTGCAGCCGTGGGAACACAACAGGCAGACAGCTGCGTGCGCTGGCGTCTGCAATGTCTGTCATCTATCGCTTCCATCGGAGGAGCTCCCCAAGAAGTGAACAAGATTTGGCAACGAGACTGGACTTGTACACTTCACCATGAATTCACTTAAAAGAATGGGGAAACTTCATGTGTATGTAGAAAAATAAAAGACTTCCATGTGTCACTTTTGTCTTTTGTTGTTGCCGTCACTGTGATAGCAGTTACACAAAGGTGGCTAACTACTTTTTCGCGTGTTCTTCTCTGCGGGATTTGTTGCTCACTGCGCAGAAAAACAGGTGAAAAAAGTATTAGACCTGGCGGAAAATAAACAAAAAACAATGTTTGAACTGGGGACAAAAAGTTCGTCCGATTGGAGTATTTGCGGGGATCAACCGTTCGTCCTAGAAGGTGCAACTGTGAGGACTAACGGTCGCCCGGTAAGGTCTAAATGTGGGGATTAACAGTTGCTATTTAAGGCGCAAATGTGAGGACTTAGTGTTAGTCCTTTGGGGTGAACTGTGGGACTAACGGTTACTCACCAAGGTGTAAATGTGAGGACTAAATGTTATTCTCCTGAGGGGACTAACTGGTAGAACCGGTACCGTTAGTCCTTAAAGGGATTATTGGTTGTGGCAGCCTCATTACTCCCCAAAAGGATGAACCACGCACCCTTTTAACACCCTTTTGCCTTAGAGTGTATGGTGATTGTGGGACGTTCAACCCAAAGAATTTTGGCCATATTTAGCGTAAAATTAGGCTCTTTTTGTAATATACCCAACCACAACGCTGGCAGTCTAGCGCCGTAAGCACTTGCCTACCGGGTCAGACTTCTTGCACGTGTTCCTCAGCTTGAGCTCCACCGTTATGAAAGCGCACCTTCTGTCGACGTCCACCACAGGTGGCACGTATACTTCAACCAGGCCATAGCAACCGGTTCTGACCACCCCACGCCACATCAAACGTTAATGTTGGTAGCCCGCGAGTTTCTCGCAGCTGCGTTTAAAATATACGCCTCGTTGCGCCATCACGTGCTATAAAAGCTCACGTTACAGGCATCATTACACGAATAAGTGCTGTACAACATACGTGCATTTTTTTGTCAGCTTGTTGTTTTATGGGCCCTTTTTCTCGTCTCGTCCACTCTTTTGTATTGTCGGCATTTTTTCACACTGCCCATAAGATAAGCTTACACAGCAGCCTTCTGCTTTGTCGCTATATGTTGAAAACGTGACCGCCATGAAATGTATTTGGACGTGAAAGAACTCCAGGTGGTCGAAATTTCCGGAGGCCTCCACTGCGGCGTCTCTCATAATCATATGGTGGGCTTTGGGACGTTAAACCCCACCTATCAATCAATAAAATGTAATTGGCTTTTAAAAAAGACGGCTCATATCCATTCGCAATTATGTTCTTGTCTGTGCCATCGTCTCATCCATTGTGTTTATTGCCACGGCAACTAGACGAAATAAACTACAAGCCTCATTAAGCGGCGTACTAAAAAGGGCCAATAAAAGGGTTTACTTTAATAAATTATTATTTTGAAGCTTCGATTACTTTTCTTTCACGAGCATGCATCACTAAATGGTATGGAGGTGAGAACTCAATTTCTATCTATCTATCTATCTATCTATCTATCTATCTATCTATCTATCTATCTATCTATCTATCTATCTATCTATCTATCTATCTATCTATCTATCTATCTATCTATCTATCTATCTATCTATCTATCTATCTATCTATCTATCTATCTATCTATCTATCTATCTATCTATCTATCTATCTATCTATCTATCTATCTATCTATCTATCTATCTATCTATCTATCTATCTATCTATCTATCTATCTATCCGTACGACTTTGTGCTCTATAGAGTGGATCGTTCACGGAATTTGCACCAAAATTGGCATAGAATAACACGACAGTACGGTGAACGTCAATCACTGATCACACCATCAATATCATGGCTACTTTGTCAGGAATGGTATGGTTTACGGTTCACGGCCGTGGTGCTCCTGCGTACATTTCTTAAACTTGATATATCCCCAAATTGGCAGGATAAGGCATTTCCGGATGGCTAACATAAATAACTAGTGGTAATGTGAAAGTCATGACTTCCATGTCATGTACAACATGATTTACTTGGCACGCTCATGGCGCGCTGAGGGCTGTTTCGTCAACTTGATATACATTAAATGTGGTATTGCGTGAGGTGACTGTATGACGAACATAACAAGTGCTAATGTGGAAATCATGACATGCATGTTGTGCGCGACATGTTTTGCTCTATACTAGCTTCTTTGCTTTACATCGATTCTCACAATTCGTGGGACTTACCGGATTTTTTAGAGACAATAGTTTTTTTCTTTATTGGATACTTCAACGCAGAAATTTTGGTCTGTCTTTCTATCTGTTGGTCCGTCTATACAATTATTAAGTCACCGGCGAAAGTTGAAGCCCTTGCTCAACGCCCACCCATTTTGATCTTGTGGATGCATTCATACTTGTGAACATTGTCAATCAAAAAGCAAGTACTACGCATGTTTGAGGTGCGACATAAATACGTAATTATGAGGTGGTGTGTTTCTTCATTTAGTTAACGCGTGAATACGTTATTCTGCAAACCACAGTGTTCATTTAGCTGCGCTGAAAAGGAGCCGCTATGAAGAAAATGCGGATGTTTCCTACGTTCGCTAAAACGACATGGTGCCCCCACCTATGAGTGGCTCTGCATTATAAAAAATTGTTTCTTGTCAATACTGCCAGATGGTTTCATATCTCACGCAGCGTCTCCAGACGAATGATATGTGTCAACACTGCACGGGATCACGCATTTATACCCCTGTATGACGGCCCTGATAATCCGGAACTTTCAAAAGCGTTTACGGTCATTGAAATTAAAGCGGCAATACAAAGCATGAGGAAAGGTACCGTCTCGTGACCCGATTGGGTATCGATAGGGCTGCTCTCTTGCCTAAACGATGACATGACTCAGTTGCTATAGCAGATAAAATGAAGGAGTATTGGGACGCTGGAACGCTTCCCATATAGAGTGGAAACCGGCCGAGCTAGCTTTGCATTCCGAAAGCTGGCAAAGCGCCCAATATTGATAACCACCGTCCCATATTCCTCACGCCATGCGTTGGTAAGGTGATAGAGAAAGCCATACAAATAAGGCTAACCGAATATCTAGAAGAACAGAACCTGTTGCCCGACACTATGTACGGCTTTCGTCCCCATTTCGCAGCGCAGGACATCCTCCTCCAACTAAAACACGAGATTGTCAACCTACCCAGTGGTACCACTCAAGCGGGAAGGGCCCTTCTTGCAATTGATTTCAAGGGTGCCTTTGACAATGTTCGACACTTCACTATCTTGAAAAACTTACGGGAGAACTCAAGTGTGGTCCAAAATTATAAGCATATGTGCGGGACTTCCTTACAGACATACAAGTCACTATCCGCATAGGAAACCTTAAATCTTAACTCATCACCATGGGTGATTTCGGTACTTCTCAAGGGGCTCTTTTCCCCGCTCCTCTTCAATATCGCCTTCATGCGTCTCCCGGAGGCCCTAAATGAAATTTTGCAAGTGCGCCACGCCATATTTGCTGATGACGTCACAATATGGAGCCGGTCTGGTAACCTGGGTCACATAGAAGAAGCCTTCCAATAGACCGCCTCCATCGTAGAAAAGATAGGACGCAAGAGTGATCTGGAGGGCTCCCCCACCAAATAAGAAATCCTAGTATATAGAAATAAGGCATCTGGCAATACATCCCTCAACGTACAACTCTATGGAACGCAAATTAAAGTGGATGAAACCATCCGAACTCTTGGGGCCCACTTCAATAATTGGGACATTAACTTATTTACTTTACGTAAACTAAAAACGTCCTGCCTACAAATCTGTCGCATGATTAGTCGGGTGGATAACCAACGACGAGGAATGAAAGAACACTACATAATACGACTCATTCAGGCATTTGTCATCAGTCGCATAACCTATAGCTTTCCTTACCTGAATGTCTTGAAATCAGACGAGCACAAAATAGACCGGATCATACGTGTGACTCTCAAGAAGGCTCTGAACCTTCCCTAATGGACACTCACGGAACGTCTGCTTCAAATGGGTCTCCACAATACCGTATCAGAACTATTCCATGTACACCACACGAATCAAGTCATGCGCCTCGTCATCACTAAAACAGCATCGAAAACACTATCAGAACTTGGCATCGAAGTCCCCATTGAGAGAAGGGTAAAACAACGTATCCCACATGAATAGAGGTAGGGCTTCATCATCAAACCACTACCACGCAACATGCATCATCAGTTCCACGAACACCGACGTTAGGCACGTGCAAAAGTTCACGACAGCTACTCAGATACTGAGGGCGCCTTCTTTTATTGTCGATGCAGCTGTACCAGTGAACGGCAAATATACAGCAAGCGTCATTCATTGTGGAAAACACGTTGATTGTATATCAGCCCAGGACAAAGACCCAACTAGTATGAAAGAAGCAGGAATCGCCCTCGCCCTACGAAACCTAAGGTCCACCTTCGTTCTTATAGATTCAAAAGCAGCCTACCGAAATTTTTGTAAAGGCTACATTGGCCCCATTGCGCATCGAGTTCTTGCACAACTCTCGTCCTCACGCTCAGAGGGCGAATGGAAACAGCTGATATGGATACTCGGCCACTCCGGAGTTAGAGGCAATGAGCCCGCCCATGCCTCGGCCAGATAATTACTCTTCCGGACCTCCAACCCCGGCATATCGCAGCCACCCTCGGCTATGCGTATGGACCTGTTCCTAACATACACAGATATTCTAGAACATCAAAGACTCGAAAGACAGAAACTTCTGCCCCTGGGGCCAAAGTTCAGTAAAGAATATCAGGTAGTGTGGCGTCGCCTTCAGACTTTGTCTTACTCCAATCCATACATACTGTCCACGATAGATCCCGACACATACGCACCACAGTGCAGGTTCTGCGTCACTAAAACATCCATCCTGTACCACATGGTATTGGAATGCCCACACAATCCCCCTCTACAATACAGAGCACAGCAGAACACTGTAGGGTGGGAGGCAGCTCTGTCCAGCTCGGATTGGAAGACCGAAGAGGCCCTCGTGAGACGAGCGAGGACAGCGGCCCTTACCAATGGTATCCCGGACTAAGGATCCCACTCACCGACATTCCTTCCTCGGTCGCAAATAAATGTTTGATTCTCTCTCTCTCCAGACGACTGACTACCTTCTTTCGATGTACTTTGTAACGAAGCAAGTAGACGCGAGGGCAATATCTTTTCCTATTCACAATTATTCACCAAATGTCGTAGACACGTGCTTCCATAAACAACCATTCAAAGTGGAGGAACCCCCACATATAGGTCAAGACTGATGCGTTTTATTCTTTATCAAGGTGCTGCTCGGCGTACTTTGTCTATCGGAAGCAGAAATTATGAACATCATGAACCGGTTTGTTTGTTTGTTTGTTTGTTTGTTGGCTGTAAGCACTGGCACATACCCACTCTGGAGGATGGACCATGAAAGCTTTTAGTAACCTATATGTAATACACGAACTGTGAGTCTATTAATAAAGGAACATAAAAAATAATTGCAAACTCTCTTTCAATGATAAAATAATAATAAAATAAAGATGAATCAATGAGAGAAAAATAGAGCTAACACTATATCAAATGAGTGAAATTTTGAGCAGATCAGGCAGTTGATTTTACTTCACCCGATCAAAATCGAATGTATGTCCGACATTAATTCACATTATCATTTATATCACAAGCGTTCGTGAAGAATACATTTAAGCAGGCGTTATATTGACATGCGTTTAGATTCTTGCCTAAAATTGCGTACTGCATCAAATACGTTTCTGTGGCAATGTCCCAAGCCGGAGGCGCCGAAACTGAAAACATTATCTACAGTTGAAGTTAAACTTAGTGTGGAAAACATAATAACTACGAGTTTTTTCCTATTGTTCCAACATGATATAAAGAAATACACAATCGTTTCTGTTTCTTTGTAGAATGGGCACAGAGGATATATCGCCAGAACAACTCTGTGTAAATAAACGTTTAATGAACGGGCACGGCATCGAAATTTGGTTAAAACAATTTCTAACTTTCCAGATTGACTTCCCTTAGTTTTACAGGGATATCTCAGTAGCTGATATTCTTTCTATTTAATAATATATTGCGTCATACCTGTATAGATAGCTAATTTTCTATATTTGATTGATACTATGTAATATATTTCTGGGAGCACCGAGATGAGCGGACCATCAAGCGAAGCTCGGGCTATATAATGCATCGGCCATTTCATTCAACTGTATGCCACAGTGAACTGAAACCAACACTTGCTTCAGTGGGGGGGGGGGGGACTAATGTGCGCAATGTCAGTAGGGCTCTTGATTGTTCCGAAGCTGTGAGAGCTGTACAATCCGAAAGAGAATCTGTAATGATTCTTGCACTGACTCCGTTTGAAAGCAGTTTTAGATGCGGAGCATCTAATACTCGAGGCTTGTAGTGCGGCGCCGTCCGCAAGCTTCCTCCTCCTCTTCCACCATCTGTGCATCCCTTCCTCCTCTACACACCGCGCGCGCTTCACTCCTCCACCATCTGTGCACCCTTCCTCCTGTACACACCGCGTGCGCTTCTCCTCTTCACGAACATTCGCTAGCTGTATAATGTAGCGCGCATGCGCCGTCACGCTTCGAGAACATCGGCAGCTGACGCGCGCGCATGCGCCGTCGCGCTTCGAGAACATCGGCAGCTGACGCGCGCGCATGCGCCGTTGCGCTTCTCCCCCTTCTCGAACATTCGACAGCTGACAGTGCATGCGCCGTCGCGCTGTATATATACTCAAGGTCGGCGCTCGCTCGCTCAGTAGCCGCTCGTCGGTTGGTTTGTACGGCGCGTCGACGTCCAAGGTCGCGGTGAAATGAATTCCAACGAATCCACAAACACAATGATCGACGTCCCTTCGACCAGTGCTGCCCTTTCGCATGCGTGTGTACGTGTTCACTCATTTAACACCCCCTCCTACAACCACGTTATCCAATTTAGCCATCGACCCAAGTAAGTCGCAATATAACACCCCATTTCACAACCACGTTAACCAATTTAGCCATCGACCCAAGTAAGTCGCACTTTAACACCCCGTTAACCAATTATATGCTCCGCATCCTCCTCAGTGTTCCCCCGAGGGAAGCTGCGGGCAATTTTTTTTTGAAGCGGCAAAACAGTAGCCAAGAACTCAGATTAAAAAACTGGAGTGAACTCTGGCAGCCTTGCTGAGAATGACCAACCGAAGTAATCAGAGGCAATTCCTACTGCTGCCTTTTCGTTATTCACAGAAGCGTCTGCGGCTATAATGAATCGGCTCTTGCTCTCTTCATCCTCTTCTTCATTGTTTTCGTCTTCTTCCCCTTCTCTTTGGTCGAAGAACACGTGCGGTGATTTTACAGGTGCAGGATGCAATAACCTGACGCCGAGAGATGAATCCAGAGAGGAACAAAGAAAAGGAGCGAGAAAGAGACCGAAGGAAAAAGATATTAAAATTACAGCTAGGCGCGATTTGAAGGTGTGTTCACACGATCTGAAAGCGAGCATCGTAACCACTCGGCTATCTTTTTTTTCATGAAATTTATTAAAATATGTGTTGGTATGAACATAAAGAGACATATATACACAAGTAAAAGCACACAGTGACAATCCGAGCACTAAAAAACACGTGACGATTAACGAAATGCAGCGGGGCCGAGAGTGTTCATCAAATCATGTTATACACAAGAGGTGGCGGGACTAAGCATCTCACCAAGGTGGAAAACACTCTTCTATAAGCCGCATGCCAATATATATATATATATATATATATATATATATATATATATATATATATATATATATATATATATATATATATATATATATATATATATATATATATATATATATATATATATATATATATATATATATATATATATACGCAAGAAACAAACAAGTCTAGAAAAAGACTCCGGCGCGCCGGAATCGACCACCCGACCTTTTCTTTTTTTTTGGGGGGGGGGGAGCGCATGGCGTTAGCCATTGAGCCACGAAAGAGTACTTCCTTTGATGTTGAAACGGCAAGCTATTTATATCTAGCACTCACCACTGGCGATGCCCGTCTCGGAATAACTATTGTGTTTTCAGCATTACCAGTGAGATGGCACAACGAGCGTGTGTCGCTAGATCGTCACAACGCTGCAACTCACACTCATGCGTTGATTTCATGCGTTGATATAATACTATGTATTATATTTCTGGGAGTACCGAGATGAGCGGACCATCAAGCGAAGCTCGGGCTATATAATGAATCGGCCATTTCATTCAAATGTATGCCACAGTGAACTGAAATCAATACTTGCTTCAGTTGTGAGGGGGGGTATGAAGTGACGGTTGGTAGAAGCAGAGAAGGAAGAAGACACAGTATGGAATAAACATGGCGTATGAGCAGCCACGTCACCCAGTCATCGTAGCGTCACACAAGTCGACAGGATGGAAACCTGCTTGCCCCTTCATCAGTCACTCATCATCGACGCAGTTCCCCAGAAGACACCCTGACCGTACATTGACTACCGAATCATCGCCTAGGAGGACAACGACCAGCACCATGACAGAACCATCGGCTGACCTCGACGTCCCCAAGTACACCGGATCAGCGGACGACGGACCCGTGCAGGACTGGTTCAAACTGTTCGAACTACACGCTACCGCTGGATCGTGGTCGGAACGGGAGATGGTTACGAACTTCAGCGACTACGTCACCGGTGAAGCATTTAAATTTTACCTTATTCACATATTCGAGAACGACGAGTCATGGCAAAAAATCAAAGAGAAATGATTACCCGTTTTAATGACTATGACCAAGATTTACTCATTGCCAACCATCTAGAGACAACTGCACACTATCGTCAATTTCCGAAGCAGTCCTCAAGCATTCTAAAGTCCAGTGCGAATCGACAAGTGCCTCAAGACGAAGTGGCACATGTGTTTACTTACAGAAGGCCACAGAAGACCAGGGTTGGGGAAAACCCAACCGTCAAGCGCGTCTCCCTTTTACACGAAAGTCGGCATTTCCGAAGTCATTGCTTCAGCATATTACACGAGACATTGCTGAACCACCTGATGCCCTGCCCTCTTCGACTCGCATACGGGGTCCACCACCTGGGTTTTCGTCACGTGGTTTTTCAAGCGCTCCTATCGCTCACCATTCGCCTCATAAGGACGCCGCAACCTCGGTAGACGACCTAACGCTTCACGAAAATACCCTGTCAAGCCATGCTCTTTCCGGACATGTTCATTCATCACCGTGCGGTGCACACACACTGGACAGTCGAAGCAAAGCAGAAGGCTCAGACGCATCGAACGTCGCACGCTACCAGGCGCAAGAACTACTCGCAGTGAACAGCGAAAAAGAAGCCCCTGAAGAGCTTCGTGTCATTCCTACGCCACTGGAGACTTGCCAAAATGTGCAGTTCAAACCTAGAAATGCCATGTCACCTGTGGTGCCCACATGCAGAGCTCACCAATTCGGGAATCGAACAAATTCAGAAAAGCATGATACATCAAACCTCGCACACAGTTGTCTTTCGGAAGCGCCCGTAATGAACCCCGTCACCGAAGCCTCTGAAGAGCATGCTAGCAATGATGACGCATTACCAACTATGCCAGACAAGCGAGACACCAGTTCACCATTTATCAGCTGTCTACAGGACGCGTCAAACACCGAAGGAAATGAATGCCCCATTCCGGAAAGGGCGCCACTACAGCCATCGCTTGAGCAGCCTCAGGAAAGCAAGCAAAGCCAAGTTCATAAACTCATGCTACAACAAGAGAGACTGCAACGAGGGCATCGACGAACGCAAAATTCAACGGAAGCGCACTCACCAATAACAGAACGTCGGAAAATGAGATCTCGAAAACAAGGACCAATTCAAGATGTCAGACACTTTCGCACAAAGAAAAGTCACCAGAGAGAGACACTCCCTGCCTCAGCTATTACACCGACTGCACCACCACAGAAAACGCCGAGAAAGACGCGGAAGCACTGCTCGCGCACCGCAAGCACTCAGGCACTTCATCACAGTCAGTCAAAAAGCACGAAAGCAAGAAGCACTGAGATTGCACCATACACGACAAAAAATACAACCCCAACGACATCCGAGCTGCCGATGCAACAATGCATTCCAACCTTGCTCAGTCCCCAGAGCAGTTCAAGCAGTATTGTCAGTGTTCATGTGTAGCCCACTCTGTCCGGAACGCAACAGTCAAGCTCGTCCACCAGAGTCGTCATAAAAATCACCGGACTGCTCCCTCGGCCTTGAAGATTTAGTGAGATTGTGGAACTCCGTCGGGACGTGAAACTGCGAATTTGGCCATTATTTTGTTTATATTGTTTCCAATTTTTTGTAGTTTGTAACCAGTGCCAGCTTTCGGGGGGAGGGGGAATCGTGTGACGTATGAAGTGATGGTTGGTAGAAGCAGAGAAGGAAGAAGACACAGTATGGAATAAACATGGCGTATGAGCGAGGCCACGTCACCCAGTCATCGTAGCGTCACATATATACGCAAGAAACAAACAAGTCTAGAACAAGACTCGGGCGCGCCGGAATCGACCACCCGACTTTTTCTTTTTTTTTTGGGGGGGGGGGGCAGTGCATGGCGTTAGCCATTGAGCCACGAAAGAGTGCTTCCTTTGATGTTGAAACGGCAAGCTATTTATATCTAGCACTTACCACTGGCGATGCCCGTCTCGGAATAACTATTGTGTTTTCAGCATTACCAGTGAGATGGCACAACGAGCATGTGTCGCTAAATCGTCACAACGCTGCAACTCACACTCGTGCGCTGATTTCCCACGCGTATACCTTGCCCCCAAGAGGGGGGCAGACGCTAACGCGTGCGTGGGCTCATTTAGCGGTGGGGAGAATCGCATGCCTTGGGCTTTCATTGGAACGATTCTGTTGTAGTTACCGGGTTCACAAAGACTACTGCTTCCGCTGCACAGTCTCCGTTTGCGAAAAGGGCGCGTTTTAGGGGCGAAGCTTTTTAAAGCGGCACCCGGTCGTCCCTCGTAGTAGTGCTTAACATGTCTTACGATTTGACCTGCAAGGTGGTGCTGGTGGGAGATTTGTCCTGTGCGTTGTTGAACAATGAAAAATTCGCAGCGTGCGCGTTAACTAAGAGCCGAATTCTCCTGTCTCTCATTCCCCATTAGCAGCCATTGGCGTGTACATTGAGCACTATCTGACTAAAAGAGGGTTGCTACGTTATACTTGCTTGGCGTAACCTCCTTGGTTACAGAAAGGTTTAGCGAGCGTTGCGCCGCAGTGCCATAAAGACAGTGAACCAGTACATTCCATGAAATCGAGGTGGTTAAAGGTGGGAAGTAGACACGAAGCGCAATCTGTAAGAAAGTGTGCGTGTGCCACCTCTTTTGTTTTCCTTGGAAAGTCCGCTGGATGGCGGTGCTTCTATATGCGGAATATATGATGAAAAGATGCGAGATGGTGGTACTCGGAGTGTTGACTAGATGGACGAACGGACACACAGACAGATGCATGGACGGACGCACGGATGGCTGCACGAATGAATGGACGCATGGACGGACGCAGGGGCGGATGCATGGACGAACGCAGGGATGGACGCACGAACAGACGCACGCACGGACGGGCGGATGGACGCGCGGATGGTCACACAAACGGACGCATAGACGGACGGCAGCAAGAACGAATGGACGGACGAATGCTTTGCCCCACTCTCCATCATTCACCCCGTAGATATGCTGCCATTTTTTTTCAGAGTGAAGTAACAACTCAGACACTTATTCGTGTGTATCTGTATTTTTAAGTAAGCTTCGTGCGTCATTACACATACTTAGTTGCGCGTCAGCAGCAGCAGTACGGACGCAGCCTCTCATTGCAAACTGCTGGCAGGCTGCGTCGGTACGGCAGCTGAGCAAGCGCAACTAAATCTGTTTATTGTGCAACGCGGCGCACGTTTCAATCAGCCTACCATTCTTCACGTGATGGTCCAATTTGTTGCTATCGCAATCATTACTTTGCCTTTACGGTAAAGCTGTGACTTTCTTTTTGTTTGTCTCCCTCTTCTGATAAGTGAAGGCGACGCGTTTGGCCTCATCCACCGCAGTTCACGCGTCGTATAAGGAGCTACGTACTTTAGCTATTTCAATGCACCAGCGAACGTTTTATTTTAAGAAGCGCCTTCCAGCTGACGTATCCCGCACTGGTTCGCATTTATTAGCCTACGCTAATAGACAACGTATTGATACCACATAAGGCTGGGGGAAAAAAACACCAGGCACGCATTGTAAGAAGTGCGTAAGAGTGGAAATCTACTCTTCCGTTTCTGTGGCTTATCAATGCAAGCGATGAGCGTGACCTCGTGGAATGCGTCGAAGAAAGAAAAGCGAAGTAAAAAAGTTTAGAGTTGTGGCCGTATAAAATCTCTGGCAAGCCAGTTTGGGTGAACACTAAACCATGTAATATACAATGTAACTTCTATTTTGGCGTGCTAACTGTCGGTAGTGTGGACGGGTACCAAATATTATTTCCCGTAACCTCTCCTTTAAAAGTAAATTTGTGCATTTTTAGCAAAGTTTAATATTGCAAAGGTTACTAAATCTCTTTTATTTTATAGCTACACAAACTTGTGAAAATCTGCACTTTTAGTAAATGTTACCATATTTAGAGTACCACGACCAACAGCTGGTATATGGCAGGAGAAGAGTACATGACAGTTATCTGTTGTTTATGTTCTTCTAGATTGCGCGCAGATGACCCAGGGCTTGGGCGCCTTCATCGCTTACACTTTGCCTTCACCTAGCGCGGCAACTGAGCGATAACGAACGGCCACAAGAGCACACCAACCTAGCAAAGTACACCTTGCAACGTCATTTACTTTTGCGCCATATACCTCTGACCTCATCTAGAGAACGATTCCATGCTGGACACTGGGAAAATGCGTGACCAACGCTACTCCGCACGCAGCTCGACCAGGCATCAGTCCTGACGGTGACCTTTCTTTCTCTAGGGCGTCTCACGATTCGGCAAGGCATAGTAAGCGTCAGAGAAAAGGCACCAGGAACAACACCTTAAAAACAGGGCATCCAACAGGGACGGTTCTGAACATCAAGGTGTGCATATTTATTTTTTCCCATCTTTTAAGGACTACATCTTACACCTCACTATTCGATTTCCAGCTCACTATAGTCACACTCTTTTAAAATGTATTTTTTAATGTTATAGAAAAGTGCGCTATTCGCACACTTTGTTATATTCGCAAAACGTTTTTCGTCACCTAAGGTGTCAGGATATGTTTTATTTTGCCGTCAATTATCCGGTTACAGAGAGAAATTAGCCGCCACTTCGCAATAATTCAACACCCAAGACCGGTGATTAAACATGGCAATATGCCGTTTTTTTTATAACTGGGGTGGACCAGACTGACGAGGGAGCAGGTAAGCTTCCCTCATTCATGGCTGGTACGTAATGTCAGACGTACATTGACAGAATACACTCGATAGATAAAAAGTTATATCCGTGGATATCCACGAAGTTGATACTGATGTTTGGGTGAAGGAGTGTACATGAGACCATGAATCGTGACCTTCTATTTTGATCTAGTTCACAGCCTCCTATTTCGTTTGTGTCGACCTTTTGTTTTGTCATATGCTCTGATTGATCAGTGGTTAAACGTCGGTTCCTCGCATAGTTTTTCTGTGTGTTCGGCGTTTTTTTTTTGGGGGGGGGGGGGGTGTAGACTTTTATTTTGTTGCTTCTGGTTAACAGCTTTTTGGTAGCATTTTTGTTGTTCCCAGATGTTTCAGTTTCTACATCTGCTGTAGACGCCGGGCGGCAGTTTGTGAACGGAAGGACATTGCGCGGTCTTTTAAGGTGCTTCGTCCTAAATATAGATAACATACTTGCGTATCCCACTTCACATAGTAGTGCTTTGTGATGAAGGCCCGTCTTGAAACACAGACTTGTCCTTTTATCGTAACATAACCATGCTACAGTAGCATGACAGCTGACAGTATATCACGGATATTTCTTCAGTGTGGTCACCTTTGATTGTTTTCACCTTGACCAGTGATTGTTTTCACCTTGGTCTACGTAAGTGTTAGTCACTCGAGGAAATGGTTAGAAAGCGAAGATTTTTTTCACAATAACTTAAGCAGCAGGAAATTGCTATGTTATTTTGCAAGCACCGATTAAACACAGCAAAACTATATATTATCATCAACGTTCTTTTTTTTCAAGAACGACACCCTGCTCACGGTTATGACAAAAGTTTGCGGAGCTCGTCTTTAATGAACAGAGCCCTGAAGAGGCAGCTAAGCGCGTTTGAGCATAAATCACAAGTTTTGTCGGTGGTATACGCCTGGTATAAAATCACATCGGCAACAATGTGAGTTTGATGCACTAATCAGCTCTTAGAATCAGCCAGACCTCGCTAAAAATAAAACTGGTACATGGTTAGAGCACTGAACCAAAGGCTGAACAGAACATGGCTGAACAGGCTGGTTGTGCCGCACTCGTAGAGACTCTGAAGTATACAAAACAAAACGGCTGCTCTTTGCAGTGCCTACACTAAGCAACCCAAAGAATAGCTGCATTCTCTCAGTTCCCCCATTATTTTCTTGATAGCTAAGGGTTGACTATACTTTGTCATATACATTTATACCATGTGCATCTTTCGCTACTTTTTCAGGTGGTCAGTAAACAGGACACAAAGAAACGAAAGCTGGAGGAACTTTCAAACTTGCTTCGAGAAGTGCCCAATATCGACTGATCCTGATCAAGAAATTTCTTCGCTAATATTCAGATACACAAGCGTGCCATGCCGACAAGTTATAATAAGGTGTGAACCTAAATAGCAGTAAAATATTTCTTCTTTCGTAAAATTACTGAACACTTCCTGAAATATGTCTTAACAATAGAAAAAAAACGAAAGCATTCTGTTAAACAACACTGAGCTATATCACAGTTGAATGGTCCGGGTCCAGAAGGAAACAAAAAAAGAAAGAAAAACATTATTTCATTGCACAAGCAACAATTACTCTTACAAAGTGAGTTGTAAGGCGGCAAGTAACTCACTCGATTTTTGTAAACGCTCTAAGTCGTGATCACTGAAGCAAGCTAAGACGGTTTATGTACTCAATTGTAACAACAAAGGCGTAAGATCCCTGACCGTTGGAAGTAACTGGCAATGCGCTTTGGAATGCTTGAAAGGCTGAATCAGTTGATCCTGAAAGCGAACGCGATGAACCGAATTCGAACAATGTAGAAGACAACAGAAGGAAAAAAGATACTTGCCTTGAAAAAAAGTTATTAAATGGTGAAGTCAAATTGAGATCAGTCAACTACAGTTGACAGGTGAATGACACTCTGTGACGCAGAAGACTTGCTGTGAGAACGACGGCATCGTGACCACGGCTGACTTGCGGCAGTACGATAGCAGGGTGACATAAGGGTCAACAAAAATTCAAACAAAATTCAAGAGGTAAACATTTTGACTGAAGAGCACACCTCACCTTCGAAGCGGTGACACTCAACGCAGATCTTCGAAAGCTCTATACGAAGATGGCGGCCCCTCACTTCGTAGCACTTGACTACGTGGTGCTCATGTGTTTTCTGGCGCTGTCGGCCGGCATCGGCGTCTTCGTGGCATGGCACGACCGCCGCACAAAGTCAAACAAGCACTTCCTGACGGGAAACAGGCAACTCAACTGGCTTCCCGTCTCCCTGTCCATGATGGCCAGCTACCTGTCCTCTATCGGCATCCTCGGACAGCCATCGGAAGTGTTCCTGCGTGGTTCGATGTTATGGACGAGTGCCATATCTGCCACCGTGTCTATCACTGTTGCTGCATTCGTATTTCTCCCCATGTACTACAAGATGGACATCACAAGCATCAACGAGGTTCGTGTATAACTTCACTGCATTGCTCCTCTTTTTAAAAGATAAAGGCGCCAATTTTATGGAAGTACATATAGTAGGCCATACAAATCTCCTCTATGAAGAAATGGCTGAATAAGTGTAAGGCTCCGTAAATGCCGGTAAGACACTTTATTTTGATACGATTTATTGATATGTGGGGTTGAACGTCCCAAAACCACCATATGTATATGAGAGACGCCGTAGTAGAGGGCTCCGGAAATTTCGACCACCTGGGGTTGTTTAACGTGCCCCCAAATCTGAGCACACGGCCCTACAGCATTTCCGCCTCCATCGGAAATGCAGCCGCCGCAGCCGGGACTCGATCCTGTGACCTGCGGCTCAGCAGCCGACTTTGATGTTGTTAAAGTCAATTACCCATGACACATTTATCGACATCGACACTAGCATGACGTCAAGCTAGTACAAATTCTGGCGACTTTAGGCAGCAATCTGACTAGTTGCGATGACGTAAGGCACCAAAACTTTCAAATTAGACGCTTGTGCGCTATTAGAACACCCCAAATAGACGTTTGTGCATCACAAACGTAGCCACTTATGCGAAGCGGCTGTGGAAACGCTGCAATATCTTGCGAGGTGACGAAAAGCTGGTTATGACGTCAGGGTACAAGAGGAACCGAAAATAGCTTGCAAAACAGATTGTAATCACTTTTTAGGGTGTATTAAGGTTTTTCAGTACATATTCTAGGCTCTCGAGCTCTATAGGCTTTACATTTGACGTGAAAGAAAACAAATGAACTTCTCGCGTCAGTACCCCTTTAAACGCAAACTGTTCCATCCGTTGTCAGGATCAGTAGTTGATGTAGTCAGTGCAGACGAGTTTTCGAAATCACGGAGTCAGTGCCTCTCACTTATCAAAGAGCATTAACATAAACACCAAAACATTTTGGATTGTTTGCATACCTGTAGAATCGCATGTAATTTATTATGCTTCATTTCACTTGTTTCTAGGGGTGTGCGAATAGTGAAATTTCATCCGTAATTGAATTCAAATCGAATAGTGGCCGAAATGCGAATATTGAATCGAATATGAAATACAAAAAAATGTTAAAAATCGAAACAAAGAACAAAAAGATAGAATCTACTCATATCTTCGAGCACATAACGCGGTGACTGGCTACCACTGAAAGACTACAAACTACCATGCAGAAAACAATATGTTCCTCGTGAACTTTCTTTAAAGTGTCTGGGCGACCTCCCTGCCTTCTTCTTATTGTATTCGCTCCTTGATTCTCGCCGTGATGTCACCGCGTTTCCCGCAGTAGAAACATGACCTCACTGGACACCCACTGTTATTTTTGTTGTACACTGTTATTTTTGTTGCGCAGAAACGAACGAGACTATTGTATGTTATGGTATTAAAACCTATACAGTCAAGCCCGAAACGGCACCACGACTGTCCATGTGCAATGCTGTTGCTAAAGAGCCCATGACATAAATAGCCAAATCCAAAAGCTTCAGAAAAATATTTCTTACTTAGGACTCAGCCACCATGCTCCCACCCTGCGACTTGTCAGCCTTTCTCCCGCGAAACCGCGCCGCTTATTGGCGACGAACCACTGCAGTAAAGTAGGACGTAGTTCGTGGACGCAGAAATATAGTATAGCATGTATTTAGCGCTTTAGTAGCATTTGTCACAAGTAGGGGTGGCATGCATATCAAGCCTAAGCTATTAGAGCGACATCTATTCATAGGACGGAGAAATAACTGGAACTCACTGAGACTTACTCAAACATGTTCTGATCCGAGGACTCACGCGGATTCAGCCTCGCCAAATTTATCCTCAACTAGCTCACTATCCTATCGCAGTACGTTCCTATCGCATATATTGCTCTCTAATACGTGCAGGTGCAAATACCGCGAAACAATGCACCCAGACCAAAATTTAAAATTCACATAGATCGTTTACCAGCATTTAAGGACGGTGGTGCAATTTCCTCGTCTCTCTATGCCAGAGAAGCTTGGTTTTGCAGAAAGTTATGAGGGCATGCAGACGAGAGAAAGTCTGCGGGGATGCATGGCTGCCGCCAGCACCTGACAGGTTTTTTGACAAAGCACGGGAAAAGGGTTTGCCCTACGGTGAGTTGATTGATTGATTGATATGTGGGATTTAATGTCCCGAAACCGCCAAATGATTATGAGAGACGCCGTTGTGGAGGGATCCGGAAATTTCGACCACCTGGGGTTCTTTAACGTGCACCCAAATCTGAGCACACGGGCCTACGGCATTTTCACCTCCATCAGAAATGTAGCCGCCGTCACCGGGATTCAATCCCGTGACCTGCGGGTGCCCTATGGTGGGCGCACCTATGCAGCACGAAGATGATGAAGATAAAAATGATGAGCTAAACTCCACGAACTTAGTGCACAAATGGAGTGTGGCGATAGTCTGTGGTACTCGCTCTGAATGTCGCGCTTTCAAAGATCTTATGTAACCTCAGGAACACCGAAAGAGTATCTACGAATGTTCAAACCAGAAATGCACACCTCACTTGGTTGGCGTGAGCTGAAAGAGCAGACTTGGAAGTGGAAAGAAATATTGACGACCTAATCGATTGAGTCGCTTATTATCCAGCAGTAAATTTCGAAAGCTCAAGATTACTTCAGAAGTGCGTTTTTTGTTAACTACGCAATGCGCAAATTTAATGAATTTTCGTGAATGCATTAAATCTAATCATTATCTCGAGTGGTATGTGAGGGGTGTAATTATGATTTTAAAATGACAAAGCAAGCGCTATATTAAAAAAATTCTGTTTGTTTCAGTACTTGGAGAAAAGGTTTATGTCAACTGTGGTCAGAAATATTGCATCCGTCGTCTTTATAATGTCAACGGTAAGTGAATTTTGCTTTCCAGTTATTTGCAACTTTTCGAGAAAACAAATGATGTCTTTTATAAATTTTTCTTCGTGAGGCATAATGCACCTTCCTGATAAGTTATATTCTAATTTCGCGGCTTTAATTTGTCTGCTTTACCCTTTGTTGTTTTAGAGGTGAGTTGCAATACGAGGGGACGGGGGCACTGCAGCAAGGTAATCTACACCGACTGCAGCACTTTTTTTTTCAAGAGGGGGCTTAGAACACCACCCTAGGTAACTCCTTTATGCATTGCGTTTGGAACTGTGTCCGCTTCTTTTGTGGGCATGTAGACTGACCTGTCTGTGAGGTAGACCAGGATCCAGCGGTACATATGACCTCCTACGAGTGCATAAAAAAAAACAATTCATGCTAGAGTCACGTGCGCCTCACTTGAAAGTCCGTCACAACAGCAATAAAACAACAATACTGTTAGTGAATAGAAAACTAGTTTAAGCATGACGATTGTTTTGTAGTTAAGCTAGACAAAAACTGCATATGAACATGACAGGTTCGAAGCAGAGCCCTGGAGATATAAAGTGTGAATCGAATACAACTAGAAGGAAAGCAAGTCATCGCTGTCATGCCTAAATAACGTGCGAAACACGCATAATTTTTATCGCACCTTCCGTAGCGTTCACGTGAGCGAGCTACTTGAGCCTACTTGTAAGGCGATGGAAAATTCAACGGGTGGTAGGCTGAGGGCTCCTGTTCACTGGCCTTGCCATAGCCCATGAAATGCATACAGCTAATCCTTCTATTTATCAGAGGAATCCCAGCCTATTCCATCAAGGCTGCGCCAGACATAACGATAATCGAACAATCTCTCTGCCATAGCGATTCGACAAAAGTGAGTGAGTGAAACAACTTTATTCCCAATAGGCGACAAACAAGTTGAATCCAACGTTGATGTCTCTCCTACCAGTGAGCCTTCGGGAAACGGTAAAGATTTGTTCCAGAGAATTGCTCGATATATTGTGACACCCAACAACTCAACAAACGTTGGTGCTGCTAGGCTGAGACATGACACCAACGCCAAAGAAGAAACGTTTCGCAAAACTGCTGAAAAACACGAAGGAGCCGGCGCGAACACTCCCACCAGCAACAACATTCGAAGGCTTCTATCACCACCCGGACGCGCAACCCACTACTAGAGGCGTTCCATGTGCGAAGAGTTAGAAGCGCAGTGTACCCGTAGAGTATACGATGAGTTAAGAACAAGTGTTCGATGAATCAGAGAACGATGTACTTTACTACGGGAGAGCCATAAGCTGTCCCAGTTTGAAGAAACAATACTAATGAACGAAATCATGAGATACAACATCCTCGTCCCCTCGCGATGAGAACGACATGAATGGAGCAAATATGTCTTAATCGTATTCATGTGCCGTGGTATGATCTGTTCATCGCCAGTGATTTTAAAGTATTTTTTAGGGGCGAAGCTCCTGGGGCCGTGGGCCATTCCCTTCTCTGTTTGTAGTATGTAGTGTTGCGACTCGGGGTGCTGAGTCGTATCCCACCGCTGCCACCAGTTGTTGTGATCCCAGGGTGCCGAGTCGTATCTCACCGCTGCCAACCAGTTGTTGTGGGTCGGAAGGAAGGTCGCTGGAGGATACGAAAACAAAACCCGGTCTCTTGTGGTAGCGTGGTGTAGCTCCGGGTTGAGGAAACGAACGCTTACGAGATGGGAATACGAAAAACAAACAGGTTTATGGCACTATTTACAAATATTTACAGCATGGTAGGTTAAGAGTTCACAAACCACGAACGTGGTGGTTGAACCGCTACACAGTTCAGAGCGCTCACAAACTACGAACGTGGTGGTTGAACCTTTACTTGGTTCAGAGCGACGTCCTGCACTCTGCGGCGCCGTTATAAGCCCTGTCGGGCTCCTCCTTCTTCAGTGGAACACCAATCACACACACACACAACAGGTGAGGGGTACGAGCATGCACGGCGCACGTGAACATCCAATTTCGAGTCAAGATCACTGCACTTAAAGGTGGCGCCAGAGAGGCTCTTGCTCGTCGTGTATGTCGCTGGTCGAGGGGTCCCAAGCTTCGGACAGCAGACATCAAACGGTCCGCCAATCTGTCCGCTCAATTAGCAGGGCACTTTGTGGCGGCGGTCGCCGTTTCTTCAAAGGAATACGCTGTCTTTGTTGTCCCCTCTGGAACGGCTTACAGCTTCGTGGCGACATGACGTCTCATCCGCCGGCTAGCAGGGACAATACCTGGCGGGCATAGGCATTCGGCGAGTCGGCTACTTGTTTGAGGAATAAAAGAGCGCCGCTCCCCCGTCAGCTCTCGACGCTGGTTCCAAGAAAACCTGGGTTCCAGGCGTGGGAACGCGGCCCGGCTACGCTTCTCAGCGACAGCATGGCGCCTACCGATGGCGGTCGTAACAGCTTCCCCCTCGCCAGATGAGTCACGGAGGGCAGCGGTCAACACTGCTGCTCGCAGGGACGACGAAAGGGTCAGTAGTTGAATGCCAATAACTGGCCTTCGCTTGTGGCATGGTCCGGGTGATCGCCGAATCTTCGACAGCATCTCTGATACTCGACCACATGTACAAGCAAGCACTCGGCCCCCTTCGAACAAACCAAGCCAAAAGAGGGATCGCAAACCAATTTTAATTACTAGCTTTAACAAAAGCTCACACTCAGAACTCTCAGGATTCACTTGTGCTGAGAAATCAAACGTGCTACCATAAAAATTTACATACGATGCACGAAAAAACTAAAATATCAATTTTGATACACCAAGAGCACTCCAGAATGGTTTAGAAAGAGCGGCTGAGCGCGTCCGCGTTTCCATTCAATTTGCCTTTTTTATACTTAATATCAAAATGATATTGCTGAAGAATCAAGCTCCACCTCAAAAGGCGACTGTTCTTCGATGTCGCAGTTTTCAGCCAGGTAAGGGGACAATGGTCTGTTTCTACTGTAAATTTAGCACCTCCGAGGTAACACTGCAACTTATGAATGGCCCACACAATGCAAGCGCACTCCTTTTCTGAAGCACAGTACGCCATCTCACGAGAACTCAATTTCCGGCTCAAATAGAGCACGGGATGTTCTTTACCATCGTCATCCTTCTGACATAGAACGGCTCCTAGACCTCGATCGCTAGCATCACATTGGACCGTGAATTCGCGGTCGTAATCAGGAGCTTTCAAGACCGGACGGCTGATCAATGCTGCCTTCAGTTTTAAGAAGGCAGTTTCTTTCTTTTCATCCCAGGCCACCTTCGTAGGCTCTGTCCCGCGGAGAGCATCGGTCGAAGGGCTTGCCAACGTGGAATAATCTCGGATGTAATGATTGTAGTAGCCTGTGAGTCCTAGAAACGCCCTGACGTCGGTCTTTGTTATTGGCCGGGGATAGTCAGCTACTGCTGAGATCTTTAGCTCGCAGGGTTTCCTGAAACCTTGTCCTACGTTGTGACCTAAGTAGTCGACGGTTGCTCTCGCAAGACAACACTTCTCAGCCTTTACGGTAAGCCCTGCTTGACGCAACCGGCCGAGCACCTCCCTTAAATGCATCAAATGATCCACCCAGGCATCGGAGAATACAGCGATGTCATCCAAGTAAGGTACAGCAAAAGCCTCGCAGCCCTTTAAAACCTTGTCCATAAGGCGGGAAAAACAAAACGGAGCATTTTTGAGACCGAAGCTCATCATAGTGGGTTGATAGCTGCCCGCGGGAGTAACGAAAGCCGCATATCGGCTGGCTCGCTCAGTGAGCGGCACTTGCCAGTAACCTCGAGTAAGGTCCAACGTAGTCACGTAAGCTGCTCGACTAACCTGTTCCACTCTCTCTTCAATGTTCGGAATCGGATACACCTGATCCTTTGTGAGAGCATTTAACTTTCGATAGTCAACTACAGGTCTCGGGTCTTTGCCCGGAGCTTCTACCAAGCTCATTAGGGAAGCATATTCGCTCTCTGAGGGTTTAATTACTCCTAATTCCAGCATGCGCTTTACTTCTTTATCGAGAATATCTTTCTGTCGTGGAGATAAACGATAACAATTGGACTTCACGGGTTCCTCAGAAGTCAACTCAATGTCGTGCTCAGTCAAATCAGTCCGACCCGGCTTGTCAACAAAGCAGTCGTCAAACTCTCCTATCAGCTCGCAAAGATCCGAAAGCTGGGATTCTTTTAGTTCCTTTCTTTGCTTAGTTTTACTAAGGAGTTCTTTAGCGCTGCCTTTCCCTCCGTTTAGACAAACAAAGTTGTCCTCCATCTCTTCAGGAAGATTCAGGGTCATATTCACCACAGCCTCTCTTTGCACATAAGGCTTCATTAGGTTGCAATGATAAATGCGTACCTCTTTACGTCTACCTGGAATTTTCACTGCGTAGTTGGTCATAGATAGCTTTGCAACTACTTCCGCAGGCCCTTCCCACTGTACTTCGAGCCTGTTCTGCCTTGACGCTTTTAACAACATGACCCGGTCCTCTATATTGAAAGTTCGTTGACGAGCTGTTCTATCATAGTAAACTTTTGATCGGGCCTGGGCTGACTTCATGCTGACCTCCACAAGTTCTTTGGCCTTATATAGCCGCTCCAGTAGATTGAGAATGAACTCCACCACGGTCGGATCTTCTCCGTGTCCTTCCCACGCTTCGCGCACCATTCTCAAAGGTGAGCGCAATGACCTACCATACTCCATCTCGGCGGGGCTAAAACCAGTGGATTCGTGGGGTACCGTCCGCAAAGCAAAAAGTGCCGCTGGGAGGCATGCATCCCAGTCTCGTTTGTTCTCGTAACACAATCCTCGAAGGACGCGCTTCAGGACGGAATGCCATCTTTCTACGCTATTGCTCTGAGGGTGATGAATAGAGCTGTGCACTATTTTTATGCCACATCTTTCGAAAAAAGAGGTCGTGAGGACACTAGTGAATACGCTGCCCTGGTCACTCTGTATCTCTGTAGGAAACCCTACTCGCGAAAAGACGGACAACAGGGAATCCACCAACACTCTGTGACGTAACCTCACGCAGTGCCACTGCCTCAGGAAATTTAGTGGCTGGGCATAACATAGTTAGAATGTAACGACATCCTGTCTTTGTCACAGGGAGTGGTCCCACTATATCGATCACTAACCGTTGAAACGGCTCGGTAATGATCGGCACTAACACCATAGGTGCTTTACACTTATCCTGTGCCTTTCCAACTCGCTGGCATGTGTCGCACGACCGCACAAAATTTTCCACGTCTTTGAAACAGCCAGGCCAGTAATACTCTTGTAATAGCCTCAGCTTAGTTTTTCTGTGTCCTAGGTGACACGACCACGAACTGCCATGTGAAAGTTTCAGCAGATCTGCGCGATATTTCTGGGGAACGACTAGTTGGTCTCGTTCCACTCCGCGCTTATCCCTGTATGAGCGATACAACACGCCATTCTTCAGATGGAAAGAAATATTTTTCCTGGCCTGTTTACTCGTTTTTTGGCGCTCTCTAATCTCCTGAATGGTGGCATCTTCTAACTGCTCAGTGGCCAAGTTATCCCTGTTCGCACTCAGAAGTAAAGTAAAGCTATTTGATGCTGGTGGCAGTAACGCACACTCAAGTTCATTATCACGAGATTCCTTCTCCGGCTGACCGATCTCTGGTGCCTCGCTGCCACGGTTGCCTGAAATGTCTTCCAATGTTTGCACCACTGTTACGTCATGCGCTTCCTCAGTGTTATTTGGCTCCGAGGATAGCTGAGTTGCTAATTTCGCACCTTAGAACGGGTTAATGCTTGAACTACCCTGTCACCGAAGAGAATGCCCTTCTCTCGCAATAACATATCCGACTTGTTTGAGAACAAGTACGGATAAAATTTAGGGAGTTTTTCTGATACTGCTGCCTCAGTTGTTAGTTTACCAAAAGGGCCCTCAATTAAAACGGTTGCGACAGGCAAGCATACGCTCTGCTCTTCCACCACCTGGCGGATCCACGAGCACTGTCCTGTGTAGTCGGATGGTGACACATACGACGGGTGGACAACATCCATTGTTGCTGCCGAGTCACGCAGCACTTTGCATGGCTTTCCATTCACCACCAGGTCATGCATGTAAGGCTCCAGTAACCTCATGTTTTCTTCGCAGTCACTGACAAATGAAAATGCCATCTTTTCCTTTCGGCAGTTCGCGGCTATGTGACCAGTCTCATTACACTTGAAGCAAGCGAACGGTTTCTTAATCTCAAAAGCCTTTTTCGCTTTTCCCGCGTTTTGCCCTTTTTCGCCAGCTTCACCATCGTCCTTCTTTTGAAGTTTGTTAGAAGAAACACTTCTTTCCCCTTTTTCATGTCGAGAGCTCGAAAAATGTTTTACGTAACCTTTACTTGAATTTGGCTTGGAATTGTGGGCTCCATCTGCACCCAGGTTATTGCTAAAATATCGTCGCGACGCATACTCCTCCATGAGTTCAGCAGCTTTCGTCGCAGAACTTATGTCACCCCGGTCCAGTAACCAGTTTTTTTCCTGCTCTGGGAGACAATTCAAAAACTGTTCTAATGGAATTCTCTCTACTACAGCGTTCTTGTCACTGTATGACTCTGTGCTCTTAAGCCATTCTGTCAAATTCGCTCTCATTTTGTACAAAAAGTCGGGATAGCTCTCACTTTTAGACTTTCTAGCGCCCCTAAATCTTTGTCTAGAGGCCTCTGCGCAAAGTCTATACTTTCTTAGAAGGCAAGCCTTGACCTTCTCATAGTTGTCTGCGTCCTCCTTGCTGAGTCGCGCAACAACCTCTACTGCCTCGCAGGGCCGAACCGTGAGTAGCCTTTGGGACCAGGTGTCCTGCTCAAACGACATTTTCTCGCACATCCGTTCGAAATTTGCCAGGTACAGACCAATACCCCTGACACCACGTATGGCTGGATGTACTTAGACATCTTGAACTCTGCCTCCCTGTTGGGAAGAGCTATCATTTCCTCGGGACTGCTACCCGACCTCTTTCCCAACTCGAGTTCTAGTTTACGCATCTCGATTTCATGCGCTTGTCTGTGTTTCACGCTCTCGGTCTAAGCGACGTTCCTCTCTCTCAGATTCCCGTCTTTTTGTTTCACGCTCTCTTTCGCGCTCACGCCTCTCTTCCTCCTCCCTCTGCTGTCTCTGTCTCTGACTGATGAGGTCCCATGCTTCACTGAGCTCCTCATCCTCAGCCCCCAAATCATTAATGACTTGTATGATTATGGGTTTCCGTGCCAAACCCTTTGTATTGATCCCCAATTCCTCACACAACAGCAACAAGTCCGGCTTCTGCAGCTCCCGTAAGTTCATGATCGTACTGAGTGCTCGCTACTTCCAAAATAACTTTCCGAAACGGCGAAACTGAGTCTTTCGGCAAAGTTAACTACCAGTTCTAAAATTTAATCCTATTTTAGAACCTGGTTCACTCAAAGGAAAAGCCAAGCACTCACCCATACGTGATCCATGTCTCGAGCCAACTGCTTCTCTTGGGCCGACTGTTGTTGTCACTTGTAGCTTCGAATCCGACCGCTGTGGCGCCTACCGATGGCGGTCGTAACAGTAGCCACCTCTAGTTTATGGCTTGCTCAATAGATGACGTTTTTTGTATATGTCCTTGGGAATAATATAACTAGATGGCATTAGTGCTTTTAACTGCTTATTCATGGAATGCATGATGATGAGTGGGGTGAAGCATCAGTCCATTCATCCATCCGTGTGTCCATCCGTTTGTACGTCCGTCCGTTCACCCATCCATCCATCCGTCCGTGCTTACATTTATACGTACACGTATTCATGCTTCTGTCCGTCCGTTCGTGCATCCGTGCGTCTGTCTGTCCGTGGGTGCTTCGGTCCGTCCGTGCGTCCATCTGTCCATGCTTCCATTCGTCCGTCCGCGCGTGAGTGTGTCCATCCAACCGTCCGCGCGTTGTTGCTTCTGTCCGTGCGTCGTCTATTCGGCAGTGCTTCCGTTCATTCGTCCGTGCATCTGTCTGGCTGTCTATCCGTCCATCAGTGCACTCATACTTCTGTCCGTTCATCCGTGCTTCCGTCCGACCATTCATTCGTGCATCCGTGCCTCTGTCCGTCCATTAATCTGGACGCACGGACGGACGGACGCTTCGCGCCACTCATCGTTGCTCAATCCAGAGATATGCTGTGATTTTTTCCAATTGCATCAAAGCATGAATGTGAGACAAAAAAACAGATAATTTTCTATCATCGCTGTTTGTTCATTATTCATTGATGACTGACTAAGCAGTTCAACTTGTTGAACGCACCGCGTTCTTGTAAAAAACTCTGAACTTGATTTTGCAGCTTCTTTATATGGGTGTTGTACTTTACGGTCCCGCGCTGGCTCTTGGCTCAGGTAAGAACTAAGCGTGCATTTTTTTCTTTTCTTGCAACCATTTGCCATAGGCTTATCTAATTGGAGAGAGCTTTTGCGTCAATACATAGGTGGCCACCTGTGTTTTGCATGAACTACAGTTGTGGCGGTCTACTCGTAACCAGATAAAAAATAAATCTTCAGTCATACGGAAAGCTGACTTCTGCTGCTTTAAAATTGCTACTAAAGGACATTCATGTTGTGAGAACCAGGAAATTGTGTTTGATGCTATCCACACATTTATTAAATAGACTTTCTTGAGGGAAAGCGTCCGAAATATCAGAAAATGTTCTAGTCAAGACGAATGATCAACAAGAAAGTGGAGGTTCGAAATAACAAACGACATATGTAGCTTCAGGTGCAAATTTAGTTATGCATCGTGCCCTTTGAATCAACGACAGCCTTCAGGTTTTTCGTGCTAAACGTTCCCCGGCACTACGTTTCTGTATACATTAGCTTTCTCGAAAGCCTTTCAGTACGCGACTGAAGTATACTTTTCACTAATAAAATCTCAACTATAAATGAAATTTCGTGGAAAAAAAACACAGACAAGAACGCAAAAACACATTGTAACAATGCCTCGTTGAGTTTTAAATTTACAATTTTTGTAATCTTTTTTTTTATTCCTGCTGCTCCCTTTCTGCGGTGGTGTGCCCCCTCAGTAACCTTTACTTCCTAATTGCGCGGTATGACAATGTTTTCGAAGTGCATATCTGCATCACCTTGTTTATCTTACAGTAACCGGCATACCAGTATGGTCGTCGATCCTTCTCAATGGCGTCGTATGTACCTTCTACACAGCCATAGTAAGTGCTGAAGACAAGCTTCATATTTTCTGGTATTTATTTACTTAACACACAAGGAATCACACAGACCATGCGCAGATTTCGAGGAGGTCTTGCTATTCAAAGTAAAATGAGAACTTTCTTTGTTAATGCTGAAAAATTATTACTGGCTGTATATTTATCAAGTACTGTTTTTATTTGAGCTAAGAAAAGCAAGTAAACGTAAACCGACTGCTTCTTTCTTCTTATCTTGTATATATTTGCGTTCCACGACATTTCAACCCAAATACAGCGCTTATTGTCAATGGGTGACAAACTGTAACACAACTATATAGTACCCTTGTCACAGGGGTATTCTAAGCAAAGTTAAGTACGACGGCTGTTAAGTATAACGGCTGTTGTACCTATTTACACGACAACCATAACCGCAGTTGATCCGCTAATGACCGTTTCACTAAACAGAGACAAGCCTCCGCTGTTATAGCGTATAGTAAACTGACAACATGGCAGCACCAATACGAATGCGAGCAGCTCGGCTCCCAGCGAAATATCTATCCGAAAGCGAGTCAACTGGACCGTTATGATGACGGAGGCGTGGATACGCATTTGGGAAGATACATTACGTGTGTAAATGATGTGCATATGCGCTGCCACGAAAAACTTGCTCTTTTAATTAGGCTTCCACCTTCCCGACGCGTAGCTACAGCGTCGTTTCGAATTGGTATAGCTACGCGTTAAAAACGAATAGTTTTTGGGCATGCGCAGAAAGGCGCAGTTCTTGAGCTTGTGCAACCATTTGCTACTAATGGCAGTATGCATTTTCAACATGAGCCCCTGACTAGAGTTAAAACTGTGTTCGTTAAACGCGTACAACTGCAAACGTGTAGCAGCGCCCCTATCTGGTTTACGGTAACTGTGGTTACGTCCTCCAACTGCAGTTGGGTATAACAGCGGTTAAGCTTACCCGTGTGACAAGAGTACGGGCCTTCAAGTTGGTTCTAGGAATACTGTCACTCTGCTGCGTTTTCATTAAGCACGTCTTCAAACATGCAAATTATATTCTTAGACCTGCACATTTTCTTCGATTTTGTAACGTATGAGCATTGTTACCGTGATATTTAGCAGGCTACTTCTATTGTAACAGTAGTGCGTGGTAGAGGTTAGTTGTAAGAGTTCGCATATGAATCAAGTCACGATGAAGGTATGTGTGGGTTGCTTCACTGTGCGAAATATGCTATGATTCGTGAATGCAAACTACGCATTCGAAAAGTGCAGCAGCATAATTCAATGCAAGCTCACACTACAGAAAAAAAAAGCCTAATTGCATCCCTTATATTTGCTTAAAGTGACTGGAAGTCTTCTTCTTTTTCGCAATCTTTGTGTTGACCCTCTACCCCCGCCCCCTAAAACCTTTCTTCATATTACTTGGTTTCGCACAGCCTTCAAGATCAGAGGCACTTTGCATTGCCTCTGTGATTGGGCGACCAATGATCAAGCGCTGATGCAATGACGTCCTCATGTGACGGCACGTTATTTCACGTCACAGTGACGCCCCAAGACGTCACAAGTCATGGCGGTCTACGACGTTAGGTTGACGTCATACGGCGACGTCACCTCTTGATAATTGTATTTCATAAGCCGTGTTAACGCCGACGTCAACCGTGCATTTCCGCGCTTGGTGTGGCGTCTAAGGGTTTCCCTTTGATGAAATCAAAAAGCAATGTGGGGAAAGGCGTGTAGTTAGCACGTTAACATACAAGAACCTACGCAGGGTGGCATCAAAGCCGTCATCTGGACGGACGTGGTTCAAATGGTGCTCATGTTCGCCGGATACATCATGGTCATCGCCTCGGTAAGTTTGTCTCCACGCTTAGCGTAAGGTTTCTGCGGGAGTCCTTTGTGTGTGACATTTAAAATATTAGTAATAGACAATAAAACATTAACACCCTTAAGGGTGTACTAAGGGTGTTGTTAAAGAGTTATTTAATCCTTACTACAACCTTGTTATAATTATTAAGGAGTTCATAAGTAAAACACCTTTCCAACGCCCCATTTACACTTTCGTCTGAGGCCTGTTAAGAAGAAAGCTGTATTAAGACCCAAATTCACCGTTCCTTTTGGTATGAATTTAAGAAACTTTTCTCGAGAAATTTCCTTGATTTCTCAAGATCACTGTAGCTTCGTGGATGTGACTGATTGTGGCCACATCGCAGGCACTGCCTCCTGCGGGACAGACAAGCGAAAATACGAGCGAAAAATAGGTGAATAAATTACGGAAGATGCTGTTTACATTAAATCAATTATACTCCGGTTATACTCGTACTCTCAGATTTTTTTTTCAGACGCGTGGAACTATGCGTGAATTTATAAACGGAAAAACAGCACTCACCCTTGAGGCGCAGTCTGAAAAAAGCAAGAGACATAACATATTATCACAGCAACTGCTGGGAGGGAGGTTGAACAGAAATAAAAGAGGTAAAGAGATGCAATCAAAGGAAGGGAAGCTGACCAGACGTAATCCCAGTTTTCTGCCCAGCATTACAAGAAAGGGATCGAGATTTGAAAAGGGCGGTATACTTGGAGAGCGTGAGAGACAGAGGGCACTAATTCACAATTGCAGGGGCACGTGACAGCTAGACGTGGTCGTGGACACAGGTGGGCGGGGGGGGGGGCAGAAATGGGGCTACCCAACCGCCTAGCCAGCTAAGAGAACGGGGACGCAAAATCTGCCCCATAAAAACTAATCAATACATAGTATTGATTCAAAGGGAGAAGGTGCCTTGACGAATTTTCGCCCCCTCCCCTCCTTAAGGGGAACCCTGGGGACGCCTATTGTCGCGATCTGTCGACTTTGAGTAAGCATGCAATGCATTTGCAGCCATTTGTGCGATTGACGCATATAGCGACATTCCAAAAATCTTGACAGCTAAGAAGGTCTTGAATTCAATCATTTTTATCACAATCAGAACGGTATCGCTGAGTGCCACAACGAGTGCGAACGTGCTGGACGTGCTCTATGGTCTCTTTTTTACTCCAAGACTTGCATGCAGATGTGTCCACTATTTATATCCGAAACTAGCACCTCTTTCAACGCCACTCTTTTGTAGGTGGTATAATTATGTTACAACGCAGCGGAAAATTTGCGATCGTGTTTGCAGCTTCAAAGAATGTTGAAGTTTATGAAAATAAAATCGACTCATTTCTTCAATGTGTTTTCACTGCCAACCGAACATAGTTCATACAACTAGTATATGCAAATATTTTTGTGAGCTCGAAAGCTTTCACAGCCTTATGATGGGCCGAGAACAAACAAAACGCGATACTTTTTCGGACTTTCTCCATTAAAATTAGTTCATTCCTTCACAGGGCTTGAAGCATTTGGGAGGCTTTGGAAATATGTGGCAGATCGCCAGCGATGGAGGCCGAGTCATATACACCAAGTAAGATCACAAAATCCAATATCACCGAATGTTTGCGTCGCCCCCTATCGTCATTTTCCTGCGCGCGCAGACACACGCACAAACACGCACACACGCAAACACATTTAGTTCGCAAGTATTACTACATATATGTGTTCTCAAACGCATGGCGCACACGCATGACACTGCCTTCGGTTGGCTCAATATATGACTTGAAGTCATCGCAAGTCACTGCTCAATTTGCACGAAAAAAAAAAGTGTTTCTAAAGGGGCCCTGCAACACTTGTACAAGCAACCATCATGTGACTTCACTGAGGGAGCTGAGTGCCTCACGAATCAACCACCACCAAAATATTTAGAATCCACCAAGCGCGAGCGCAGTAACAGACACTTGTCGCACGCTGTAGTTATTTTCGTTCTTCTCTCGTCCCGGTTAACGCGATGGAAGCTAAGTAGAGAGATGGGGGGATGAGAGTTGCGTTACGCGTGCGTCAGGACCTTGAGCACGTTCTCTCTCTCTCTCTCTCTCTCTCTTGAAACGCGTACCTTACTTTCAGTACTTTCAGTGTGATCGCGAGCTTGCGCGTGGGCCCGTGGCGGCCCCCTGCGGCGGCAGCAATAACTATGCAGCTCAGCTCGAATCACCCAATGGCCGTGAATTTGGGTGTGTGGTGACGTCATTTGTGTAGGTTGCATTATTTGTAGAAAAAACAGGGGTTGAGTTCTAGCTGACTTTAAAAATAATTTATAAATGTCAAGCCACGTACTGAACTGTAACGTTTAGCTCACTTGTTCACAAGGGTCTCGACAACCCATTCACAAAGTTTTGTGACCATGCTGAATAAGTCTTTCAGAGCCCCCTTAAAAGGCAGCATGCAAAATTCAACCGCACCATCCTCACCTTTAATGACAGCGTGTAAAACTGTGTGAGAAAAAATACCTGCCACATCGAATTACTTCTGTTGTAACGCGTATGCTATCAAACACAAAGCAGCACTGAACCCGGAGTCCGAAGAGGTGTGTTTCTCTAGTATTCTCTTGCTTACTTATGTCAGCGTATCGTATCAATGGCCACTTTCCTTCGTATATGCAACAACATGTGTTAGTGTGGCGCCCTTTCCACCCTAATCCGTGAGCACAGTGAACGGCGACAGGTGGTAGCTTAAATGTCCACCACATTTACACGCACACAACCAAGACTGATATCATTACAGGTGGGAATGATGTTTAGTAATTACTACTTACCTTGGCTGATTGCTGGCTGATGTTAACTAACGCTGGCTTACTTTTGGCGAATGCGGGGCAGCGTTACCATGTCAAATTAGACATTATTGTACTTTTCCTATATATGTCTTGTGTTATATATTGCTGAATTATGTTGGTAGTTTGATAATGTATCGTTGCTAATTAGCGCCAACGAGGAGGCCTGTGGCCTCGTCAAGCTGTCTAAACGACAGCTTTTTTGGCCCACCCGTTCGTATCAATAACTGCATTGACGCGAAAATAAAAGTTATTGTGATAGTCATATCTTGGCGAAATGGCCAGTGCGTCACTGTTTTCTTTTTGTTGTTATTATAACAGCAGCTCGGGTTTCACTGAGGCCCTAATTCGATTATGCGGTTTGAAATCTATTGACAGCGACCCCAGTTGATCTTGCATTACCACTTTTTTTTTCAGTTTCAGCACGAACATGTACCATACTTACACCACGTGGAACGTGCTGATTGGCTACACCGTCATCTGGATGGTCACCTACTGCGCCAGCCAGACGCAGGTGCAGCGCTACTCCAGCATGAAGTCACTCGAGCGGGCGCGAAGGTTGTATAACCACTCAGTCACACCGCTGCACGCTTTGCTTCGCTTAGACACCCATTTAATCATCTGTTATGAAAAAAAAAACTTGCGACCGTTCGTGGCAATGTCGACGAATCATTAAGTAATGAAAAGTAACCACTATTCTTAAACTATCTTAATCTTTGAATTAATCGTTTTAATCAATTTGGTTTGTTCACTTAATAACACTTCGGACAAGAATAGCTCAAAAATTTTTCAAATTGAGTACAAATTTTGCAGTATGAGGAGTGACGTTATACTTCTGCTGTGAGTGAAAGCGATGCTCGTAGCCGTGACACAGCTTTCGTTGCTCGTTTATTTACGCTGGTCGAAGATTCAGCACTTCTCCACAGAGTGGTGAATAATGAAATATTGAGTATTTCGTACTTAAACTTATAAAGATCTATGGTGTAGTGGATAAAACGGAACTTTACGTGCAGCAGGCCCCAGGAGAGTCTACAGTGATCTTAAGGAAGGTCACTTCTATGTGACTGTACAGCTTGTTCCGCACAGCTCTCGCGTTTCTTCTGCCACTTTCAGATGGCGCTTAGCCATGCTCCATTACGGGATGCAAATAGTAAAGCCACTTTCTGCTGGATAGCTTTCTGGTGAAGTCCGCTGCTTGCTTCGCGCCGACTTGCTCAAGTTAAGTTGAAGTCGCGAGCCAAGTAACATCTCTGCATTCGGGGGTTAGTAGGAGTTGTCCCTGAGACTTCGCCAGGAGCGCCACTTAGCAACGGAACGCGTTGCACTCCTCCTTAACTGCTGTCTATAGCTTTACTACAGCTGAGTCATCCTACCGTGACTGATTTATACACCACCTTTAGCACTAGTTATGGGTGTTGATCATGATCACAGCAGACATTCATGGTATAGGGAGCGGTGTCTGGAGCTGCAGCGTGTTTGGGTAAAGCGCCAGAACAACGAAGACGGAAGAGAACAGCAGGGACACCGACGAGCGCTCACTCACGCAACTGAAAAATTTTCTTTCATTAACACATGAACGTAAAGGCAATTAAAAACGTACCAACATTGCACCGATGTGTTAAATTTGAATGCGAAAAGTTACAAAGCGTATCACCTAATGGCTCATGTGCTGAGAAGATTCTACATCGTTCCCATATCTACTTGCAATTGAATTTCATCGATACGCTAGTGTGGTGCATTCGTTAAAACGAACTCCGGCTCAATGTCAATCTCGTGCTGCCACCGCTAGAGGCGATGGCTGCAGCTCAGTTGACTGCGCGTTCGCGCCGATGGTGCCGACAGCGTCTCTGCGTTGTTTTGTGACTTGTTGCTACGCGTAATTGAAACGCCTGCACTACTCGTTGTCCTTTTAGGGGCGAAGTTTTTTATAGCGGCACCCGTTCGTCCCTCGTGGCCGTAGTAATATTGTGTAACATGTATTACATTTTGACCTCCAAGGTGGTGCAGAGAGAGATTTTTTCTGTGCGTTGTTGAACAATGAAAAATAGTGCTCAATGTACATGCCAATAACTGCTAAGGGGGAATGAGGGACAGGAGAATTCGGCTTTTAGTTAACGCGCACGCTGCAAATGTTTTATTGTTCAACAACGCACAGAAGACAAAAAAGGGGTTGCTACGTTATACTCGCTGGGCGTAGAAAGGTTTAGCGAGCGTTGGGCCGCAGTGCCACGAATACAGTGAACTGGTATATACAATGAACCCGAGGTGGTTAAATGTGGGAAGTAGACACGAAGCGCAAGCCGTAAGAAAGTGTGCGTGTGCCTCCTATCGTTCAGCCTTTGGAATGTCCGCTGGATGGCGGTGCTTCTATATGAGGAATATATGATGAAAAGATGCGAGATGGTGGTACTTGGAGTGTTGAATGGGTGAACGAACGGACACACAGACAGATGCATGGATGGATGCACGGATGGCTGCATGGTCGGATGGACGCATGCATAGACGCAGGAGCGCATGCATGGACGAAAGCAGGGACGGACGCACAGATGAACTTGCGGACGCACGGACAGACGCACGCACGGACGGGCGGATGGACGCACAGGCGGCCACACAGACGCACGCATGTATGGACGGAAGCAAACACAAATGGACGGACGAATACTTCGTCCCACTATCCATCATTCACTCCGTGGATATGCTGCCATTTTTTTTAAACCCAAGGAATGCGATAGAGTTTAATACAAGCAAAATAATAGCTTCGTCTTTTTTTAAAGCAATTAAAACCAAGGTATTGATCGCCCAGCACATTTTATCCACGTTAATTACTGGTAATTTTTTTTCTTTACGTTTGAGTTGAGTACAAGCACGGCTGACGCATTCACGTTGATGTGTGTTTGAATGCTTTCCTGTAGAGCGCTGCTCCTCAATATCCCTGGCGTCGCTGGAAACCTGATCTTGTCCGTACTGTCTGGACTTACCATCTACGCAGTTTACGGGAACTGCGACCCTAGGCTCACCGGAGACATCAGCAAAGCAGACCAGGTGACGCATGATTCGGTTTGCTCAGAACCGTTGATGTTCGATTATTTCCGCAAGATCTGTGCCACTAGAAATAGCGCTGATTTGAATATATATATATATATATATATATATATATATATATATATATATATATATATATATATATATATATATATATATATATATATATATATATAGAATTCAATCAACCAAAGGAACAAGCAGGATTTAGAACAGGCTACTCAACAATTGACCACATTCATACTATCAATCAGGTAATAGAGAAATGCTCAGAGTATAACCAACCACTATACATAGCCTTCATAGATTACGAGAAGGCGTTTGATTCAGTAGAAATATCAGCCGTCATGCAGACACTGCGGAATCAGGGCGTAGATGAAATATATATAAACATTCTGGAAGAAATCTACAGGGGATCAACTGCTACCATAGTGCTTCATAAAAAAAGCAACAGAATACCAATAAAGAAGGGTGTAAGGCAGGGGGACACAATCTCCCCAATGCTATTCACTGCGTGCTTACAGGACGTTTTCAGAAGCCTAGAATGGGAACAGTTAGGGATAAGAGTTAATGGAGAGTACCTCAGTAACCTGCGCTTCGCCGATGACATTGCATTGCTGAGTAACTCAGGGGACGAACTGCAACTCATGATTACGGAGTTAGACAAGGAGAGCAGAAAGGTGGGTCTTAAAATTAATCTGCAGAAAACGAAAGTAATGTACAACAACCTCGGAAAGGAGCAGCGCTTTGCGATAGGTAATAGTGCACATGAAGTTGTAAAAGACTATGTCTACTTAGGGCAGGTAATAACCGCAGAGCCTAACCACGAGATTGAAGTAACTAGAAGAATAAGAATGGGGTTTTGAGCACATTCGGCAGGCACTCTCAAATTATGACAAGTAGATTGCCACTGTCCCTCAAAAGGAAGGTATATAACAGCTGTATCTTGCCGGTACTTAGCTACGGAGCAGAAACCTGGAGACTCACAAAGAGGGTTCAACTTAAATTGAGGACGACGCAGCGAGCAATGGAAAGAAAAATGGTAGGTGTAACCTTAAGAGACAAGAAGAGAGCAGAGTGGATTAGGGGACAAACGGGAGTTAAGGATATCATAGCTGCAATAAAGAAGAGGAAGTGGACATGGGCCGGGCATGTAGCACGTAGACAGGATAACCGCTGGTCATTAAGGGTCACCAACTGGATTCCCAGAGAAGGGAAGCGGGGTAGGGGGAGACAGAAGGTTAGGTGGGCAGATGAGATTAAGAAGTTTGCGGGTATAAATTGGCAACAGCAAGCACAGGACCGGGTTAACTGGCGGAACATGGGAGAGGCCTTTGTCCTGCAGTGGACGTAAACAGGCTGATGATGATTATATATATATATATATATATATATATATATATATATATATATATATATATATATATATATATATATCCTAAAGAAGGCTCACATGTCTAAGGTTACTACTGCTAGGTATAAGGGCGAGGTTGCTTGGGTGACCTGAACGCTAATGGAAGGTAAAAGAGAGTGGGACCACGAAAAACGAGCATTTCATGAATATTCAAGAGCTAGCAGTAGTGGCAGCAGTGATCTTCCCAGGGATGCCAAGTGTAGTATGCATCATGTTCACAGGCGTAGATATATGGGGCTGGTTCAAGTGTTAAACTCCTCCCTCCCACATACCCTTCTGACTTCTTTTGTTTTTTTTTTGCATTTGGTAGGCATACTAAGCTGAAAGGGCACACATATAAAAACACGCGAGAGCATGTACAAAAAGGCTCGGACGTATCCCAACCCCCCACCTTTTCCTCGGGAAAAGAATGTTCTGACTGCGCCTTTGGTTCTGTCGCCTGCTGTAGCTAACATAGAGGATAAAAGCCACCTATCCGTCGTTTTAGAAGCAGCTTTTATAGTAGGATCTAAGCAGTTCCCAACTAATTCGAAGCACTCAACACCATTCGAGACGATATTTTTGAATGAAATCATGCAATGGCTACAAGAGGCTTCTGGCATACACACGTTTCTCATTTAGCATTTTGAACTGAAAGGGGCTCACAACCTTTTTTTTTTTCAAGTAATCACCCATAGCCGTGGATATTGAGTTTGCAGCATGGTCACTTGAGAAACAGCAGTGAATTGCACATTTGGTACTGTGCTGTGGATATTGTGTTTGCAGCATGGTCACTTGAGAAACAGCAGTGAATTGCACATTTGGTAATGTGCTATATTGTTTGCCTAACGTGTTCTCGGTAGCCTTGACTACCGATCGGCAAAGTTTTCCGAACTTTCTGAGAAAGTGTTGCAGTGCTGCTTCAAGGATATGTCACAATTGGCAGAAGTTGAGTTGCTAGTGTCAGGCGTCCAAGATGGTGAAATACAACCATTATAAAGCATTATTTCGAATATTCCTTTCATCATTAGCTGATGCCGTACGCTGTGCAAGATCTGCTACGAAATTACCCGGGACTCAGCGGGCTCCTCGTGTCCGCTGTGCTCAGTGGCTCCCTCAGGTGAGCGTTCAAAGTACCCGAACAGCAAGCCCTTGAAGTAATTTGATTGTTTCCCTGCAACAGCATTTTCCGAGTGAGATACGCAAATTTAGCTCTATACACGAATATTTCCTTTACACAGGAGCATGTCTTCAGAGTAAATTTACAATTTGGATCAAGGCTGTGCTCTCACGAGTATTAAGGGTTTGAGCGCAATTAGTGTAAATGTAGCATAATATCTGCTGTCTGCTAGCATCGGATTCATTGTTAGAGTACCATTATTGTTTGGTCTTCAAATGCGTGGTTCCGCCACATTATTCATCCTAGCGAGCTTTTTGTGCTCATAACGCACGTCTGGCTCTCTTTTCTTACAGCTGCGTAGTTAGAATAACTGAAAAAACAAACAAACAAACAAGCAACCGCACTTCAGGCGCATCAGAACTCTTTCACAGTTAAATGCAAATTTTTTTACTCGTGTACAGTAATACACCAATAACCCCCTGTTCAGGTTATAGTTGGGATGAATGTGAAATTTTCACAGCTGCGTCCACTTTGCTTTCAAGTTAGACACTCGGATAAACATGGCTACATGCGTAGGTTTACTCTGAAGTTCTCCAATTCAAATTAGAGATCTAAATACGGGAAACGACATTTTATATTGTTGGCCCCATCTGAAGAAGTACGAAAAGTTGACGTTAGTCGCATGAACCACACATGGCGAAGACGCGTTCTGTTCTCCTGTTCACAAGTATTAGTCTTAACTACGTCCTATAAAGCTTGAGTTTGTTCAGGTTGGCATGAAATTTGAAAGTTTCTTTGCGCTTTACGCAAATGCCCTAAGTGAGGCCGCATTTATTTCACTGATAAACATCTTATGATAAGCCTCATATGCCGTGCGGAATCTGGTGCACTTATATGACTTACCTTTAACTCTTTCACGTCGTGTTATTGAGCATATTCTTCCCTTTAACATTATTTCATTTTGCGTATAATTGATGGACGTTTGAGAAAGATAAACAGCTGAAACCACGCTCTCCCACTGATCCTAATCCGCTGTGTTCTTCGTTTCGGTCCTCAAGTAGAGCGCTGAGGAGCACAATTACCAAATCAACTTTTTTTGCGTGAATTTACCAAAAAATTACAGCATTTGCCGCTAGAGGGATCCATGTGCGGACGCGAAGCAGCGGGGAGATGGTGAACGGCCACAGAAAATTGTGATTCATGACCTTTACCTGACTATTGCTGCCGGTTACCCTAACTATAGCACTGCTAATCAGCCAGGTCCCTGAATGCACACGCCACAGACATCGAACGTGATCACGTGTTAACGAAATCAGACGCGCTCCACCTCACGGAAACGTAGAACACTTTCCCACGGGGAGCGTAGGAGACGAGAGAGAGAGGGGGGGGATGCACATGCACAGTGGATGTGTGGACGCCACTCTTGTGAGGAAGTGTTTTTGTGGAAGAACGAGTTGAACTAACTCTACCTTGTAGGTCATTACCTCAAATCAACCAAACAAGAAAATAATAGACGTACAGAGTCCTATTTTTTTCTTTAAAATGTCACTCTCGATGCAAGCCCCCCAAATATTGAATGGACTTCCAGGCACTATATTTTTGCTGCCATCGCCGGTGACTCGGGAAAGAAATGGAAGGCGTAGGAGAGGAGAGAAGAGGGAGGGGACGTGCATGCGCCGTAAGGATGGTCACGTCGCACACCAGATTGAACTCCACCATAAGCTGCTTCGCATCTAAAAAAAAAACTGAAGACAGAGACAAAAGACGCACAAAACACGTAAGCGCAAACGGCAACAGAGGTTGTGTGTGCAAGCGTGCCTTCGATAGCACTTAGCCAAAAGGAAATTGAGCGGATAACTGAGGACAGGAGACGTCAGTATAGCTTGGGCAGCTCTGTGCGTGCGTGTGGTTGTTATACATCAAGTTCATCTACGTACTGAACAGTTGCTAGTTTGCGCTGACAGTGTTTCTGTACGTCTCTTTTATTGCTGCTTTTAATTCTCTTTTTTTTGTAAACGTTGATCATGTCTAACGAACTATCCCATTGTCCATTTTTCCGTATTTACCTACACCATAAAAGAGGAAGCCGCAATTTTAAGTGACTTCCCTTTGAAATTTTACTGTTCTCGTTGTTGTTCAGCACGCTCTCTTCAGGCTACAACGCCCTGGCAGCTGTGACTTGGGATGACTTCGTTCGTCCTCGGGTCAGCGTGAGCGAAGTCGCCGCGCTCCGGCTCACGAAGCTGATGGGTGAGCGTCTACCAAAACCACTCGGTACTTATGTTACCTCTTTATTTCTTAACTGCACAGCGCAACTTATCGAAGCTTGAATGTTGCAGCTGCAGCTTACGGCCTTCTCTCCATATCCATTGCTTTTCTCGTTGGTTCCATGGAATCTATCATTCAGGTGAGTGACGCCTCTGAATCACTGTTAAAGCGAAACCTTCTTGGTGAACGTTCTCGGATTTTGTCGACCATGTTTGTTATAGTAACATTGCAAATGAAATATTATTATGCCACACGGTCAAAAATAATGGTATTCAATGCATTTATTATAACAACAATATCGGGGTTAACGTCCCAGAACCACGATATGGTTATGCGCGACGCCACATAGTAAAGAGCTCCGGAAATTTCGACCAACTGATGTTCTTCAACGTGCACAGGCATCTGTTTCTCAGCACAGTATGTGGGCCTCTAGCATTCCACCTTCATTAAAATGCGACCGCTGGCTGGGATCAAACCCGTTACCCGCGAGTCATCAGCTGAGCGCCGTAACCGCTACACCACGGTGGTGGACCTTTAGACAAGGAATTCTACGTAAGTGTAGAATTCCTTTTATCAAGCCACCGCTTACTCTTTTCCGTCATTCTCAATAGCATTCACCAGCCGACGTCTTCCATTTGAAGAACCGAGAAGATGCAGAGGGGATGAAGCCGTCCTTGCCGCCACTGGACGTCCACTGAGAGACGAAACGACATTATACTAAGGGTATCCGCAAGGAAAACTTATCCGTCGTTGTCACGTTGAGGTTATTGATAGACACAATGCCCTCACACCTAATTTGATTGACAACCCCATCGGCTCGAAGTGCCCTGCAGATTCTGGATTGCCTGTATCCCGTCCAAGTCGATCCGTACTCGGTGACTGTTCGGCAGTTTTTGCGGCCTTTCGGGCATGTGCAGTACACGCGCTGCTGTGCGTGCTACCGTATACCTTTGTCTCTCTTTTCTTCTGCATCCTTTCTCTCCCATTTACTCCTTCCCTAGTACACGTTAGCAAACCGGGTACAACCTGGTTAACCTCCCCACTTTCACTTTGCTTTTCTAATTCTTCCTCTCTCTATGCATTTCTAGCTCGATTTGTCGGCGTGTAGAGTGGTTTCGTTCAAGAAGCAGTGCAATAATGGACTCGGCTGATCCGGGAAACCTGCTAAGCTCAAGCGCGCGGGTTCAATTGCCAGCCTCTGAGACCACAATGCGGTGGAGGTCGAAATGCATAAATACCAGCGCAAAAACCCTGGTTGAAGATTAATCCGTAGTGCCTCAAACGGCGTGCCTCATAATCATATCATCGTTTTGACTCTCACAAATCCTAGTTAGTCTCATTATTCTGGAGACGTCTTGTACATTAAATGTGGGCCATTCAGAAATACAGCGATGCTTTGAATATGGCGCTATCAAAAACCGGCCTCTCCCAGCCATGCTACTGTTGCACTGAGCAAAATGCACGAAAGACTAACAAAAGAAGAGGACAGGACAAGCCACTTCGCACAACTTTTCCGGCAGACTTTTCTCGTTTGTCCTTCGTGCATTTTGCTCAGCCCAACTACATTCGCATGCCATATCAAGTAGCCCAAGTTCATGCTATGCTTTCCCGCGGTTGAGTGAGTGAATAAATTTTATTTGGTCCAGTGAAATGCGATAAAGTGCGCGCCTGACTAATCCCAGGACGGGACCAGCGGGTCTGCTAGACGGCCAGGATTTTGTCTTCATGTGCGGGACTCCCGTCATAGTGCTTTCCACGTTTTTCCACTTTATACCGCAGCTATGAGACCGAAAGGCTATGAGGCGTGCTGCCCAGCATAAACAATCCTGTAGCACTCAACTAACGCTAAATACACGTCTTTAACTGGGAATGAGCCGACTCACCCAAGTCACAACTAGTGTACAGTCTTGTCGTTTCATGTCAAAGGTAATGCGTAAACAACTCGTATGCTTTTTCTGGCTCGCGAATAAGATGGCAAGACAATTAGCAAATGCTCCTGAGATGTAATCAACTGTGTTGAAGAAACCCACGAGGACACCGACGGGATCAGGGATTCAATGTTAGCGCACGATTAGGCTTCGCCTGACAAGCGCTCAGACTTAGCTCCCCTCCCCTTACCCACATCCGCAAATAGTGTCCGGGCTTCACTTTAAACGCATACCATCATTTTATATCTTGGCAACCTCAATAAACCGCCCTAGTCAACAACGTGGAAATTCCGGGTTACTGGGATGCGTATACAGGGGTGCATTACGGCACAAAACTAGAAGACAGTCAATCTCGAGTAAAAGGATTTGCGGACGTTTCCGGAATCCCACGCATCTTGTCAGAACGCGAGAGCCGGAGAAAGCTTGTACTTCAATGTGCTATTGCATCATCATCTGTTTCCAATTTGGCAGCAGTTGCGACAAAAAAATAAACATGGCCACTTATTATATCCTAAACACCTGAGTAGAACGTGTTAAAAATGAGAAATGAAGCAGAAAAGTGGGAGTAATCTGTTAGGGTCAGTGTACCAAATGTATTGCCCGTTTCACTGTGTGCTCTCATGGTGATTCAACATAACTTTACTGCCGGTGGTGACGAGTGACACCGGTGTGTCGTCCCTTAGCTCGTCCGATCATCCATGCATAATCACATTGTGGTTTTGTAATGTTAAACCCAAGCCACTGTTATTGTATCCCATCCAAGCAACACGAGCTGACATGGACCTACGACACAGTACGAAGAACATCCCAGAATACAAACTCCGCCACACCTTCGGACATAGCCCTGTGCATGATTTCATCTTGGCGGCGCAAGCCCGCGTTGCATTGCAGCTGGGAAAGGGGAGAGCATTGGTGTAGCTTGGGTATGGCTTTGGTGGCAGGCAAGTGTGGAGTGGTTTTAGGGAGGAGGCAAGTGCACCTTTTGCCGACCCCCATATGCCTCAAGGATTGTTTCACAGCGCCATGGAGCCTTACCTAGCCGGTTTTTAAATCCATCATCCTTGTCGTAGGCCGCATCGTCCCTGGTGGGCGCCCTGTCCGGCCCTCTTCTTGCCATCTTCACCCTGGGAATTTTCTTCCCGTGCTGCAGAAAGAAGGTGAGAGGGAAAGTGTGAGGCGCCGGTAACCATGGTGATGCCCTCCTGGCAGAAACGATAACAGCCACAGTAGTACTAGAGACCTTCAATGCTTTTCAAGGACTCTGCTTGGACTCACGCACACCTTTAAAGGTTATGAAAACCCAGCCTCATCCCGCTGCACCTGATTCATCACTGCATCACTTTATTATTATCGTTACTTTTTTCTGCTATAAACTCGCAACAATCCTGTTCACAGGAAAATCACAAGGTTAAGTGCCCGAAATAAGAGATAGAAAACGAGATAACGAAAATCTAGTAATTCGCGCTTGCGCGTCCTGATCTCTTCCGGTAACCAAGGTCCTGCCTTATGGAGGTGAATACGCTTAGCGAAATGACACACAACCTCTTGTCGCAGACGGTGTGCATTCTTACAATGCGATAAGGACGGCGAAATGAGTAGCACCTTGGAAAGTTGTGTGATGAGTGCAGGCCTAGAGCTTGCTTGAGAAAATTGCTCTGTGTCGAGGAACTTCATTGGGTTGTACAAGCCATTTAATAGTCTCGCAATGTCACGCAAAAGCTCATATGGGTGAATTGAGCTTAGCGTTAATAACGATGGTCATGTTAGCAGTTGACAGAGATTCAAGTTTCCATGTATCTCATAAAAATAGCTATGTAAGAACCAGTTGTGACGACACAGACCTCATTATACTGAAATAAGTTTCACTGGGGCTGTAAAACTCATCTGTTAGGTCAGTGGCATGAGCTGATCCTGAATCGTTATACCTGGGTCTAATTTCCAATGTTCTCACCATGACATCACAACATTTCACAAAATGTGTACGCGTGTCGGATAACTGAGTGAATGCATGGTGACACGCACCATACAGGGTGCCATTACGGGATGTTTGGCAGCACTGGCCACATCGTGGTGGCTTTCCCTGGGCTCCATCATGCATCCACGCGAAGCGGACGACTTGCCCACGTCGACCGCCGGCTGCGTTGACTTCAACCAAACCATCACAGCGGGCTCGTTTGACCCGCGACCTATTCCTAGGTAAGCATGTGGCAGTGCATGCTTTTGGGGTGAAGCTCCTTAAGGCGTGGGTCCGTACATCCTCTGGGGTATTTAGTTGTAGTAGGTAGCCACCTCTAGTTTAGTTCTTGCAGTGTTCACTAGATGGCGGTACTTGGACTGTTCTCTAGTTGGCGTTACTTGTAGTCTATAAAAAGATGCGAGATGTTATAAAACCAGAAGGTGATACTTGTAGTTGATAATGAAACATGCGAAATGTTATAATATGAATGATTTCAGATATGGCACGTGTCATTGGTGGAAGGTAATCGTTTGATTTAGTGCGATGACGTACGCTAAGGGGAGCGTTGTAATGAAATTAGTTCGCTGTTGACGTGCTGTGAAGCTGTGCAACACCGCTACCAAAATCCTGCCGTACGAGAGCGGGAGGCCTACGTGACACTGCATACACACACAGCATTTCTCACGTCTTTAAATGATGATCGACTCGGCGAATTACACGGAAGATTCACGGTGCACCGACGATTCCCTCTGGAGCTTCACCCACTCATCATCATTCGCCCAGTGGATAGGCTGTGATATTTTTAATCCGCCACGGACGTGTTACATCGGCCCCCATGTTCACAATTATTTCAGGCGGACATTCATATAAAGTTGTATCTTGTGCATAGCTGTAAATAGCCAGGAAAAAGTGACCGTGAAGCGGCAGCCACCGCAGCACGACCGGTATAGAGGAATCTGGCTTAGGAAAACGTATTCTTGGCCTATAGTGGGTTCAGGACTTCTGAAGAAAAGAAAAATTAGCGCAAAGTAACACACAGACAAACAAAGAGCACGGGATTGACACAAGGAAATAGGGCCAGTTTCGCGCTCTTTATCTGTCCGTGTATTGCTTGGCGCTAAATAATTTTTTCCGGTAGAGCATGCGTAATTCTGAGGTTCTGGTTCTGCTTAAATCGATGACATTTTAAAAAGTAGCGAAGCCGTTGAGCCAGCCGTAATTTGTGGGGCATGCAGGTATATGCTGTGCGCCCTAAGCAAAAACTGTTATCATGATATACGAGAATGTGCCACAAAATAGGGTGAATCCCACTACTCAGGTAACTCAGCACTTGTGCAATCAGAACGAAGAAGGGGGCAGTGACGCAAACAAATGGCTGTGGAGCGACGGCGGTGACACGAAGACCCCAAGAAATCACAACGAGAGAATGCTATAGGCACATAGCAAGAGGCTATTGGGAATGGGAAAGGCGACGCCGGCCGCTAAATGACCCCGGAAGAGATGGAAAGCCTACGCAGACCACATGCTCGTAGGTTTATGAGAAGGGTGAATGCTTGGTTTTATCGTGAGGTTTGAATATCCGTGTCGTGTCTGCGACGCTCTGCGGTTAGTTCAAGCCTCTCTGCGCTGAGAATCAACGTAGAAATAAACTAGCACCACCTAGCCAAAGCCTAACAACGACCTAGAAGCAGTCTAGAAATAACCTGCGTCACCTAGCTCAGGCCTGGAGAAAGCTTCAAATAAACCAGATCAGTCTTCAGAATCATCAAGTTTGGCAGTGTCAAGCTTCGCGTGGCTTTGAGCAGGCTTCGCCAATTTTGTTTCGTAAACTTTGACGTATTATGGAAGCCAAGCTCTGTCAGCTGGATTCACGGCCGCTTACAGAAGAGAAGATCCTGGGACCTTGGCCGACGGCTTCCCATACGCGCAAAGCCACGAAAGCCCTCTTGTACTTTTTAAGGAACACCAAACTTCACGACCGCTTGTGAAAGAACTGTGCGAGGCCGTGCTGTGTAGCTTCGAGCTGACTATTTATGCTTCTCTTTCTTACTCCTCTTCTTTTCTGTCTCTTTTCGTTCTATTATTCTCCTTTTCCCCCACCCCAAGTGTAGGGTAGCCAACAGAGCCAAGCTTGGTTAACCTCCCTGCCTTTCCTCTCTATTTATCTCTCTCTCTCTCTCTCTTTCATCCTTAATTTTGTGATGGCAATTATATGGGCAGCCCCGGCGAATTTCACACCGTCGCCGTGATATCCCGGATATGCATAATAATGTATGCATAAGTAAAACCAGCAAAGAAAAATAAACTTGAAAAAACATTTCCGAAAGGTGCCATCGTGATTCGGGCCAGTGACTTCTCGCTCTACAGCGTGCCATGTTGAATCACCCTGCCACGTAAGTGAGTGAGTAATAACAACTTCATTGTTGTGCAGTGCAGGCGCTGAGGTTTCCGCGTGCCACCCAGCTAGACTGTAACCTGGCTACTCGCTCGTGGGGAGCAGCATGTCTAACCTGACGGACCTTGTGCTTCCGAATGCCAACGGCGAGCCATTTGCGCACACCAGTTACCACTGGCAGTATGCAGATCTCAGAGGCGTTTCAGCAGATCCAGCACCACTCGTGAAATGGCGCGAGATGTGCGCTTTGAAGCAATGGTTTTTAGAACTTTTTCTTAGATGCAAAGCAGCTCTTTGATTAGCTTGTGTAATGATGTCCACCCGTGTCTCCGTGCCAACGCACCACAACGCGTTTCCCCCGTCGAAGTTGTTGGAACGATGCCAAGTAGGAAAAGTCGCAGCTGCGCATTGACGTCACTCTCTTCCTCACCCGCAGGAGCTGCCGGCTCCTCCCAACACACCTAGGTGGTGTTGATCCTACGCCCGCTCGCAACGTACTTTCTCTCCTCACCCTCTCCACCACCCGAAACGCTCGACTGCACGTCGAGTGGAAGCACTCTTTCGGCTCGTTTATCTGCGATGAAACTTACGCGAAACTCAAGCCGCCTCCCGTGTCTTCGCGTTTCAAAGAAACGTTTACTCGAGTAAAGACTACACCGTGTTTCGTCTCAAACCGCCCTTACAGCACTCGCTTTGACGCCCGTTTCGGCCGGGTCAACGGCGTGCGCACCGCTGCTGCTTTGCATTCCATCATGGTTCCCTTCGGGCAGATGGTCTATCTGTGCGTCTTTTTCGAGCATCCTTGTCTGTGTTTTATAATTGTGGTGCGAGCATAAAGAAAATACATTCTCTTTCTATATGGTGCGAGTGCCTAGCTGCGACAGTTCATAGTTCACGCTCATCCAGTGTGTGTTCTTTTAGCAGAGTCCTTGTACTTGACAGACATGCTGCAAGTGTCGAGTTGCTCCTCATTGGTCCTGCGACATTAGAGCACGTTACTATTGCATTTATTGCTTCGTCGTTGAGCTGAAGTGGTGACATTCATAGCTTATAACTTTTACTAAGGAAATGAAATTGACAACCATGTGTTTTTAGCACGAATCCACCGAGCAAAAAGCCATGTGGACTTTTCAGAAAGAAAAGTGCCTTCTTTGACAAAAGATATTATTCATGGTCCGGGACCAAGACAAATTTTTCAGCAACTAATCTACGTTCTTTCTTAGGAATCCGTATAGGTTCCCTTGGGGCGTCATGCTACAAATGCGTCATTGTCGATTTCCTTTCCTCAACCATTCCGCCACCTTGCGTGATTTCGCCGAACTGATTTGCAATAACGTCTACTGCATACATAAAACTGGACATCGCCTTACCTATACTTTTATTGGCTTCGTTATCGGTTGTCTAAATGCTATCATGACCAGCAAAATATGGCCACCTTGGGAAATCCCAGGGGGCAGTTAACAAGCAGAATTGCTTGTTGCTTCACAAAATATTGATTCAGAAAATATTGCTTCACAGCACTGAATTTACGTATCCAGCATTAGACACCGGCTAAAAGTACAACAGAGAATGTACTGGCAGAAATCTGCGTACAACATCATTTCTTAGCGCACAATAAACGGCATGTAATAACAGAGACTGACAACCACGTTTGGCATTGTTTGTCCCTCTATGTAGTCATCAATTTAATAGCGGAAACCATTAATGGATTGCGATTACTTACATGCGTAAGTGAGTGCTCATATATACTGCCAATACCAAGTACTTAGAGAGTACTGCGGTATAAGTGTATCTAAGAAAAAATCTGCTAAAAGCACCCACCACACGATAATGTGAAGAGAAAAACAAAATGTAGTGTGGTAGCAATGCTGCATGGTGCACTTCGGGCCTGTAGCAGATATGTGACCGGACGTGTGTCTCAAAAACTGAGTAACCATACCACCAATAACGTAAGCGAGTGTATTTGTGAGCTTGTCTTGTTCGAAGTGTTGTCATGGTTGAAAGGTGGCCAAATCTTCCAGTCTCAATGAGTTAATTGGCAGACTATCAAGTGATATTCAGAGATAGCATATAAAAAAGACAAAATTAGTCATACTCAGCATCAGTAATTGGCAATGTTTTTCTTGGTTACCCTGAATTCTGTCTCCAATTTATCTTCATTTTTTTTCTGCGTACACCCAGTGGCATCAACCGCTTCTACCACATCTCGTTCATATGGATCGGCACCGTAGGATTTACCACGCACATGGTAGTGTCACTGGTCATCAGTCTCATCTTCGGTGAGTGCAAGTAAGGAAGCGCCTCACTCGTATTCCGTAAAATATTACAGAAGTTTCAGCGTCATCAATACGGTGCATCAATACGATCTTACCACCAGCCTCGTCTTTGTAAATTTGACTTAGAAGTTTGAAAGTTGTTGCCACATAGATACAAAACATACATAAACAGCAAGGATGGTATTATAGAAGCTGTATATAGGCCGCTTGACTGGTCCTACTGGTAAATCCTTTTCTTTACAACCGTTGATCACATCCACCCATTAGCATAATGCTTTATTCATAGTTTGTTTAGGGGCTAGATAAGTGCGCTTTCTGCAACACCACGTGTGGCAAGTGGCAATGGTCTTAGATATCAGTATCGGGGTGTAATGCGAATGTTCCCCTTGAGATGTGTCAGCTAGGCTTTAACTAGAGTTGAAGTCCCGGCCAAAGGTAGATTAAGATTACGTCATAGCTAGAAGCCGCGAACGTATTTGTTAGATAGGAGGTGTTTCCCGGAAGTCACGTGACTCACAGGAAGTTTTGTGACAGCAGTTCTGTGACCCGGAGGTCGCATTACGTTAGTAGAAAGTAGTGTTTAGGGAAGAAGAAAAGTGAGGTGCGGTGTAACTTATACGCAATCTTGATTTGATCACAGTCTCGATTGAGATCTATATAACAACGCTTTTTCACCTTTTCATTGCAACTCACTGGTAAACAAAGTTTCATGTGAGCCTTATGTATTGGCCACAGTGAAAATGCATACCATACTTTCACAGTATCAACACGCTAAATTGGTTCTGAGACGACGGTTTTCAGTTCTGGTTTGCTTGAGTCAAGCGAAAGGCCAAGCCCTCGAGAGCCCAAAAAATGCAAGGTTTAACAGAAGTGCGACCTGGAAGATTAACTACATCATGTTTTCAAAAAAAAGCTTCGTTTTATACTGCATCGTTACGTTTCCGTTGCTGCTGCGCTCAATGGTTCCGTCTTTGGCGTACAGGCAGCCATTCTGTGCATTTGATATCTGGCATCATCACAGTTTTTGATAATGGTTTGCAAAGTCACCAGAATTGACAGTCTAGCCTGAAGTAACCCTAATGTTCATGTCAGCAGGTGCGCCAGGCGAAAAATTCAAAACAAAATATGATCATTTCATGAGCGTTGCCCTTTTTCAAAGCCTTCTCCGCATACAGGGAATTTCTATGGGGCGATAAAGTCAGCTTCGAAAATTGGTGTCAGTACCCCTTTAGCAAACGGGCGATCGTAATTATCATTCACGGAAACATTTATCGACACGCAGAACGAAACGAGAAAGAAGAGGTGAACCCCAAGTACATCTGCCCGTTTGTGCGCCGGTACATGAGGAATTACGTCAAGAAGCTGAGCACCGAAAACGTGCGCAAGGAGCCTTTGATAACAACGGTAAGTAAACACCCAAGAGATATAGTCTAACCGACACATATCTAACCTGCAACAAACGAGTTTTAGTTAGACATATTGAAGAACTTCATGAACAACAAGTAATAAAATTATTTCGTTTTCAAACAAAATGTGTATTGCAGTTGGCTCCACAGCTACGCTTTGCGGTAATGTAAGAAACACGCCTTCACGACAATACGCGGTTTGTGTGTGTGTGTGTGTGTGTGTGTGTGTGTGTGTGTGTGTGTGTGTGTGTGTGTGTGTGTGTGTGTGTGTGTGTGTGTGTGTGTGTGTGTGTGTGTATCTGTGTGCGCGCGTGTATGTGCGTGCATGCGTCTGTGTTTGTTTGGGCGTGCATGCATGTGCGTATGCGTCTGTTTGTGTGCGTTTCCGCAGTTTGTAATTGGGGATGCGAGATGATATGCATGAGCGGGCTATAGACGAGAAAACAGGTATTGATATAAATCGCGGCACAAAATTTTCAGCTGTGTTTACTAGACGAGCACCGGAAGCAGGTGCTTCGCCTTTGCCCTAATATATTCCTTGTTTTTCAATATGATAATCGGCGTGATTAGTGTGCTGTACGCAGCGGCAAAGTCAGATTTCTGGTCGCAACGTTCGGCAGTACTGATTGTCATCAGCCTTTCGGTGAACAGGAGGCGCTTCAGTTTTACGAAAGACCTCGCGTTAGCAAAATAAGTGGAGAAGCGAATGGTGCATGGATATAGAGGAGAGTGGATCCTTGAATCTGTGACGCACACCCACGGTGAGGGACTGGATAAGAACCGAGTTGCCTTCATATAAAAAATAATCATCGTCATCAACCTGACTACGCTCACTGCAGGGCAAAGGTCTCCCCCATGATCCGCCAATGAACCCGGTCGTGTGCTTTCTGCTTCCGCGTTATACCTGCGAGCTGTTTAATCTCATCGGCCCACGTAACTCTCTGTCTCCCCTTCGTTATTTCCCTTCTCTTGGAATCCAGCCAGTTACTCTTAATGACCAGCGGTTGCCCTGCTTACGTGCTAAGTGCCCGGCACATGTCCATTTTCATTTCTTGATTTCAAATATAACATCCTTAACCCCGAATCATTCCCTGGCCCACTCTTCTGTCTTGTTGTCTCTTAAGGTTACACTAATCACTTTCCTTTCTATTGCTCGCTGCGTTGTCCTCAATTTGAGCTGACCCTTTTTTGTAAGCCTCCAGGTTTCTGCTTCAAATGTAAGTACCGGCAAGATGCAGCTGTTATTAACCTTCATCTTGAAGGTTAGTGATAGATTACGATTAATAAGTTGGGAATGCTTGCCGAATGGGATTCAACCATTTCCTTCTTTCTTGTACTTATTTCACTCTCATGGTTTGACTTGGTAGTTACTACCTGTACTAAGTATACATATGCCTTTACAACTTTCAGCGTCTCTCCATATATCATAAAGTGCTGTTTTTTGCCGAGAGTGTTGCGCATAACTATATATTTGTGCATATTACTTTCAGACCTACCATTCTGCTTTTCATGTCCAGTTCATAATCATGAGCTGTATTTCGGCCCCTGAGTTACTCATCAATGCAATGTCATCAGCGAATCACAGGTTACTAAGATACTCTCCATTAACTCTTATCCCTAACTCTGATAGCTGATAGGTTGTCAGGTGCTAAGGTGCTAAGGTGATAGGTGTCAGGTGCTTATACAGTGCTACGAAAGTGCAACAGACCACCATATTCAGAGATAGCGCAGCAGCCTAGCATGCAATGACAAAATTCGGTTTGAATGCAGATGCCGTACCCTCCAACCGTGCATTCACTTGAAACGCGGGAGAAAGGAATTGTTAAAAAAAGAGGTCTGGGGTGCGGCCTAGCTGGCGACCACCTGACGGCAATGCACTCCTTCATCAGAGCAGGATTGGCAACCCTAGTGCAGTACTTGGCCACTACCCCTTTATGAACGTACCAATTAACCCTTAGCCCACAGTCTCCAGCACCTGCGAAGAACTGTCCAAGGCGGCGGTCAGACCTGCGACGCAGCGGAGGGTGCGAAGAATCTCCGGGTCCGGAAAGCTCGCTTTCAGAATCTCAACTTGGCTACGTTCAGCGCTTGAAAGCTATCTAGGAAGGCTAGTCTAGCTGTGCTATTCAAGAAATTAGAGGGTGTTAAATAGGTTTCAAAGGGCTCAGTGAAGTTACGAGGACACGCAAGGCTTCACATTGTCAAACAACGGACACGTCGTACGATACGGTGAATTAGTGGACAGAAAAGAACAAGAAAATCACTGGCAACATAGAGGAATACTACGGAATCAGTGAGAGGGTGGCAAGAATCATAATTAGGTTTAACAAAGGTACACGATGAAGGTGGTAAAGGCCGACACGTCCACATCGAGCCATGATTATCATTTGGTGGAACGCTTCTATGAACACGTAGAGTCAGCCAATAATAAAGTAAAGACACAATATACTGTTCTGATGGTCGACTTTAATGCCAAAGTAGGCACAAAAACTGCCTGGAGCCCATGCGGTGGGCGAATATGGCATCGGTTCTCAAAAGGCCAGAGGGGAGTTATTAGTAGAGTTCGCAGAACGCGTTAATTTACGGACCTTGAATACCTTCTTCAGAAAACGGGCTAACTATAGGTGGACGTGGTCAAGCTCTAATCGTGAAACTAAAAATGACATAGACTTCATCTGATGTGCACCCCCAGGCATTGTACTGGATGTAGAATTAGTTGACAGGATCCGATGCAGGGACTGTAGAATGGTAAGAGTTCGTATTCACCTAGATTTAAAAAAAGCAAAGATAAAAACTTTTACGCAAGAAGCCAATTCATGGACAAGTGGTGAGAGTTAAGGCACGGGAATTCAGAGCAAAGCTTCATAATCCACTCGAGGCACTAAACGAAGTAACTGACGTTAGCGTTGACGCAATTAACGATCATCTCACTAATAACATCAAGGAGTGTGCAATGAAAGTCGGTGACACAGTCACTAGACAGGACACTGGAAATGCAGGTGACGAAAAATCTCGTCAACAGATGACAAGTCGTGAAGACCTCAGATGCAACTGACAAAATGGAGATAGATGAGGTTTCAAAGTTATTAAATAGGCTTAAGGTAGCCGACATCAGAAGGTATAACGTGGAGAGAATTGAGCAGTTTGTAAAAAAACGGTAGAAGCCTAAAAGCTGTGAAGGAAAGCTTGTGCATAGGCAAAAATCGGATGTATGCAATAAAGGACAAGGAAGGCAGTGTTATAACCAAAATGAATAGGGTAGTTGAGGTGGTGTAGGAGTTTTACAGATCGACGTACAGAAGCCGAAACAACGAGGATTATATCGTAAGAAGCAATAATATCTCGGAGGAATTCAACATCTTACCAATAACAATAGGGGAAGTAATGAAAGCACTAGAAGGAATGCAAAGAGGTAAAGCCACTGATGAGTATAAGGAAATAACGGATTTGCTGAAAGATGGCAGAAAAATCGTGTTAGAAAAACTGGACACCTTATGTACTAAGTGTCTCTTGACGGGAAGGGTACTAGAATCTTAGAAGAACGCCGACATTGTCGTAAATCAGAAGGAAGGAGACGTCAAGGACTTGAAAAATTACAGGCCGATCAGCCTACTGTCCGTTCGTCTACAAACTATTTATAAAATTAATAGCTAATAAATTCAAGATGACATAAGACAATAAATTCAAGATGACATAAGACTTCAATCAAACAAAGGACCAAACAATATTTCGTACAGCCTATTCCACAATAGACCGTATTCATACTATCGATGATGTAATCGAGCAATGCGTGGAATACAAACAACCCCTATACATAGCCTTCAAATATTACGAGAAAGCGTTTGACTCAGTCGAGGGATAAGCAGTAGTGCAGGCACTGTAGAATCAGGCCATCGATGAACCCTACATAAGCATACTGAAAAAAAATCTACAGTAGATTCCCATCAACCATAGTTCTCCGTAAAGAAAATGACAGAATACCAATAAATAAGGGTGTAAGGCCTGAAGATACGATCTCTCCAATGCTATTCGCAGGTGGTTTTCAGGGCCCTAGATTGGATAATTACAATGCCCTTATTTAAAAAAGGGTAGACTTGTTCTAATTGATAATAAATTACGCAGCTCTAGCGACAAAGACGATAAGAACACAAAGTGCAAAAGATATCTTCGTCTATAGCGCTGCGTCGATCATGCAAGCATTCCAACTAGCCCAACTTTCAATCCGATGGAGGCGGAAATGTTGTAGGCCCGTGTGCTCAGATTTGGGCGCACGTTAAAGAACCCCAGGTGGTCGAAATTTCCGGAGCCCTCCACTACGGCGTCTCTCATAATCATATAGTGGTTTTGGGACGTTAAACCCCACATATCAATCAATCAATAGCCCAACTTTCAATTCTACTGAAGCGAACGGTAACCTCGCATGACGGACAGGTTGCGCCACGTCGAGTAATCACGGGGGAAACCACGTCATGGCATGCGGTGACTTCTGCTCGTTCTTCATGATGCCCTCCATATTATAACAGTCGCTTTGCAAAATGCAGGTGCAAAAGCTCCATGTCGTGAAAGAAGTCCAACTTCTCGGGAAGTTCGTGTTTCTCGATGTTCAATATATTGAGGGTTCCTTCCAGCTGCTTTCGTTCGTTGCAGCCGTAGATTCTCTTGCGCGTTGACGTTAAATCCTCAGCAACTTGGAAAATTGTTCGATGTAAAGTATAATTCCATTTAACCGAGTTGAATATAGCCGGGTTCGACCGCATTACCGCGGATGATATTAACTGACGTAGACGTACAGTTTCGGTCTTGTTATTCCTGGCGGGTGGTATTTAAGTTTGAATTCTTATCTCAGTCTTATTTTCGTTTTTAGCCAGTTATGTATTTTGGGTGCGCGGAGTGTTCTTTAAAAACTAAAGCCAGACATATTCCACATGATTTCTTAATTAGGCAGTTCCCGTCGAAGTAAATATTTCACAACGTGTGCCCGAAGGTCTCAGTGCTTTTAAAGACAATAAACTACCAATCAAGTTCACGTGTCTTTCCATATTCACACCTATATATTATAGAAGTGAGAATTAAACATTTATGGATGAAATAACGAATAGAAAAATAAGAAGCATGCCCAGCAATCTGGGACATTGTCAGTGCGGCAAAGCCGACTTCAAGGGCAAGTGCTGTGCGTCAGAATATGGGGAGTGTTCTTCTAAAAATGATTACTGAGCAATCCCTCGTTTTTCGCTAATTGCATTTCAGACACCTAATACTTACAACCTCTTTATCCTTGACGACACAATGATTTTCACTTGGCCGACTGGATTTTTTTCCCGAGTCTATTGTAAATGTATGGGGTGATTTTTGAGAAGCTAATTGTAGCGAAACAGTAAAATCTTTGCTAATTTCACTCCAGCGGCATGCATGGTGTAACACCCTTTTTTGTGTTTGCAATGTCGTGGGACTACGCTGGGTGGATCTTTTTTCCTGAAGAGCTTTACCAAATCAATAGTGCAGGAAAGCAGCATTACAGGTGTAAAACAATCTTCTGTCGTTAAAATCGATGAGAAAGTGGACGTTGATCGTGAGTTAAACCTCAGCAAAAGTCTGCAGATGTGATGTACATTATGTCTATGAAATATCACGAATTTCATAAGAGTAATAAATAATTATCACTAATGTATCTATTCAATTCAAACTGATGGGGGAATGCTCTAAATGTATAAGCACATATGCAGTACAACACAGGTAGTGTTTCAATGTGAACAGTTACGATAAGGTGGCAGATAGCAATTTAATACCATTGGTTTGTACTGTTTATTGTTCTCATAAGGAAGAGTTCGGGTTAGTTACATTCATTAATTATATGTTATGTATGTGTTGAGTGATGTCATATGAAAAGTATCCGCAATTGCCTACAGATTTGAAAGTATCAAATTTCGAAATTTATGCGGCATGACATGACTGCATGAAGAATATAAACGAGAGGTGCTAATATGAAACTCACGACACACATATCATGAACGGTATGATGTACAAGCTACATTATTAGCGCTCTCGGGGCCGTTTCTTAGTTTAAGGTAAGCTAAAGATAGTGAGGCGTGGCAAGAGTTTATGACCAACTTAAAAATTGCCCGCAGCTTCCCTCGGGGGAACACTGAGGAGGATGCGGAGCATATAATTGGTTAACGGGGTGTTAAAGTGCGACTTACTTGGGTCGATGGCTAAATTGGTTAACGTGGTTGTGAATTGGGTGTTAAATTGCGACTTACTTGGGTCGATGGCTAAATTGGTTAACGTGGTTGTAGGAGGGGGTGTTAAATGAGTGAACACGTACACACGTATGCGAAAGCACGGCGCTGGTCGAAGGGACGTCGATCATTGTGTTTGTGGATTCGTTGGAATTCATTTCACCGTGACCTTGGACGTCGACGCGCCGTACAAACCAACCGACGAGCGGCAACTGAGCGAGCGAGCGCCGACCTTGAGTAAGTATACAGCGCGACGGCGCATGCACTGTCAGCTGTTGAATGTTCTCGAAGGAGAAGCGCGCGCGCGGCACAGATGGCGACGGCGCGACGGCGCATGCGCTGTCAGCTGTCGAATGTTCTCGAAGGAGAAGCGCGCGCGGCACAGATGGTGGGCGACGGCGCGACGGCGCATGCGCGCGCGTCAGCTGTCGAATGTTCGAGAAGCGGTACGGACGGCGCGGACGGCGCGGACGGCGCACTACAAGGCGCGAGTATAAGATGCTTCCGCATCTAAAAGCAGGTGTTAGAAATTATGGCATGTATGCCATTTATGGCATATGTATGGTGCGCTAGCGGCCGTTTCATTCACTGGATATATACTAAAGTTGGCACTATGTAATTTTACTGTGTGACAAATATAGATGAAAAGTATTAACATAAAATTCATCACAAGTATTTCATGTATGACATGACTTACGTTATACGCTCACGGCACGCTTGCAGCTGTTTCGTTTCGTGGATATACACCAAATTTGTTATGGCAAGACATGACTGCATGATGAACATAAATAATGAATCTTATGAAGGTTCGCTTAATTATGAAGATTCTCTATACAGTAATGTCACGTCATACCAATTTTTGTATATATCTAGCAAACAAAGCGGCTGCAAGCACGCCATGAACGTGGCATGCAAATCATGCCGTACATGACATCCGCGCCGTAATTTGCATGTACGGATTCATTATTTGCGTTCGTCAAGAATTTAGGTGCATTTCAAACAAAAAAACACTTCCAAGCAGTACCGCCGATTCGATAACTGCCTGGGCATTGTTTGTAAGTGTTGGAACACCTTACGCTTTTACACCAGTTTCCACTGAATAGTTGGCCTGACTCGGTCTGACACCGCACAACCTTGTAGAGTACTCCGTTTTCTACGGCGTGGATGAACTAGTCTTTTCTTTCCTTACCATATGAATGCTCTAAATTCATGAATTCACGCTTGTAACACCTGGCATTTGCTTGTACTCTTCGACTGCAGACCGGAGCTTCACCAATTGAACTCAAACGGCTGATGCCAGAGAATCAGTAAAGATGAATGGAAGATTACTGAATGCATCACCATTCGTGACCCGATTGTCTGCCAGCATCGAAAACAACGAACATCTCTTCATCTGACTCCACTATGACGACCAGGACACAGAACGTTAGATCAGTGGGATTCAGGATTGCTCACCGTGAAGTTGAAAAGTTGGAACATGTCTATGCGCGTCACAATATCAGAAAGTGTCATACGTGCATTGCATTTACAGTGCTGCATAAAGTCGACGTACTTCAGTGCACTACCGCACTTGTGTGCAGTGTGCATCTCAGGAAGAAGGGGCATGCTCCTTCCTTCCTTCCTTCCTTCCTTCCTTCCTTCCTTCCTTCCTTCCTTCCTTCCTTCCTTCCTTCCTTCCTTCCTTCCTTCCTTCCTTCCTTCCTTCCTTCCTTCCTTCCTTCTTTCTTTCTTTCTTTCTTTTACACACACTTCTTTTCCCTCTGTCTCGTCATATGTTAGGTGTTTCGTTTGTCTTTGCTTCATAGGTGGTTTTTTAAGTTAGGTATTCGGTTTTGTTAGTGTCACCAATAGTGCACATTTACTGAAGCCTGCAGCTGTTCGTGAGCACTTTTGAAGTCTCAATGACTCAGTGAATGAAAGCAAGAAAAGAAAAAAAGGCTTCAAATTTACACACATACACAGGAGGAGAAGTAAGGTAAAAAAGAGGAGGGAGTCATGTTATTCTAAAAAGCATCTGCTTGATTACTATACACTGAGAGATTTACAGACAGGAAAATAAAAATGTTCTAACAGAACTACCTAAAACCTTGTATGTAGCCAATCAATGCCATACGGGTGTGTTAGCTATCAAAGTATTAAATGGGGCCTCATACTTGTACCTTACGCGCCCATACAAGTACGTCGTCATTATAGTTTCAGGATGTGGATGGTGGCACTTAGCCGAACATTAGGCTTCCATCACAAGCTAAAAATACATATATCAATTGTTATTAGACATCTTGGGTCCTAACTGATGAATATTCCTATTATTAAAGAAGGAATAACTTGGGTACCCTACCCTCATTGCTATGCCATTGGTGCTACTGCATTTACAGTTTTTTTTGTGCTTTAATTGACTTGCATTGGAGAGTTTGTGGCTTTAACATCTCGGCTACTTTTTTACTAAACGTTCAGCGGCGAAAAAAAGTGTTTACATACAGTAAAATATCAACAAATAAAGAAAAAGGTCACAGTTTCGCCCCAAGGGCGAAGTGACGAATGTGTTAACAAGATATTGGAATGCCAGGTAAAGAACCGCAAGCAACTCGAAACGTGGAGCGTGCAGCAAAAGTACAAAGGATACACATAAAGAACACACACAGGACAAGCGCAAACTAAGAACGTTCGCAGCTCGACATTTAAAGTGCGTTGCTCAAACCCTAAGCAGTATGCACGAAACGTACGCACAGGTATACGAGAGTGAACTAACAGCTGTCAAAGTTCCTAATTCAATTCTAATTCAGTTTAGTCAAAGTTCTAATTCAGTTTATTTGAACAGCAGGCTCCTTTTGCAAACAGGACAGCTGAAACGGCCGAAGTGACCTTCATGCACTCTGAAACATCAACGCAACCTCTCAGGTGAAAGCACTACACGTACGAACCACCCCGATGACTAAATTTATACCCTTTCCCACTTGAAGAAGGCATGTGGGAATGCGATGCAGCGCTGATGCTTACTTGCGTTTCCATTTGTTATTTCCATTCGTATTTTTCCGTGCTATTTTCATTTGCGTGTGGAGTTGTGTACCGCTTATGTTACTCCCCTCATATTTGTGTGTACTACCACGTGTGTATCACCAAGTAAACTCCCAGCGCTACTATGTAAGTGCAACGGTGTGAGCACGCGCAACATTACATACGGGTGCACATTACATACGGGTGGATTACATACGGCTGCAGCTGCGATGGAGATATAGACGGGACAATAAAGAATGTTTGCTCTCTGTGCTCTTGAGCATTGCGAGCGGTGGAGAGAGTAAAGTAAGAGATATGACAGGCGGCAAGCAGCGTGCGTGCACTGCGAGGGTAAGCGTGACCTACTTGGCACCACCCCATCACCTGTGGCCAGGAAAGTGCGGTGTGGACGGAAGGACAGCGTTACACAGGCCAGTCATAGAGCTGCTTCGCATCTAATAGGTGTGCGCACATGCCTGTCCACTCATGTGCGCTCCCGTGTACATTGCACGGGTGAGACGAGCGCTAACATTGCAACGAGCGCGGCGCTGACCTCTAAAGTGCGGCCTTTACGCCATGTCACTGGCAATGCAGAAAACACGCTGAAAAGCTCCCGAGATTGGCGTGCCATCAGCGTTATGCATACATAGTTCGCCGTTGGTACAGCAGTCTAGTGACGCGCGCTGTGAAGCGACGAGTAGCCCATCCTAGCGCGCCCCGCCACAGTGGTATATAAGGCTAACGTACTCGGCTGCTGATCCGCAGGTTGCGAGATCAAATCCCGGCCAAGGTAGATACAACTGGTAGCGAAGGCTCCATGGAAGCCTATACGTTAAAGAAAATTGCGGCTGATGAGGTGCTCATGCATACAGTTACTGTTTATTTTATCTAGTTACAGCACATTCTAAAGATAGCATATACAGTAAATCTACTTATGCATGGGGCTTAACGTCATTTTTGTTTGGGGGGAACACTTCCGGCGGAACTAAAAATAAAGCAAACGTGACGGAGTAGCTAATAAACAAGTGACGTTATTTTGTGTGCACTAGTACAAAATTTGATCTCAAATTAATTTTGATAGGCCCTTGATTACTAAGGACTAACGCTAAGGCGATCGCCGGCGACTGCTCCACGAGTGCGCTTCAAGTCAACGCCAGCTAATATGATACCAACACGTGACTAGATAGTAATGTTTAAGTGTGCTACTGTTTAACTTTCATTCAGCGTCTGTGGCATTTTACAGAGATGAATTAAATGAACCAACAGTGCACACCTGTCATATATATCTGCAGCGCTGCCTATTATCTTCGCACATATGCAGGTTCTTTGGCATGCACAGTTCATCTGTTCTTTAGTTTTAGCAGGAATAAATGACGCCTCGTCGCACGGAAATTCTGACATCTAAGATTTATTCAATGGTCACAATAACTCCTATGTCACAGCCAATGACGTCCACGCCGACACCTAAGCTGGAATTTCTGCGAAAGAAGCTTTTTACTGGTGTTGACAAAAGAATAATGATTACATTACTTGGAAAACTTCAGGTACAAATATTTACACCGTTAGCCTAAATCTTTACTAAACCGGTAAACGATGGCTGCTAATCCGTACTGTCAACAGCAAAAGTTTGCAGGATGTGCAGCGCGTAACGAAGCGCCGCATGCTGTGCCGCGGCGTGGTGTCGAAGCTACCGTGCTTCGTACCTGAATCTAATCTTCAAAGCCGTAGCAGATAACCTCAACACCATGGTGCACGTCACGGTAGCCGGCCCAGCAATGCTGTTTCTCGCCGCTCAGCCACGCACTCCTCATCCTACGAACTTTTGCTGTTGGCAGCACATAAAGGGATTCGTATAAGAGGTACTCACAGAACAGGTATCTGTAAAAAGTACCTCGATTAATAGAAGTGCAAGACTAATCCTAGTGGAACAACAAATGCAACCGGAAAATTACTGCAGATTCATGAAGTGATTGCTGATGATGAAGCGAAGCTAGGTCTTAAGGTCTATATTGTCTACGTTGATTTCACCGGCTGTTATAAAGGACAGGCAGATGGACTGACGGGTGCTAGGACGGACAGATGAACGGATGGGCAGACAGATGTGCGGATAGAGTAGGGTCTATTTTAAATCTATGTGAGTGCTATAAACGTCATATTTATACGGGATATGTAACGCCTGCGTTCCGGTTAGACGAAATGCTACGACAACGACGGCGTCAACGCACATCGTGGGAGCCTTAGGAGCTTCGCTCCTGAAAGTAAAGCCACTGCTATGTACGTGTTTGTTCGTTTCTCATGCGCGATTTCGGGCTCAACCGGAGCTGCAGTCTATGCAGCCGGACTCATTAACTTTATGGACTCGCGGTGGTCATGTTTTTTCTTTTTTACCTTTTTGCTGATAACGAATAGACATTCCGATAAGACACCATCAGCGCTGGCAGGTTGCCATATGGCGTCATTCTTTTTATGCCCTCACTTGGTCTGGCTACCTAACACATTTCGCCGCGAACGCGATGAGCCTTTGTTCATCTTCTTCACTTGCTGAAAAAAAAAGCGAATGAAGGCTTGGAGGTTTTCCTGGTAAGATCCCTTGGCAATGGCTACTCCGCTCCACTTGGTTGTTAGGAGTAATATATTTAGACAACAAAAAAATAGCTACGCAGGGTGTTACGTTTTTCTCAGATAGTATACCGTCGTTTTCACACACAGGCTTCATGCCGATGCGAGAATCCTTTGCCGCAAATGCAATGACAATAACGGAACTAAGTAGATAAAGCTCAATATTTACGTTTTTCATTATTCCTTGGGGCTGTTCTACACGTTACAAAGTTGTAGTGCGTGCCGGTTCACGTCATGTACGCTTTCATAAAAATCGTGAAAGATGCCCGCATTTCGAGATATTCAACGAATTTCAAAGGCCTAATCTAAACAGATCTCGCGCGGCTAGCAGAATTAAGCACACCCTCCACGCTTCGTGAGTGCCGAAACTAAAAACACGGGGTAGATGCGGGTATGATGGTTGCTTCGGTCACGACTGTTGGAGCTCTCAGTTTCATTTTAACAGAAGCAGGATCAGGTCCTGCCGTGGTGGTCTAGTGGCTGCTGACCCGCAGGTTGTGGGATAAACTCCGGCTACGGTGGCTGCCTTTTCGATGGAGACGAAAATGCTGTAGGCCCATGGGCTCAGATTTGGGTGCACGTTAAAGATCCCCAGTTGGACGAAATTTCCGGAGACTCCCACTATGGCGTCTCTCATAAAAAGCGGTGGTTTTATGACGTTTAACCCCACATATAAATCAATCGATTCACCATGTCGGGATTATGAGGGGGTAAAGTTCACCCTGCGTGATATCCAAACCAAGGTCTACGGTTCATGCCGCGCCAACAAAAGCAAATTTGGGAAAACAGAAAGGTTTCCGCAGTACAGTGTCAGGGGAAAACGCCATCGCGCGCAAGAGTCGACCATGAGCGACCCCTTCTATGGTCCAGGAAAAGAGCAACCCCAGAGCCATTGTTTCGCCGCAGAAACACTGGCGCCACATCTCGCATTGCGGTGCAATTGCACCTATAGTTCGCCTTGACCTGCGTTTTGCAAGGAGAGTCGGTTTGCAGGACGCCTGAGCACCATGCGGTGGAAACAAAATATCGGGAGTCGTGAGCATCATAACAATTATGAGCCGGGAAGGACTTAGCGAGTCGCTCACGAGTGCTGTTTGAACTGTATGCACACAAACTTCAAGAGCGGATCAAGACCTCCCAGCAGTGGCATAGCCTGAAAGTGACCCACCAAACCATGCCCCTCTCCACTTCCCGAAAAACATTTTTGCCACCGCTTCTGTCAACAAGGTATGAGGTATGCGCGGCAGAAGCGGTTCTCTGCTTGCACAGAAGCGTCGGATGTTGGTCGATACCACATGGTTGTGGTGGATCAAAGCGCCATCAGATATTAATACTTATTAACCACTGAGAGCATGGTTGGAGTCTTTTTTCGCCCACTTAAGAAAGATTACAGGACTCTAAAGCTTCGCCTTTAGGAGTTGAACGCGAAAGCGATACCCTGTTTCTGGTGCGTACTTCAAGCACTTAGGGCATGAAACATTTGCGAACTTGCTATGCACCCACTACGTGGCCTTAAGGAAACAGGTGCAGTAGTGTGTGTGCCTTTTTGGTGGGCACCAGCTTTCAACCACGGAGCCATTGTAATAGTCACATATTCGGACTCTTGTTGGCCATGGACCCTTGTGCCACGAATTGTTACTCCAATATTTCATGTTGCATTGTGAAGCATGTATACTGCATACGCGTGTGGTTGTGGAGCATTAAAGCTACTTTCACTGCATTTCCAAGCACATGAAGGTTTTATCGCTGTTTTCACAAGCAGATGCGTAGCCCTCTGGTAGAACATTCGTTTTCATACAAATGATCCGGACTTGATCCCCCCTTAGAGCCAAACAACCCAGGTTCGGTCCCCACTCTGCTCCAGGCTTTTTTATTATTTATTTATTTTATTTGCATCATTCTCGAGTATCCGGTCACGCATAAAATGGCGATTTTTCACTACCAACCAACGACTCCGACGCTGGAATTACTGTGAAACGAGCTCTTTAACGCGATCGCTTTAATAATGGAGACGACCCTGTAGTCACGGGCTTAGATTTCTTAGTGACACGCAGGCGTACCTGTGGCCTGGGGTGTTTCTTGGGTTAACTTTTATTTCTTCGCACTGGTGGAGTTATTTCAGGCACCACGGGGAAAGACACACGTGGTTCAGACGTCCTTCATAATATGCCGCAATGATCACAAAAAACAAAAAAAAACAGACGGCCATATAGCTTCTCTGAAGAAAACCGTCTGCACTTTCAATAAAGCCAATCAGTTATTTTCGCCAATTATGCTGACAAATAAGTCGTGCTTATTGGGAAGTATGCTCCAGTACTGCGTGTATCCAGTGCATGGGAGCAGTTTAGGGTGTTGGGAGATTGTTTCAATTTTCTCACAATTTTTCACTTTTCTGTCGTATTTTATATATACATGCACACATAAAAAGCACGCATGAACATGCATAAAGATTGGTGAGCCCTACACCTGAATAAAAACTCTCTGGCTGCGCCCCTGGTCCAGTATAACACTTAATGGGAATCATTACCATCTATTTAAAACAATAATTTAAACATTACCATCTACTTAAAACAAAAATTTAAAACAACAATTTCCTAAATTTTTAGAAAATAGGAAATAAGTTTTCGACCAGAAGTGCTTGAAAGAGGAGCAGGTATGTCCCTCATTGCTCGAGTCAATGAAAACCGGTGGATCGCACATCAGCACTGGATGTCGCATCCCGTACCTGTTTCACTGGAAGCAGACGTTCCACCATTTTGCCGTCACTCTAGTACCACCAACAAGACGACACATTGCCCTGTCGCACGTCGATGTTCAGGAATAAGGCTTGATTACGAAAGCTTTTCCGGTTTGTCCATCCCATTTCTTCTAGCGCAGCCGCCCATCTTAGAAATTCCTGTTGAGTGGCGGCTCACTTGCCTGACAAGACCGCATATTCCACGGTGAGAAGAGCTGTAAAGTAGACGGAAGACGGTAGTGATGGAGTTGTGAAAGCAAGTTGTGAACTCGACAGCTGGAGAATGTACAAGGCTTAAGAGAAAGGTGTCTCGTTCTCGGCTCATATGAACTTGACCTCGAAGTTGTGAAACCCGCAGTGCATGAGGAAACCGCGTTCGCTATCCCGGCTCGCTCACTTTATCGTAAATGTCGGTGCGACCAGTTTTCATTCATTGACAAAACATCAATCTGCACGTTCTATTAAATGGACATTAACGGGCAAAACGAATTATCACCTATTAGTACTGTGCGATTTCACCATCTCGAAAACATTACTCTTGTAACAAGATTGATTGTTGGCCTAGTTGGTAGTTGCTTAATGACATATTTCGGCCGCAAATATCACAAACACAGAGCGAAGGAACACACATCGACAAGCACACGGGGCACTTCCAACTAAAGCAGGCCGAGTGCAAACCCAGACAACAACATACAGACATGCGCATTCTTCACACAGCCTTACGCTATACAGCTATCGAGCAATCTCTTCTCCGATACGTACAACGTCACACACTTTTCACCTTTCTTTTTAATGTATTAGGCTTCCATCAACTCACGCGCAGTTGTATACCTACTCCTACCTAGAATATCTAACTCTTTAAAACGTGGTGCACCACCGCAGGCTTTGCAGTGCATTCGCAAATGCGCCAAGCCGTCCTTCATTACATTTAATTAATTATCCCTAACCCATTCATCAATACAGCGCCAAGTGGTCCCGACGTACGAGTTGCCACAAGAAAGGGGAATTTCATAAACCACGCCTTCGGCACATTTCCCGTACGTCGTGCTATGTTTTTTGCCGTATCCCTGACGGCTCGCCTCCTCCCGAGCAGTTCTAGGGTACATAAGTGAGCCAGTTTATGGGCGCGGAAATGGCGACAGGTACCCCATATATGCCTCCTACTTTTCTCAGGCTGTGGGAGACCTCATGAACATAACGAATTACTGCAGGTCTTACGGTTTGAGTATCTTGTTTCTCAGTGGCAGCTCTAGTATACGCTAACTGTTCGCTCTCCACAAAAGTGCTTCGGAGGCAGCTGTCAATGCATGGACGTATTTTCTTATGCACTGCAAAGCGTTTGGGTGTGCACTACGTTTTAAAAAGGTTAATATACTATAAGAGAAGGTATATAACTGCGCGTAAGTTGATTGAAGGCTACTGCATTAAACAGAAATGAGAAAGGTGTATCAGTGACACGTGGGGGATGATGTGCACATAGGAGAGGAAATTGTTTGATAGCCGGATAGCGTAAGGCTGTGTGAAGACTGCGCATGTCTGTGTGTTGTTGCTAAAATGGAAACTGAAGGTACTTTATAATTCGATCAAATTTCGTGTTTAGGAAGGACCGGCATTATTCTTGACGATGTAATAATTGTTTTCGTGGTTGTAGCAGCAGGAGCTTCAGTACAGACGAAATAAAAGCTTGCCTTGCTCCACCCCCCCGAGCGCGTTTAAAGTGTGGGCGCGGAAACATACGTCATCTTCGTTTCCTTCTGCCCAGAGCAAGTGTTCGCTCTTATCTTCAACCACGGCCTCCGTCACTAATTCATGACGTGCCGTTGCTGGAACTAATCGAAGAGGCCACACTTCAGCAATGCTGCTGTTGCAGATGACGCAGCATACCGAAAATGACGTCACCCCGTTCGCTCAGCGCCTCAAAAAGCCCGGCGGCCACAGCCACTGTTTTTTTCACCAAAAAGTGCTATTGCCGTTCGCTTTTGAAAACTCTCCCATCGCTCTTATAATTATTCAGGGATCAAACTGTTCTTACACGCTCCTAAGTCATGAAGTCTTTAAGAGAAGTGCTTCAGCTTCCCTTTAGGTCTCGATTTGCGCTTTGTTTACCTTAGTATGAAGTGCCGCGTGTGCTTACCATGACACGACGCTTACTGAGCGATGAAATACACGAAAATAAAATGCGGGCGGAGACGCCACCTTCAGATTGCCGCACCAAGAACCGTGACGTCACAGGTTTTGAAGACACCTATAGGATCCTACGTAACTTGTGACTGATGAAAATGAGAACTATTGTCAACTACGGTTGTCATAAAACTAGCACACGAAGTTTTACAACATTTAATTGAGCCAGTGTTGTGAAAATACGAAAAATACTTTTTTGAAAATTTCCACATCACGTGTGGAGAATACAGCGCGAAATTTGAAAATGAAGCTTCAACCACAATTTTCTCCGCTAATCATGAACATGTGATAGTGAGACATGATGTATTAGAGTTCTCATAGTACAGTTTGTCAATCTGTTAACCAAGTTATTGTTTCTCTGCAGTGTTCTGTTAAGGCCCAAGCCTTTCATGCTTCGCCAGGTTTATTTATTTGCAGCGGACTGTATTATATACCGGAAAATAATCAATAGTTAAGACGTAACATCATTACCAAATCATTTAAATATCGTAACTCAGTGGTGCAGCACGTGACACGTGGATCTGAAAGTTGCTAAGTGCAAAAGGATGCGCGTAACCAGGAGCAACGGTTACCTCTCCGTCAAACACCCAACAATACCCCACAATACCCTTCTTAACAAAACCCCACTGGAATCCACAGTTATTTATTGCTACCTTGGTGTTTACAAATGTATTAGCCTATGATAGAAAGATCACGTTCATTACCTAATAGCTAAATCGACTTATACTTCGGTTTACTTAAAAAAAAACTTTTGTCGCCTCTCTGAATCTGTTGTTTTATATCATCGTCAGTTAGAATACACCTCATATATCTGGGACCCTCATAGCTTCACACTAACACAGAGCATTGAGGCAGTATAAATTCACTCTGCTCGCTTTATTGAATCTAATTATAATCACAATGCATATGTCGCAAACACGAAAGCTGCTCTGCTTTACCTAGAAATCAGTAGAATGCAATCACGCGTTTGTCTTTTTTCCTCCGCCCTTCGTTTCTTGTTCGTGCATTTAGCTCCCAGGGAAGATTCCACGTTAGGACCTCAGAAGACCACGAACGAAAAATCGAGCCTGTGGTGCATGTATTTCCGGACTAATGCCCAAGGCGTCAAATCAAGTAAACAGAGTTCTGTGGAGATGAAATGAGCAAAAAAAGTTTCTTTATGCCCGTTATTCACTGGAGTACACAAAATGTGAGCCGACATCTTTTTGTTGGCGTCATGCTAATTGAAACAGCTTCGTCCCGTTATCCCGTAAATGAACTTACCCGACTCGGGTTTCACCCCACACGTTGTTCGTTTGTTTTGTTAATGCGTTTGCTAGCCGGTAGTTAGCAACAGCGCGTAATAGCGACACTCACAGCAAGGCACTGACCCTCAGCGCGAGCGGCACCCTTTTTGGAGATGGCCTACTAGAAAGCACTCATGCAACCCATTTCCAACTTCAAAGGCTTCGCTACAATTACCCTATGCACGAAAAGGGAGCCGCCTGGCGACCTAACAGCTTCTCACTATGAGCGTGTCCCAGTAGGCCTTCAGGCGCTCCACGTTGACAATGTCGCGCCCTCGACGGTGCATGCCCGAAGATTGTTCAATGGGTTCGATCAGGTAGTTGACCGTAAATGTGCGCTTGATGAGACAGTAGGGGCCTTCGTATTTGGGCAGCAGTTTTGAAGAGAAGCCAGCTACAGAGGCAGGAACCGAGAGCCACGCGAGCCTTCCCGGGAGGAACGTAGGCTCGGAAGTGGCGGAGCCATCACAAATACTCTTCTGACGCTCTTGCTCATTCGTCGTGGCTGTGTCCGAAATAGGCACACACTCTGATGGATCTGGCCTGTACGGGAGTATTGTTTCGATGGCATACGAGGGGTGCTTTCCGTACAGTTAAAAGAAAAGCGAAAAACCAGTAGTGACCTGGGGGTGGCGTTCTATAGGCGTAGGAGACGAAGGGAAGTATAGCGCCCAGACTCACACGGTCGGAAGTGACGTACATCTAAACCATGTCACCGAGTGAGCGGTTAGAGCGCTCGGTCAGTCCATTTGTCTGGGGATGTTACGCAGTAGTTTTGCGGAGGACAGAATGGTAATCCGTAAGAATGGCTTCGATGACTTCCGGCGGAAACACACGACTTCGATCGCTGAACAGCTCCTGGGTTGGACAATGACTCAATATGAATCGGTGCAGCAGGAATGGGGCAACATCACGCTCGCAGTAGCCGCAGGGAGGGCGGTGGTTTCGGCGTATCGCGTCAGATGGTCTACGGCGACAATGGCCCAGCGCTTATCAGTGGACGTTAGAGGACGTGGTTCATACAAATTAATACCCACGCACTCAAACGGATGGTCAGAGCAAGGTAACGGTTGTAAACTGACTGGCGACATGTGTACTCACGGTTTGCGGCGTTGGCGATCTATAGGCTGCAAGAGCGAATAAAATTCTGTGCGTAGCGGTACACCCCTGGCCAGAAAGAAGTAGGTGGTAAGTTTTGGATACACCAGAGTTCGCGCATTGTGGGTCGGAGTGGACGAACTAGCATATTTCTGACCTCAGACTGCGGGGTTCACGAGTAGCCACTGCCGGCCGTTGGCGTTGTCATTGCGTCAATGCAGGAGGCTGTCACGTATGGCGACATTGTGGGCTTGCCGACGGAAGGCGCGCGTATATGGTGTTGCGGATGGATCAGAGAGCAAATCTATCTGCGGGGTGATCCAATGACCTTTACGCTGTTCGGTAGTGATCATGTGAACATCGATTGCAGAAACAGCAATGTAAGGTACTGAGCAGGGCGCACTCTCGTCAGGCAAGAGGGAGTGCGAGAGGGCGTCAGCGTCAGCATGCTACCGTCAGTTGCAGTACATCACGTGGATGTCGTAGTCTTGCGAAACGAGCTCTTTAATGTTATCGCGCTAAAAAAAATATGAATGTCAAGGATGAAAAGCGGTTCAAATCTGGGCCCTATCCGCGCTATTCTAGTATTGTACCACTTAGCCTCGCTGGGACTCAAAAACAGCTGCGCATAAAAAAACCCCAAAGAAGCGTCATGTCGGGAACCGCACTGACATACGTAACATAAGATGGTTGAAACATAAAATAACAACCAGGCGTCACAGAATGCGAAATCTGTAACAAGGCGTCACACAAGATGGATTAAATTATGAGTAGGTCGTCGTATGCTTCAAACCAATTACGATGGACTTATCCATAATTATTCATCGTCATCACCTACCATGTCAAATAACGCTGGAGTGGTTATGTCACAAGCGTCCTTGCACTGTTAGCTTAAAAAAAATTGGCAGATCCCATCAACATACAGTGGGAATCGATGATATGCGAAGCACGAATGCGAGAGGTTGATATGCCACTTTAAAATCAGCACAACGTTACGAGGTGGAAGTAAATGATGCCTTATATGACTTCCGTGTCATGATTATCATGTTTGGATGCGTCGTTTACCTTCGTCATCTATTCACGTCACGTGATACCAAATGCAGTATATGTGGAGCTAGCGAAACGGCCGCGAGCACGCTGTGAGAGTGGTGTGTTGTCATGTTCTTGTCATGAAGCAATATACTTCAATGTAGCGTTGACGCGCGCGCACGCTGGGCACAGCGACGCTACGTTAGCAAAACGTGAGCACGCTATAGTCTGACGCCAGGCGTGACCGCGCTAAAAGCGTACGTCGCCGCGGCCTCACGGCAACCCGTCTGAAATGTGACCTGGGTACCGGGCCGATGCGTTACCCAGACAACACTGCGTCTCCCTTTTTTCGTGATGGAGGGACGCCGGATGCGCTGAAACGCACATGTGTCAAAGCAGTGCAGCACGGCGCGTGCCTGCAAGTATATGGCAGGACCGGCGCCTGGCGTGGCAACGCCGGCGTGACGCGACGGAATGAACGCCGGCGCGCACACGCACCACGTCACGTCGAAATGTTTTGGCGCCTTGACTGCGGCATCTAGTCATGTTCTCACACAGCACACATCTCATGATTATCAAGTTTGCACCAGTCACATACCTTCGCCATACATCAACGTCACGTAATGCCAAATTTGGCATGTGTGAAGCTAGCGAAAGGGCCGTGAGCGCATCATGAGTGTGGCATTTAGTCATGTTGATACACGACAAGCATGTCGTGATTATCATGTTTGTATATGTCATTAACCTATGTCGTCCGTTCACGTCGCGTAATACCGAGTTTGGTACATGTGAAGCTAGCAAAATGGCCGCGAAAGCATCATGTGCTTCACAAGTAGTCATGTTGTCACATGACACGCATCTCATGATTATCATGTTTGCACCAGTCACATATCTTCATCATCCATTCATGTACCGTAATACCAAATTTGGTATATGTGACGCTGGCGAAACGGCTGTGAGCGCATCATGAGCGTGGCATGTAGTTATGTTGTTACATGACACGCTTGTCATGAATTTCATGTTAGGATCAGTCGCTTGCGTTCGCTATGCAATTATATCATATCATACCATACCAGTCTTGCAACATGCCATGTGAACGAAACCACCGCAAGCGCAGCAAGACCATGAAATGAAAATTATGACTTTCATGACATACATATTATTATTTTCGTGTGGCTAAAGTCCTCGGCTGCTGACCCGCAGGTCGCGGGTTCGATTTCCGGCTGCGGTGGCTGCATTTCCGATGGAGGCGGAAATGTTGTAGGCCCGTGTACTCAGATTCGGGTGCACGTTAAAGAACCCCAGGTGGTCAAAATTTCCGGAGCCCTCCATTACGGCATCTCTCATAATCAAATAGTGGTTTTGGACGTTAAACCTTACATATCAATCAATCATGTTATTATTTTCGTGTTATCACTAGTCAAATATGTTCATCATACAGTCATGTTATGGTATACAAAGGTTGGTATCCATACCATTATCGAAACGGTCAGGGGATCTAGAAGTCATAGATAGATAGATAGATAGATAGATAGATAGATAGATAGATAGATAGATAGATAGATAGATAGATAGATAGATAGATAGATAGATAGATAGATAGATAGATAGATAGATAGATAGATAGATAGGCTCAATGTTACCGAAGTTCGCTAGCAAAGGCTTCGCATTTGAAAGAGTTTGCGAAAGGTTCTAGAGATGATGCTCTTGCCCCTTTCGCCGTGCCTTTGCTGCGCTTTATGCAAAGGCTGAAGTTTGATATGCGAAGAATTTTTTTTTTGCGTCCTGTAAGCACTTTTGACATCTATCTGCGCATCCGTCCGTCCGTCTATCTATCTATCTATCTATCTATCTATCTATCTATCTATCTATCTATCTATCTATCTATCTATCTATCTATCTATCTATCTATCTATCTATCTATCTATCTATCTATCTATCTATCTATCTATCTACGTCTGGGTGCTCTCGTGATCAGCCCCTTAACCTGTCTGGAACCATAATTACTAGAGAGACGGGGGGGTAACCCCCCCCCCGTCTCTCTATGATTTCCCGAATATGACGCGCTTGTCAAGACATGTATAGTGACACAATCTCGTCGCGTACGTCGCCGAACACTTCCCGCACGACAGTGGCACAAAACCATGGGCGGGTATGTGCCCCTGGTAAGCGGGTATGTGCCAAAGACTATTGACACTTAGTATCTACCTACGAACAGTGAGAGCATACATCGGTAATTTTAATGCGTGAGTGTTAATAAAGAGCAGGGATCGGCAGCATTGACCTGATGAACGCACAAAATGAATATCAATACCCCAGCAGGAATCAAACCTCACCATTGTGCATGTCAATCAAGTATTCTGCTACAAAGCCACGCCTGGTCTCTGAATAGGCCCTAATGTTCATAAAACGTCAGTTGTGAGTGTGGTGCAGGCTATCGAAGTGTCCAGGCCTACCATCCTCGCCAACACAAGCGCTTAGTATCAGCTTATGTTTTCTAGTGTTGCTAATAGTCATGTGGTATCATTGCGCAAGTGAAAAGATCTGGTTATATAATAAACATGTGTGACTGTTGAACATATGTCTGTGCGTGAAATATCTGAACATATATTAAGCACCATTTCATAACGCGTAGCTGAACAAAAATTTACAACATGGTCACCTTCCTTCTGCACGCTTCGCATAACGTCAATTTCACAAACACGTGAAATCTGCTGGACTTAAAAAAAGAGAAAAAAAAACCTGCTTGCCACAAAGAAATTCCAAGTTCAATCCTTACCGAATAAAAAAACAATGATTTTTGTCCTTTTTTTAAACTATCCTAACTTCTCGCCTAAGGACAACGCCAATATTTAGTTTAGATCCAGCGATGCTAGAACCTACACCGGAATATCCGCGAAACAAGATTTTTAACGCTATCGCAATAATATCTCTTTAGCTTCCTTTGATGCACTTACCTTTTTCGATTGTTCTTGTTTACCATTTAACTGTGGCTAACAGAAACTGTGCTTAATTGACAAAAAATTGAGTTGTTTGTTAGCAAAAACATTACTGCTGCCAACGAACCATTCAATTCTTGACCAGTCATCAACAGTTTTGAAACTTGCTATAAACTGTAGCAATGGTGTTACCACCTGACATTTTCCTTGAGCGTTCTCCTTATTTACAATCGCAGGGGTCTACAACGAAGCCGAGGCAATGCGCCGAAGTTTTCCATATCTTCTATTTTTTTATTTTCACACATACTCTCATACTTGCATAACATGCGGACTATTTTCGTGGTGTTAGATTTTGCATGTAGGTAGCGATGATGATGATGATGATGATGCCTCAAACATAGCTCATACCCACTCAGTGGGATCGGCCAAGAATTGATTGTATGAGTCAGTGAAGCATTTTCGGTACTACATATTCACCAGAGAAAAATAACGTATGTAAAACAAAGAGAGTGCAAAGATTGTTTTTCTCTCTTTCAGACCAGACATTATATTCGTTATCTTGACTACAAGTGAACGTATGCATTCCCGGCAAGTGAGTGAGTAAAAACTTTATTGAACATGTCCAGCGTCATTGAGCGGGGTGGGGCTACAAGCACCCCGGCCTAGGTGACGGCCTCGAGTCCTTGGACCCGGGCGGCATCCTGGGCTTTCCGGACGGCCCACAGTTGATCCCGGCAAGTCTTATTTTTTTTCGTCCACGCGTTTCAATTACATCGCGCCTGAGAGAACGACCGAAGCTGAAGGAGAAGAAGCGCTGAAGAAGTAACGTGGTTGTACGAGCGCGCCCCGTCAACCACTACGCGCCTCGGCAAGGACTCGACAATGCCGAGCAGCTTCCACTCGCCTTTCCCGTACCCTTCACCCTCATCGGCTCAGCAGCGTCGTGTGAACAGCCCACGCAAGCTCGCCGCCATGGTGATTTCGGGTCTGACCGTCGGGTTAGCCTGCATCTTCTTCCTCTGGGGCCTGTCTAACAAGATCAGGCAGTTTCAGTCGGGCGCTAACAGCGATGAACATAGGTCGACCAAAGATTCATTCTGCTGCCTCGCGTTTCTGGAGGGCCTGCGCGTAGACCGCGAACAAGACCCCTGCGAGGACTTCCAACAGTACGTGTGCACGCGCAAAGGGACCGCAAGCCAGAAGACCTCCTCGTTTCGTTGGAACTCTTGGAACGCCCGCGAGGCTCTGGCACACTCTCGCGACTACCCCGAGGCGCTTTCGGGCCAGATGCTCGACGTTCTACGATCACGGTGCGAAGCCTCGCTGCGCAGGGGGCCGTTGGAATTCGCTAAGGAAATGACGCTAGCCATATTTCACGCTGCCCAGCTGCAGCGTACCATGAATGCCGACCAACTTCTGCTCTTCATAGCGTTCCTCTCGCTCAGGCTACGCATCAAGACGCCGGTGGACATTACAGTCATTGACTCGCCTCACCCGACACTTCGAGTCGACGCTCCCATGAGAACGCTCGCCGCCTCTTTGGCGTCGTTCAACAGTACATGTCCTCAGTGCATCGATGGCGTGCTTCACGCTGTAGAAGATCACACGCAGAAATCGATACGGTTGAGTGAGTACTGGGCTTTTGAGGCAACTTTCGACGATCGGTTGAACAGCATAGTATCAAGCTGTAGCCCAAACATGTTCCGCGCGTCCAATGCTACGACGGCGTGGGACACGTTGTCCCGCCGCGTCTTCGAAACATCGGCGCCTATTCATGTTCGAATGGTCTGTGTCAGTTTACCCGAAAGGATCTTCGCAGTCTTCAAGCAGCTGGCCACGCGCGTCTCCACACCACTGCCACTGGCCTCGTTACTGACGCGTGCCGTCGCGTGCCTTTATCAAGACCTGGCCGCCATGAACAGTTCGGCGAGCACCACTCCCGACTCCAAGCATCAATGCTTGTTTGAGAAAAGCCTGCCGAACATATGGATTAACTATTACGCTGAGGTTATCGTCAATGCACCAAATAACCAGCTCGCGAGGGACATCTTTTTCAAGGTCACCAACGCCATCGAAGAAGCCGTGATCACTCTTCTAGCTCCGGGACAAGGCAAAGCATCGCTTAGTTACTTGCAGGGACTAAGTCCGTTTCTACCGTACAATGCCTTGCCGCGAAATCTCACTCCTCCGGCGCTGGTGAGCAACTTCAGTGCGCTTTTACTCCTAATCAAAGACTATGAGTTTCGACAGGCGAGTACTAGAAGACGACTGCACTTTCCCAGGTGGATATTTACAGGTGAAGCGGTGTACGTCTTGGAGCCATGGGTGGTCTTTACGCCGTGGTCCTACGCGCTCCTGGACGTGCTCAACCCCCGCAAACATCTGATGAATGCTCCTGTACTAGGCGTCCCTGCAGCCAAGGCCATTTGGCACTTCCTGCTAGACAAGAAAAGCGAACTGACTGCCACATTTTTGAAGAAGGAAAGCAGCCTTCTGTCTTGCCTTGTCGGTAAAACGGCTACACTGACGCAGCGCAGGGACATTCTAGAAGTCGCGCTGGCTCTTAGAACAGTCGTGAGTGCGACTAAAACCGACCGATGGGACAAGTCGTGGAACGTGTCGACCAACTGGCCGAGTGTCTCCGAGAGCCAGTTGTTTTTTCTCAGGCTTGGGGACTCCCTCTGCGACAGTGGAGATTCGAACCTGGTGAAGCTGCTCAATGTGGTTCTGCGACATGACGAAGCTTTCGCGGCAGCTTTCAAGTGCCCAGATAGAGGTGTCACCTCGAAACGGCCACAATGTTTTGATTCTGCGATGACAGGGATTTAAGAGACGACTTAATAAATAGCGGTAATTTATGCGTTTAATCATTTTTTTCTGGAGTGAACTGCGTAACATTGAGTTTTTGTATTTATTTTGTGGTATAAGTTCGCCTTCCTTAAAAAGAAGTGACCACGAAAATCTTGGCTACATAAAATGTATCCTTATGGCATTAGCAGTATGCTTGTCCTCGCGCTAAAGCAATGACTGATATGTTTGGAAAAGCGATTGATTGCTAAACGATGCAGGGAGTGTGCAATACGGGTATGATATTTTGTGAACTAGATCCCTTGTACGTGCAAGTAAAAAGACCTTTTTTAATCGATTTAGAGAAAGCCTTCATATCTTGGTGAATAAAAGCGAGGTACTTTGTGTGGTTTTCCTTCAATATGTGCCATAGAATCCCCGGTCTTCCGTGTCCACATTTGTTTCTCCTTTAACAAGTGTGCCATCTGGGCTTGACTGAACAACACCAAACATCGCCAAGAACATAAACCAGTATAACCACAGGGCAGCCACGCCACGAGCTGTCGCACTAATCGAGGTGAAGAGACACGTGTAGTGAATTCATCACTCGTCTTTCACCTAGCTCCATAGGTGCGCGCGTGCAGGGTAGAAAGAGGTCGGGAAGCTCGCGTCCATATCTTCTAAAAGGGGTTTCAATAACTGAGCTCAGTCTAACCAGTAATATCATCGTTTAATGTGCCGTGTATGGTTCGGGACATCTTTCACGGGTGTTAAAGACACCTCATAGTGGAAATCAAGGAGTGAACATAGGCAGGACATGCAGCGCGTTGGCAAAATAACCACTGGTCATTAACGCGCAATAGGCTGGATTCCAAGCAAAGACAAAAGCGCGAGGGCAAAAAAAAGTCAGGATTACGAAGTTAGCGGATAAAACGTTGCCACAACAAGCGCAAGACCGGGTTGATTAGCGGAACATAGAAGGATTATAGCCCTTCAGAGGGCATTGTCAGGATGATGAGGATGATGATGGTGTTGATATGGCGCGGCAGCCTTCTAACAATAATGACAGCCCACGATCCTTTGTGTTGCATTTCAAGAGCTACTTACTTCCCTCTTTACACACTGTTGGGGACAAATCACAAATAGGTGTGAAAAGTATGCCATCTCTTAATTTTCATTCTGGCACCCGTTGCGAACAAAAGCATTTGTTCTTCAAGAACGACTAAAAGGGGAAGGGGTGCTGGAATAAATTTCTCTCCTTCTTCAATGGAAAAACTTGCGCACTCCTTTGCGCCTGTGCTTTCTCTCCGTTTTGCAATGTCCGAGTGGTTCCTAACCACTTCTCATTTGTGATTCTAAGTCTTGCCATTTACCGACACATGTTTCCTTGTTGCGTAAGTCTCCATTATCCACCATTTGTCCCCAGGGAAATCGTTGAAACATTTGTTGATTGCCTGATGAAAAGAAAAAGTGCACGACACTCGTTGCTCGATATTCTCGCCAATGTTTGCTTATAAATTATTTTCACCTTTTTGCACAGAATATCACGGATACTGGGCGTTGAAGGCACGTGTTCAGTATCACATTGTGCAACAGCAGGAATAGATATAATAAAATGCATACTAATCCAGTGTTTGCTCACCTAGCACACTGGTAGGTGAGCAAGTGGTAAGTGAGCAGGTGAGCGGCAGGTGAGCATTCGCTCGCCTGCCGCACGAGGTTGCATTTGCTGCGCTCTCTCCTCGCGATTCCTGCGCTGAGCGGTATCACTGCCTGACGTAGAACTCAAGCTGCTTGCTGCGTAGAAGGCTTGTGCTCAATTCACACTCAAACTGCTTTTTAAACTTTTTTTTCTAGTTATCTAGAGTGTTCATTTATGGACAATCCTACTTTTTCGATCACAACCAACAACGCCGACACCAGAATTTCAGCTGTACAAGCTATTTTAACGTTATTGTGTTTATACCTGAAGTGCAGTATTCTGACTGTGTAATTGAAGACTGATGTAGAAAGTGCCATATCTAGGATCGTTTTCTTATACTCCTTCAATCATATAACCTGCCACTGCCGATGTTATATTCGTGAAATAAACTTAGCACTAATTAAAGATTAAACTTCTCAATTTATTTGGCCTCGAAATCATCCAGCCCTACATTCCAATTGAAAATCCAAATGTAACGTTAGTGTAACAAAGCGTTACATTTTTTAATGTAACTGCAACGACTTCTTTTTGCATTTAGGGAACTTGTGACGGGAACTTGTTCCAATAATGGGCATCACGGGAAATACCGCCACGGCCTGAAGGTTGGCTGGTTCGAGAAGAATTCCGTTTTTGTACACAACGTAACCTAGTTCTGTGAGCTGTCGTGCTGCAGTTTGTCACAAAACTGGCAGCCACTTTGCCCCTATAGTAGGGGCAAGTGACTGCCAGTTTTGTGACAAAATCCGGATCCGGATCCTTCTCAAAAACTGCAGGCGCGGTTTGCGCTGAGAATCGTGTGGTGTTTTGGGACGATAACAAAAACTTGGGAAATGGAACGTGGCATTGCCCCCCTCTGAAAAAAAAGGCATCGTCCCGATGCTTTAACTTAAGATGAAAGTACAATAATAATGCAGAAAAGTACAATGAATAAATTACGATACAACAATAATACAAAAAACACTGGTTCAGTTTGTTAACGCGCATGAAACAGCTTGAGGCGCGCGACATGGACGACTTCATGTCGCGATCGACGTCGTTGAGAGTTCGTGATGCCGTCGGGGACAGCCTCGTAATCAAGTGGGCCGAGACGTCGAACCACCCTGTACGGTCCGAAGTACCGTCGCAGAAGCTTTTCACTTAGTCCACGTCGGCGTATCGGCGTCCGCACCCAAACACGTTCACCGGGCTTGTATTCCACGAAGCGTCGTCGAAGGTTGTAACGGTGGCTGTCGGTCGTCTGTTGATTCTTGATACGGAGACGCGCAAGTTGTCGGGCTTCTTCGGCGCGTTGAAGGTACTCGCTCACATGGAGGTTTTCTATTAGGGCCTTAAGTTCCGGGTCGGCCCTCTGAAGTTCAGCTGCTGCTTCGTTCATGTACCGGACGCCCCCGTCAAGCCGTGTACCCAGCACCTCCACCAGATGTCACGGGGTCGTGACGTGGCCGAAGACAGGAGACTTCGTGTTGGGATTTAACTCTTTATTTGGGCGAACCTGTGCCCGGTAAACGGAAAGTCCAATTACAGCAGCAGTCTCGCACAGATAGCAGTCTCGGACTGATAGCGGCGAACGGAGCGTCGGCCTTCGATCAGGCCTTCACTAGAGTATGCGTCAACCATCTGGCATCCACACACGGCAATGTTATCTGATATGCTAGAATCGGTACAAAATAAAGCAGCTCGGTTTATCACCTCCTGTCATTCTCGCCACCAAAGCGTAACATGTCTTAAGCGTTCTCTGAACCTTCCATTGCTTGCTACGCGCAGAAAGTTGTCCCGCCTATGTTTTTTTCATAGCTTATATTATAGTGACACGTCATTTTCCCGATCATTCATTCACCCGGCTCCCTACGTTTCTGATCGCGTTGGTCATGCACATAAGGTCAATCCAATATATTCACGCACTAAGAAATACCAGTTTTCACCTCTGCTGTTATCCATTAACGAGTGGAACGCGCTGCCCTCAAACATCGTCGCTATCACAGATCCCTCCCTTTTCCAGTCTGCAGTACTAACTTACTTAGAAGTTGACAATACTTTGTAACCACCATTGACATTTAATGTGTAACGCATGCTTAGAGAATGTTTATTGCTATTTCTTGACATATGTTTCCTGTTATGGTGAGCTGCTTACTGTGTTTTTTGCTTAGTGTGTTATTAGTAATGTTGCTTGGGCTATCGGTCAGTTTGATTACTAGTATTACTCCGACATGTTGTTTTGTTAGTATGTTGGTATACCTCTTGTATGTATCCCCCCTTATGTAATGCCCTCTGGGCTCTTAAGGTATTTAAATAAATAAATAAATAAACAACTGACAAGCGGCGAAGCGCGTCGGCATTTATACTCTTGCCATCCAATGTTCTAGCGTTATCGCTGGCGGTGGCGTAGGTTCCAGAACAATCTGTACCGTTCGCACGGTGGGCGTGATCTTATCGAAATGATATACTACAGTCCGGATCCTTCTCGAAAACTGCAGGCGCGGTTTGCGCTGAGAATCGTGTGGTGTTTTGGGACGATAAAAAAACTTGGGAAATGGAACGTGGCAATATATACATGAAATCTAAACACCGCGTAATGTGCCTAGCTTAGAGAGGGCTATACTCCAGACATGTTTACTTAGATCGGAGCTTCATTGTCGCATACCCTTAAGAAGGCGTTGTCTCCAACAGCTCTTTTACCGTGAGATAGCTTTATTATTCATGTCGCATTATTATTCGTGTTCTAGTTGCACGTCCCGAACGACCAAAGGTGTCCGCATTCAATTTACCGGTTAAGTGGTAGCCTAAAGCAGGAGAAGTGCCACCACTACATAGTTCGAACACCACTCGCTACCGAATCAAAACACTACCATGAATTCAGATTTATGTGCGCCTTCAAAAAGTCCACGTGGTCAGAATTAGTCCGGAATCCTCCCCTACGGCGTGCCTCAACTATAGCATGATCTTATCACATGAAACCTCACTAGTTATTATTACTACCACAATCAAATTCCACGCTGTGAAACTAATAGTTTGTCACAAATAAGTCCACTCAGCCACCTTGCAAAGTGTGTTGGGTCACCACCAATTAGGTCATGTTAACGCGTTTTCAACACAAAAAAAACACACACACACAGCAGGGTACACGGTGGCAGATAAGTAAGGAAGAACGAAATAAGCCAGCACCGGTAAATTGCCAAGTATAAAACAAGCCTTACATTCCACCTTTCTCGGAAGTTTCACAGAGATAAGGCCACTGTATGGCCTTGTCACGTGACGCCCTTTTCCTGGTGACCATCCCGTTGCCCTTTTCCTAGGGAAGAACCTGTTCAGCTGAGGCGCTGACGGTTGCGCACTCGGTACTCTGGAGCGAAGTAGAGTTTGCATACCCCCTCCTTTCCTTATTTCTGCTCGGTACAAGCGGGCAGGAGTGGAGGGGGGTCGAGTTGCAGGGAGATATTGCCAGGAGCCATCAACTGTTTATATGCCCTCATGCAGTGCGCGAATGACCCAACGCCCACTGTCCTTGCGATAGCGACTGACCACAGGCGAGACCACCGACACCTGTCTCTCGGTCTCGTGGCGTCCCCCTTGCTCCGGTGTTCTCTCCCCCATCTTATGAGCCGCAGACTCCCAGTCGCCGCGCCGAGAGGATGCGACCAATTCGGTTGCGCGTTCGACTGGCCTTTTAGTTCTGTCGGCGACCTTCGTTCGTCTGGGACGTCCCAGACATCACCGCGGCTCCGTCAGCATCGGGTGGGAAGTCACCGAGTTAGGCGAGCCCTCCATTCGGCCCTTACAAAGACGAGGAATCTACCCAGGAAAAGTCATCAAGTTGAACGTATGCATATGCTTTTTTTCTTTTTCCTTTTTTTTCCTATTTCAATACTTAATTTCTCCATCGTCGCTATTGATTCTCTATATACAGCCCAAGAGGTATAGATGAGCCAATATGTTACGCATTATCTTTTAAACGACAGCAGTCTTGCTGAAACATACTCAAATGCAAAGCATTTGTTCCTTGTGTTGCTGACGTTTATCGCCTGACATTCATCACCTAACCACAGCCCTGGGCCCCTGTCATTGAAATGTTATGGACGCTAGAATCAATGATTGAAATGGTTTAACGTACTTCGTCAAATTGGCACTACGAATTATCACGTCACAGTTAAAGCTTCGACAACTCACCTGGGTGCAACGTGCACTCAAGTAGATACACGATCATTCCTTCACTCTCGCCCCATTAATACAGAGCCACACGGCCAGGCAGTCGAACCAGTGACCTGAGACTCAGCAGCAAAACGCCTTAGCCAATGAGCCAACGTGGCAGAGGTTTTCCAACTGTCGAAGAGGATACTCTGAAAACGCTGTCCTGAATGTCATTTCGTTCACGTCGTCTTGAGGCTATTCACGAAAGGGTCATTAGATGATATCGTTCGTCATTGCGAATTGTAGATTACCGCAACATAGTAGAAAATGTAGCCGACCGACGGTAACTATCACTTTGGACAAAATATATTTGTTAATTGGGTCCCTACCTCATTGAAACCACTGACGTATCTTCGAATTGTCTCATAATCATAGCGGAATTGATTGCCTTTCAAATGAACTTTGTACTTCTTGTTTTTTTTTGTCTCAATACCTGGCCATCTCAGAAACGCTCTCACACTTCTATATGATTTAAGTAGCATACATCTTGTCAACTTATGCGAATTTCTCAGTCTTGCTAGTAACGCATGCGAGTAACTGTAACATGATGCACATGTAAGGAACAGTGACGCAAAGGCTATCCACTGAAATCAAAATAGGAAAATAATGCATTTCTTGCTCATGATGTAACATCATATTGTTCTCCTTAGCGAGGCTCATGTCACACTCCTGCCTTGGCCCCGATTGCCAGCTATTTTTGTTTTACATCTAACATGTCTTCCTTCATAGATGCTGTAACATTGTAAACGGGGTAATTGACAGTCAGCTGTCTCTAACACGAAACCTCGAACAAATCAATACCAACTTCTCGTAGAAGCAGTACGACCGACCCAGAAATGCATTTTTCCCGGGATCTGAAACCATGACTAGGCGAATTTCGTTCAACCCAGAAGCTCTGATTTTTTTAATGTATAAATTTGCTTGTGACTTTACGCTACAAATAGCTGGCTGTCAACAATCTCTTCTATAGACATTTAGCCTCTTGCGGAATCTAGCGAAACTAATTTGCAACGTGATGTAATTTCAGCGCTCTTACAAGCTTATCGTGTGCAGGAAAGTCGTTCCGCACAAAAAAACGGCAATACAATACAAAGACGTTGTTTTTTTCTGCAAGTGCAATACGGACGCATTATAGAAGCGCAGGTATTACAATTAATTGAGAGTATGCCATTGGGGCGAGCTTATACTAAAATTGTGATTAGGGCATGACAACTCCTTGAATTGAAGCTCCATTGACAGCCCATGCTGCCAAGAAATAATGCTAATTAACAGCCCTAGGGACAGCATGCCCGGTTACTATACAAATTTGTATGGGAGTTCGGCCCTCAACGTTCTCAAGTGATTCTCAAGTGACCTACGTTTATAAAGCAGAATGCTTCAGTTAGAGTTGGGCCTCTTATATTTACTCAGAGCGTTATAAATTGAGTGGTATCTTCGCATGGAGACAGACTGTGTAACAGGAACATAATAAAAAAGACCAGTGACGTAGCGGCATCATTCTTATATAGCACTTCGCTGAATTATCGCACGTATTTCGCGAAACGACAAGGCTCACATCTGTGCATATGAGAATCGTTGCCGCTGGTTTCGAGATTCTTGGACAATATACAAACATCGAAACACAATCGTGTATATTTTTACAAATAACATTATTTGCTACAATTCGGTAATAATTATCTTACGAATACTAATATCTTGATTGGTAAGGAAATGTAGTGTTGATTGATAGATTGATATGTGGGGTTTAACGTCCCAAAACCACCATATGATTATGAGAGACGCCGTAGTGGAGGGCTCCGGAAATTTTCACCACCTGGGGTTCTTTAACGTGCACCCAAATCTGAGCACACGGGCCTACAACATTTCCGCCTCCATCGGAAATGCAGCCGCCGCAGCCGGGATTCGATACCGCGACCTGCGGGTCAGCAGCCGAGTACCTTAGCCACTAGACCACCGCGGCGGGGCAAGAGAATTTATTTTGTCAATTAAACTAGTTAATGACTTTTGCGTGTACAAGAGTGATATGCTGCTGAAGTGCAATATACAGGCCTTTAGGCGCATCGTAGAGGGAGGAGGAAAGACTAGTTGCTCCCCCGCTAATGATGAAGGGTTTGAAGGGGGATGAAGGGGGTTGTTTTACCTAGGCTAAATATTAAAAAAGTGGGTGTTTTCGAAGGCCTTCATGAAGCCCCCTCCCCCTCTCCTCCCCCGCGAAAAATGTTCTGGCTACAGACCTGGAAGTATAGTAGCATATTTCGTTGCATAACGTTAAAAAACACACGTTCCAGATGAAACACCCTGTTTGTCAAATTAGCACGTTTCACCAGAAGTCATCATAATTTGTGTGGAAGCCAATCTACGAGATTATCAGTTAGAAACGGCGTACTGCAATTGGCCACTGATGCCATGTTGGGCGGCATGTTACATTAATTAACTTACAAAATATAAAAAAATTATGTGCCAGAAGGATTGATGGTAAATAAACATGTTCGTTGTCAACAGTGAACCAAATGCCATGCCTCAACGACGAATATGTGAAGTGCTGTATGGCACAAGCGCGGAAACAGAAGTATTGCAAGTAACATACCGCGTACAGCTAGCATACACGGCATCTTTACAATGATCATCCAGTCCTGAATAATGGAACTCGAACTATCGTCAAACTATATGGGTCGCGAAACTTGGAACGGAAAGTGTCTGAAACGTAATGCCACAGGCATCAACGCCTGTCGACGATTGAAGCGTTGTTAAGTGATTTGATTGATTTGATTGATTGCTTTGTGGGGTTTAACGTCCCAAAACCACCTTTTGATTATGAGAGACGCCGTAGTGGAGGACTCCGGAAATTTTGACCACCTGGGGTTCTTTAACGTGCACCCAAATCTGAGTACACGGGCCTACAACATTTCCGCCTCCATCGGAAATGCAGCCGCCGCAGCCGGGAATCGAACCCGCGACCTGCGGGTCAGCAGCCGAGTACCTTAGCCACTAGACCACCGCGGCGGGGCCGTTGTTAAGTGAGGAGGGGCCAAAATAGCCAAAACTAAAAAGTCATAATGTTTTTTTTTTTCAAGTAGTCGTAATTTTATATGTGTAAATGTTAACTATTAGTTTACAGTTTATCTGAATAGTGGCTAAATAGTTGCCTGCCTCGATTTTCAATCGAGTTCCACGAACGGGAGGGGGAAGGGGGGTTATAAAGGCAATCCACTTCCGTGGGAGGTATCCCGACTATCCACATTCCGAGCATCGGGTGTTCGTTAACGTGCACTGAAATCGCACAGTAAACGAGCCTCTATCATTTAGTCTTCACCGAAATGAGACCACTGCTGCCGGGATAAAAGCAACGGCCTTCGGTTCAGAGGCCCTGTACTATCCCCTCCTGATCCATAGCGGGGACGTGTGTTTACATGTATGCGTGTGTATTGAACGTGAAACACATCATATATGTACATGTGCTGTTCGCAATGTTCATAGACCTTCGGACCGCCTAGCGGAATTCAGGAGCGTCCTCTCAAGGGTGATGAGTAGGCAGACGCTCACAATGCTCCCTTCTTCAGCGGCGCCAGCCTTAGTGTTAACGCGTTAGCAAGAAACGAACTCAAACCACTTTGTATGTTCCGCGCATCAGTGAATATACCAGACCGTCCGTGACACGATAAATCTGATTCGTTCGTGCGAGACGCGAAGTTTTCGGGAAAATACGTGGCAACTCGCCCTTCCGATCAGAGTCCGCAGAGTAAACAAAGCAGCTTCGCGAGATTTTCTGCAGCCACTTTGGATAGTAAAATATTAATTTCGGACCATTTATTTTAAAACACGCCTTGTTTTACGTGCGTATAGCATTCGTCAGTGCTTTTGTATAGTGCATGAAATCCAAACATTCATTGTACGCGGAAAGTAGCGCAGGCACACGAATTGCGGTTCCACACCTTGGCCTACGCTGCACCGCCTGTGTTTTACGCTCGTTTATAAATGGCAGCACACTGCAAGCGATTCCTTTCTCGATGGGTATCGGATCAAAATAATCTCCGAACCCCCAGATAAACATGGTGAGTGAGGCTATGTGGGTGTTGTGCGTGGTGAATGACGCGTTGTTGGTGCTATCGAAGTCGTTTGGCAGAGAGGATTCCTCAGACTGCTTTCAGCAACGATTTTAAAAGAAGCCGTTCTGACGTCGAGGATTTTTCACTGGACGTAGATGGTTGTCAATGCACTGAGAGTGACAGCGACGATGAAAGACCAGCTGCTAGCTCTCGAGGAAAGAGTTGCACTTCACGTACCGTTATGCGTTAATGTTTTTGCACACTCGTAAGTCACTTTGATTGTATATTTTGTATAATATCCTTCGGCGATCTCAAATTAAAAGCATAGTTCTTCTTGTGCCCTGAATGTCTCCCAAATACAGTGGATATTACAATGTGCCGCACGCCGCCAACACGCTCGAGCTCGACCAGCGGGGCGAAATGGTTACAGCAATCAAATTTGTAGTTACGGCTACAGTCCATGCTAACTTCTGCAATTCACTGGTGCTGTTCGAACGATGTTATTGTTCGACGAATTTTCGCAATTTGGACGTTGCGAAAATCGTACGCGTGTATTCGTTTCAATATCCTTGTTTCGATCGCGCTGATGAAACCTGCAACATCCAAGTGCAGGGAATTGCGCACTGTTAGAGTCTGATCATGGCTGTGGCACAAGTGCTTCTTAATGGGAAGTTAAATGCTTGTGTTTCGTTGAAGAAGCAGCTACATGATGCTTACAGTAAATGTGAATAGCCGTGGCGAAGTACGTTTGCAAACCATCGCTACGTAAAACATTCGTTCCTGTGCAGCCGCGACGGCCTGATATTCGCCAGTGGGCTACAACTGGGGCAAGTCCGCCATACAGGCTCGGCACAAATGATCTCGGAGTGGTGTTCAGTCCATACGTGAATTCTGGTTCGCGCAGTTTTTTGTAACATGCACAGGATTACGCAAAACATCGCTGATACACGGTTGATCAGCTGACACCACCACCCTTTGCCCTGCGGCGAGAAATGCGGTAGCGAACATTCAGCAGTTCCTATTGGTTGGGAAAGTACTTCGGTTCAATATACACTCATTGGACGATCAATGGTTCATCCGGTGAAAGCGGCATGGGGAGTAGGTTAGTGCGTCCTATCTTTTCTTATGCGAGTTCATGGATTGATCATCCTTCCATAGCCATCTCGGATAGAGTTGCCATATATGGTACCTTCAGGTAGCATATTACTGTATAAGTTACCTACGGTAGCATGTACAGTAACACTAATTTCAGATTGCATGGCGCACCACCTATTTTGCAATGCAATGCCCACCACCGCCACGCCACCTATTTGCAATGCACCGCCACCTATTTTGCAATGCAATGCCCACCACCGTGGGCATTGCGAACATACATCCCGCTTTCTTGGCTGCGCCAACGCATCATAAGCATACGACCCTCCCCCCCCCCTCCTCCATTGTACAAAGTGTGACTCAGTTGTCCGGACGTTGTCAATGATGTCGAGGACCCTGCGTGTTGCACGCGGCACGTGCGATCTCCTTGCGACAGCGTGATGGCGACAGCGTGGACTGCGTTGCCGCTGTATGGCGCTGGCTGGCGTCAACGCAAGTGGCACTTGAGCTCCTGATTTCCTTTCGAAACATAGCTTTCTCGAGGCCGCGCTTCTCTCAACACCATTGACGACAATAAATTTCGTCATAAACGTCGAGCCCTGTGGGATCACTTCGACAGATTGGATATTGTCAAGAATAGACGCTGTTGTTAGAAGCAACATCAGACGTGTCGCTTTCGATTTCTTTCCCGGACACCACGCGTGCATCAGAGCGTTGCAATCGTAGAAAGGGGCAGTCGATCAACTGTGTCAGTGAACTCGATGGCGCAATGCTCCCGGGAATGCCCATCGCAGATATCAGGTGTGGCAAGTGGGTGAAGAAATGTAGCGTTCGGTTTTCACGTTCCCAGGTTCTCGTGAACAAAGGCTAAGAAAAGAAGTACCAAAAAAATCTCTGTCAACTTCGTTGGCAAAGCTTCGTTGGTAAAGCTTTGTTGACCAAGACACTTCGTTGGTAAAGATATTTGCCGTCAGAAGGCTGCCAAGAGGTGCGCCCTAAAACGACTACATGCAGAACCGCTGACTGCCACGCGCACTATCTATATATAGGTGACGTTTTAGGTGACGTCAGCCTAAAAAGAGTATACCTGCACGGACGGTTATTGCCGCAAAGCGTCTCGACTCGATAAGATTATCGGGATTTTGCCTCTATAGGCGTCCTTGCGTGTCTACTCTTCTTAGGCTGACGGCACCTAGTTGTTGAGTGAGGCTCCTGGCGATTGCACACTTACGTTTTAGCAGCGACATTTCATGACCCCTTCGAGGTAAACTGCGAAGTTTAAGTTTTTAAATTCAACCCAATGTGCGACCTAAAGAAAAAAAAAACACTGGTAAGCCTAGCACTAGACTACGCAAGGCTTCAAGCAGCGAAACTGGTTAATTCTGAAGACTAATCTGACTGCTTCTATAGTTCTTTCTAGACCTTAGCAACAGTGATGCAGATTGCTTCTATAGGGTTTTTCTAGGTCGTTACAATATAGGCTTAAGCTAAGTTCGCAGAGAGGTTCGAGTTAAAGAACAGTCACACACACGAGTCGAATGACTAAACTCCGGAGATGGAACATCGCGCTGAAACCAAGCGTCCAATACTCTCATAGATCCACGGGCACGGCCTCGTTGGGGCATGCCTTCACCTCGGTGTCTTCGCGCAGCCGTCGTTCCCTTTTGTGTTCCCTGGTGTTTATTTATTTATTTATTTATTTATTTATTTATTTATTTATTTATTTATTTGCAATGCCTAGAGCGCCCGCGTGGGGCATTACGGTAGAGGGAGATAACATTTATTACCTATTTAAAATACATATACTAAAAAGTAATACATTTCAGACTCTGAGATGTATTACTCTTTGTATATGTATTTTTTTCTTTTATCTTTCTTGTGACAAGAAAGAGAAAAGAAGAAAGAAAACGACGAGCCATTAACATGGTGGTGCACATAAAAATAAAACTACATAATAAAGCATGCAAGGGTGACACGTAATTAGGAGAATATGCACAGCAAAATATGTGTAAATCTAATAAACACATGCACACGCACACACACACACACACACACACACACACACACACACACACACACACATATATATATATATATATATATATATATATATATATATATATATATATATATATATATATATATATATTACCGGCAGAAATCGCGAAAAGAACAGAAGTAAAAAAACAAAAACAAATTCAAACGTACGCCGCCAGAAGGGACAACGAAAGTGTAATCAGGCTATGAAAAATGTGACCTTGTTGCACGTCCTCCGAGTCTTGAGCTCGCCGTCATCGCTTTGCAACCAATGTAGGGCTATTGCCTTTGTTTTACAGCGAAACCTGTTATGAGATCACAACTCGGGTTTCGCGCAGCGCCGTAGTTGTTCGCCGTCGCCGGTGTTGGTAACCACATCGCGCGAAATTAGAATAAAAACCTACCATCAATGACACAGTGAGGCTCGAGCCCGGGTCCGCTGGGTATCAGCCCACTATTTTACCACTGAGCCACGCCGGCGCTTGGGACTTGTTGGCAAACTTTCCTTAGGCAGGCTTGATGTCGGGAAAGCAATCGCGTTAATACGACTTATAAAGCGTTTTAAAACCGCGAAAGATTAAGCAGTAATCACCCAATGCAAATAGCGTAACGAGCGGACCATCCAGTGTTCTAACCCACTACAAAAGCTTGTTTTCGTTCAGCTATAAACTGTGGCGCATACCCACTTCAGGCGTCATTCCTCAGTGTCTGCAGTCACTGCATGTACAATCGGCACAAAAGTCCTTGCAAGTGTTCAGCGGATACAACGCATCTCAGAATGACAAAAAATGGCATCGCAAATGCTGTGCTACTACCCTAAAATTTTGTCATTAATTTCGTAGTGGGCATCAAGCAAGTGTGCTTGGAGTAGTTACCCAATTAGTGTTTAGAAAAGGCTCTGAAAGGCCACTCTTTTAGCTTTCGCTGTGACTGTTCTGCGCCTTCCGCGCATGCAGGCCTGGCGTTTTTTTTTTTAAAGGAACCAGTGGAGAGTAGTAGAATTTAGCCAATCGCTGCGGCGTATATATACCCGCCCATGATGACATATTTTCTGATAAGCCGCACAGTGGCGCATAGCCATTTCAGGATGATACCTTTTGCCCTCGTTTATTGTGGAGTGACAGTGTGCAGTGAGGTTTACAGAATTTCTCACAACTTGGAGCTGGCTTAAGTAGTTTTGCCGTTAAGAGAGCTGACGTAAAATACGTCCTTGCTCGGTTTTGAGGATTTAATATGAACATACTTCTTATGAAGAGTCAGTTTACTCTTTCAATAATGGGTATGAGTTCAAGAGACGTCGCTTTAAACACCGACTCATGAGATGCTCACCTTCGATATCGCTGCCAGCCGGATTACTCAGGGTTCACTTATTGCGCTGTCATTGCGTATTTTCAAACAAAGGCGAAAAACAATACAGTGATAGTTTTGTTTCCTTAGAGAAGAAAAGGAAATAAAGGAAATTCTGGTATGTTAAAACAGTATAACAAAACTGGTACGCTGCCTTACGCCGGGGAAACGGGGAATCGAAAGATGTATTTTGCTATTATATATAGAGCTGCTGTGTATAATAATAATAATAATAATAATAATAATAATAATAATAATAATAATAATAATAATAATAATAATAACGTTTCGTTTTTCAAAAAAAAAAACAGTAAATATGCCTATAGGCTCAGCCACTCAGGCCTCCGATCGGCTTTGGCAAAGCCGATGGGAGGCCTGAGTGGCTGAGCCTGAGCGGCAGAGCCTGGCAGGCGAAAAACAAAATCAAACACTTTACGTAATTGTAGTTATTCGCACAACAGAGATAATAGGACAAAAAAAACGTGCATATTACATTAGAAGCACAGGGTGTATAAACTGTAATCATCCCTATTACACAGAAGATACAAAAACTGAAAGCGAGCAAAATGCAGAAGAACAGCGATCACAAGCAAAGTGACACACTAAATGATTGCTCAGAAGTATGCTTGCAAATGAGTGCATAGAAAAGAACAGGAGATCCACATTACACACATAGAGAAATACACCATAGCAGTTTCTTTAATTTGTGTATTGTTTTTATGCGAAAAATGCTTAGGGGCAGTACATTGAAACAAGTTGGAACATCATGTGCTCGTGTCCTATAGTTTCGTATACATTGTCGAACATCCTGGTTTCCGATAACAGACTTCTGGCTTTATTGAACAGGAAGTGGCATACGGAACCAAGAATTCTTCCGACCAGAACCGTTTTCAGATAACCATTGTTACTAACAAATCATTGAAATTAGGCATCAACGCCATTGAAGAAATGTCTCTTTCAGAATTCATATTGAGGTCATAAGATATATTTTCTTTAAGATTGACGGCTGTATATGCTATCTAATTCATTGTATCAAGCCAGCGGGAAGCACAGTGTCCGTAAATAGTTATCCCATAACGCAGCAATACTGTAGCCGAGAGCATGTGTTATCATCTTCTATACTGAAAACGGCATATAGTATCCTATATTATATAGCACACATGACACAGTGCGAAATCTTTTGCAAACATGAGCGAGATGGCTATTCCAAGAAAAGTCGCTATCGATGTATAAGCCGAGGTACTTCCCAACAGGTAAATTCCGCAATGGTTTGCAAGAGCAGGATGAACAATCAGAACAATGCGAAATGAAAGGATAGTCAACAGTTACATTCTCCAATAGCTTATGAGGACAGAATATATTAGTTTCAGACGCATTTATGTTAATAAAGCTGTCTTGAGGCCAATCGATGAATTTAGTGGCAGCTGACTGAAGAAGAGTAATGACTTCATAGAAGTTCTTCGCAGACGTCATGATCACCATGTTGTCGGCATATTGATATAGAAAACCGATATTATATTATAAGGGTCATTTACAAAAATATCCAGGAACAATGAACTGAAAATGTATCCCTGCGGAACGTCGGTATATATGGCTTGAAAAGCGCTACAAGATTACCCAACGGATACTAGTTGGTGCTTGTCTTCTAGAAAATTTGGCATAAACACCAGAAAGCAACTCTAAATCCTTATTGGAAAAATATGTCCAAATAGAAAGTATGATGTAAACTATAAAACGCCTTGCAATAGTCCAAAAGGAGCGTACGCGCAACCTTGTTATTATCGATCACTGCATTCAACTGATCAGTAAAGCCAGTGTTGCAGGGTCCCTTGCAACACTTTTTGAGCATGATCAGAAAGCACAGCCGATCGGTAGTAAAGACTCCCGATAACACGCGAGCCAAATAGTATACAGCTCAGCACGTGACCTGGAATTTGAAATAAATAATCAAAGACAACCAAAAATTGCTTTCTCTTCGCTCGACAAATGACAGAAGACGCTCAAAAATCATTCGTAGCAAGCCCATTTGTCAGCCATTGGCAGATTTGAACATGGCGCGTTCGGTCGTTACAGAGATCGCCGCAGGAGGCCGCGACTTGTCCACGCGTGCACACGCGATCACGCCGAAACCGCCGCGTATTCGACTGAAAAAGAAAGTTGAAAAGTGCTTAAGGTCACGAGGCGGGGGTGGCCGTATTTTCCTTGCCCCTGCCATCCCTTCCTGATTAGCTTCCAGCGCTTTCGTCGGATCGAGAGAAGGAAGAATGCAATTTCAGCGTGCAACAAACCTTTGTAACTCCACTCGCACTGGACGAATTATAAAACTTTTTGCGGCGTTGAATTCGTCAGGCAATAAGATCTTCCAGTGAATTCATTCCATGATTACCGCCCCGCCGCGGTGGTCTAGTGGTTAAGGTACTCGGCTGCTGACCCACAGGTCGCGGGCTCGAATCCCGGCTGCGGCCGCTGCATTTCCTATGGGGGCGGAAATGTTGTAGGCAAGTGTGCTCAGATTTGGGTGCCCGTTAAAAAACTTCCAGGTGGTCGAAATTTCCGGAGCCCTCCACTACAGCGTCTCTCATAATCAGGTGGTGGTTTTGAGACGTGGAACCCGACATATCAATCAATCAGTCATCAATCGATTTCATGATTACTTGAAAAAGAGTTTCAGGGCCCTTTGAGCACCTGCACTTCGTGACCTTTCACTAGGAGAAGGGAGCATGCACCTTGGCATTGTGAAAAATGCAGATTAACAGATTCAGAGCGGTATTGATCATAATTTGGTAATAGCACAGAAATTTTCTGCTCTCTAAAAAAGGACGCATTCTGGTTCTTTCAGTTGTCGGAGTACCCGTCGGAATCGAGCAAGCATACTCCTGAGACATCGTGGCTCATGGCTGCTGCGTGACGTAAGGGCGGACGACGGAAAAGTGGTTTCAACGTGGCTGCCGTTTGCTCAAAGATAAAGAAAGAGCCTATTGTGTCCAGGCTGGTCCATGCGCAACCGTAATCCTGGTGGGAATGGTAGTGAATCGTCTGCTTCTTTGTCACACCAAATTCACCAGGAACTTTGAGCTGTGTACGCTCCAAAGAAGCTACGCACACTCGTATCCTGACCGAAAAAAAACCCAGCGGACGTGAGAGAACCATAGTGTCGACTGCTTTGAAGGAGCACGCGTTCGCAAAGGGTGAGGACCTCAGGTGGAAAAGTGTGCGCGCCCGTGAAGAGAGACGCACAAGTGCGGTCGTGGGCACAAAGCGCAGCACCGAGAAAGTATGCGCAGAGGCAATGAGCCCGTGAGCCGGATAACAGTGAGGATTTAGACACAGCAGATTGACCAGACGGTGTCACACAACTGAGATAAGCAATAAAGCCCCCCCTCCCTGCCTCTCCCACGAGTGCACACGTGACACGAGATACGTAGATTACCTGACGCTAATGTATGCGGACAGAACAACCGAGAAACGGCAGTAGGCCGAGACACTGCTCCCAGAATCAGCGGCACTTCGTGCGAGGTCGAGTCATAAAAGGCCGCGCACGCGGAAAGAAGCCCAGACATTACAACACTAATTGTCGCCTCTCCCTGCGGAAGAGTTCTGGAAGGGGAAATCGAAAGGGCAAGGCCGAGGGTGTACTGCAAGACGCTCCTGAACCAGGTAAAGGACACTCTGTGAGCACGTGTGAATGTACCACAGGATTACGGCGCGACAGCCGGTGCACTGAAACACGATACCTACCTGGGTGACAGGAGTCGGAGAAGTCAGTGAAAAGACACCGCATACGCGCAGCAGTAGTAGTCACCGCAACTTTCTGTGGTTATCGTGTGCCCGAAAACGACTCCTATACTGAAGCCAGAGCACTGCGGACGAGCTTCCTCCTCCTCGAGGTCCCGTTCTACTGGAGCCTCGAAACACAAACGGGTTTTTCCAGGAGAACCATTAAAGATAGCTTGCTCTTTGACTGTCTGTGGAATAGTGTATAGGAACAGGGAGAAGTGTGCTTACGAGGTAACTACGTTAAGGACCACCGTTTGATTAAGCCCGTAAAAGACACTCTTCACAAGGAAGAGTGCAAGATGGCTGCCACTCACTTCGCCGTGCTGGACTATGTCGTGCTCATCGGGTTCCTGGTGCTCTCCGCGGGCATCGGTGTGTTCTTCGCGTGGCGAGACCGGCGGCACGGCTCCAACAAGCACTTCCTGACCGGAAACAGGGAGCTTAGCTGGCTTCCGGTGTCCATGTCCATGATGGCCAGCTTCCTGTCTTCCATCGCCATCCTCGGACTTCCGTCGGAAGTGTTCCTGCGCGGCTCGACCATTTGGACCGGTGCCATTTCATCCAGCATGTCTGTTCTCGTGGCGGCATTCGTATTCCTGCCCATGTACTACAAGATGGACATCACGAGCATTAACGAGGTGAGTAAGCCCCATAAATCCGTTCATGTAACTTTAATCACTGGTTTTTCCATCTTTTCGGCACGGGATATTGAACAGAATGGGACGAATTAGATGCTACTTAAGGGCGAATGAACATCGTTGCCTTTGGCTCCACACGTTACCTGATATGCGTACTGAATTATTGGCTTCGCCGTCAATTCGAAGACTAAAAAACACAAATTTGCTTCTCTTAATATATTAACACTATGTCACTGCATTAAGCTATATGACATCTCACAAGACGAACTAATATCTTTCTCTTCTGGGTAATCGACAAGGCAGCGCCCTAACCTCTTTACCACAGCCTTTCAATCTCGAAATAATTGTTTCAACTATTAATTTTTGCCGAAGACAGTCACTTACTAGAACAACCAAACCAATAACGTTGTTTTACAGCCATCCCTAGAAAAGTTTGCGTCATGTTTCATTTAGTAATATATATATATATATATATATATATATATATATATATATATATATATATACATGTGTGTGTGTTTGGGTGTGTGTGTTTTTATGTTGTCTTCATTCTTGTTAGTGTTCTTTTTACTTATATAGAAGATTTCTTGTTTACTTTTTCTTGCACTCAAATATTCTCTGAACTGTATCACACTTACGTATTTATGAAGTTCCTGTGCAAATTGATGTTTGCCTTGCTATATTGAAATAGTATTTCCCACCCTGCCATAATCCCTCGCTCGGGATTGCAGTATGTATAAATAAATAAATAAATAAATAGATAGATAGATAAACAATAAATAAATAAATAACAAATTCACGTGGAAATCTTTATCAACCAAATATGCCCCACAAAGTTTTACTGAAATCGGGGTAGCGACAGTACGTGAACAATAAGAATATATTTTCTGTTAATTACTTTTGTTATTTGTTAAGTGTATCTTGAGGCAGCATTTTCTTTCTTCTTTTGACATTTAGAGCCACTTCGGCGTCACGAAATGTAGTTGTTTCACGAGAGGATGTCTATTTTTCTCACAAATCTATTTCATACCACAGACTGGGGATATACAACGACTGCATGTGCCGCCGTGTGGGTAACCGGCTCGGACTGGTTCGCGACATTTGCCTAGTTGCCTTAAGATTTTTATAACGCCGATAAGGAGTCCTAAGCCACAGGTGAATGCGGCCGCTTATCGCCGTTGTCTTACCGAGAAAGAAACCACACGTACAAGTGGCTTTTCTGGCCATGCACTTCCGGGTCCGACACATCAGTGTGCTGGTATTTACAAACATGTATATAGTAAGCGTGGTTACCCATGGCAGTGGGAATATCAGAATGTAGTGATAATATCCGTAGAAATTTTTGCTTTTCATGAAGTGAACGAGTCTGATTTCTCTGCTATTTCACTATCAAGTTTCTCGTTATTTCTCATTTATGCAAAAATAGAACAGAACAAATAAACTAAGTAACTTTTTCCGGTAATTTGAATCTGCCCGTGATGTCCTTCCTGAACGATATATGGTTGGCTTGCGGCTCACTTAAGCGCAAAAGTGTTTAGTTTGTTTTCAGATGCAGTGAAACCTCGATGGTACGATCACTGCTCGTGCGAATTTTGAGGAGATACGATTTTTGTTTTGGTCCCGACCGAAGCTCATTGGCCCGCAATTTAATGGAGTATGATTGTTACGAACAGATCTTGACCACGCGATGTTAGATACGAAAGTATAGATACGCTGCTGCAAAAGTACTATGAACAGGTGCTGTCGGCGCTATCGCGGAAGGCACAATTGACACACACGAGAACCCAAACGTTGGCCTACGCCGTCAATTCATCGGAATAAACCACGGTGGAATAAACCTTCAGTGGTGTGTCGTAGCCTCCGAGATTGTGCGCTGAATCTTAGAGGCCCTAATGCACATTCATGTGCCTTTGCTTTTACATTACAGGAAGCGTTGTTTTAGAACTTCTTTCAACGTGTCAACGCGTGACACTGTCGTTGTACTGTGCATTCTACTGTGTATACACGTGCGTTTCACGACAATTGAAGCAATATCCTCGTGCATCAGGCATCCTAATAAAGGTTCACGAGGGTCGAAAGTCGAAGTGGACGGTCTTGGCGAAGAAACTGGGGCTCACAACGTCAAGACGTACGATTGTTAGAAACCGAGCACTTGCCAACTCTACGATTGTGCGTACGCGGCCGCAAATATCCCCAAAACGTTGTATAGTTTACAGACCTTCATCTATCGCGTGCAAAGCGCTCCTTAAGTCACTTTCACCGCAGTACACGTGTCATGCGAAACAGCCCAATGAAGCTACGAAGGGCCTATTTACTAGCTGCCGTAGGTCACAACACGCCTGGTTCAGTAATTATACACGCACGCGGGCGCTATGTTTACGAGTGCAAATATGACCACTGACGTCTGAAAATTTCACTCCCCATAGGTCGGAGCTATTCTTGACATTCTTGGTAGCACTGAAAAATAGCGAATAGAGCCATAAACCAGCATTTTTTGTTAAATGCTAATTCATCATATCCTCTGGTGATATGAATTTCGGATGATGCGAATATTTTTGGTCACTCCACCAAGATTCACATCACCGAGGCTCAGCTGTAGATAGATAGATAGATAGATAGATAGATAGATAGATAGATAGATAGATAGATAGATAGATAGATAGATAGATAGATAGATAGATAGACAGACAGACAGACAGACAGACAGACAGACAGACAGACAGACAGACAGACAGACAGATAGATAGATAGATAGATAGATAGATAGATAGATAGATAGATAGATAGATAGATAGATAGATAGATAGATAGATAGATAGACAGATAGAGAGATAGATAGATAGATAGATAGATAGATAGATAGAAAGAAAGACAGACAGACAGACAGACAGATAGATAGATAGATAGATAGATAGATAGATAGATAGATAGATAGATAGATAGATAGATAGATAGATAGATAGATAGATAGATAGATAGATAGATAGATAGATAGATAGATAGATAGATAGATAGATAGATAGATAGATAGATAGATAGAAGAAGACAGACAGACAGACAGACAGAAGATAGATAGATAGATAGATAGATAGATAGATAGATAGATAGATAGATAGATAGATAGATAGATAGATAGATAGATAGATAGATAGATAGATAGATAGATAGATAGATAGATAGATAGATAGATAGATAGATAGATAGATAGATAGACAACACACAAAAACGTGCCACGCACGCACTAGCTCCGAGTTTCAAAATGCTGTCTTATATTCGAGCTCAATAGGGGGATATCTTTATGTAACGCCCATTACCAAATTCAGGGGGATGTGAAGGATTTACAACAGTATAGGCTTCCTAAATTTAACCGTTTGTAGTACTCGTACCGTTTCTGCATACGACACACTCGGATGCTCAAAGATGGCTGTACGTATCTGAATATTATACACACAGTTACCGCGCTTCCAGAACCGGGCACACGTAGCCAGATGCAACCAGCAGGTCGACACTTGGCGCGACGACGAAATGATCCACAGCGCCTAGCTGCCCAGTTGAGTCAATCAGTCTTGTTTTATTGTCAGCAGTGCAAGTTGCCACAGAGGGCGATGGCATCGGTCTTTGATGCCTTTTCTCTATAGGCCTAAATGACCGATGTTTATGCCCTAACGATTCCGCCGACCGCCCTTTCATATGTGCCATCGGCAGAAAAATGCGCAGTCCCCCGGCGTATCGCGCTGGCGTCATAAGCACGAATGGTATAGAAATTGCCTGAACGTTAAATAGAGGTATAACAATTTTATATTCTTAGGAGTACAAAATAAATGCGAATTCAGACTCATTAAGCGTACAATAATGTGAACCATATGGGAAACACCCAAGAACTAGGGAATTAAGGGAACATAAAAGTGGTTCGAGTGACTGAGGTGCACGGAGGAGGAAGAGGAATAAACATTCATGAAAACCAGCAGTTTATAGTTGGCTGGACATAGGCGTACCAAGAGGGGACGTGGGGTTACCCAGCAAGCCCGTGAGGTCGCGAAGAAGCAATACTTAGCTCAAATAAGCGTACATTAAAGGGGCCCTGAAACATTTTTTCATGTAACCATGGAATGGTTTCACTAAAACAACATATTGCCTCACTAATGCAACGCCGCGAAAATTTCAAAAATCTATCCAGTACCAGCGGGCTTACAAAGATTTGTCACACGCTGCAAACGCAATCTATCTTTTCTCATTCCGACGAAAGCGCTGCAAGCTAAGCAGGGGGGAATGGCAGGGGCAAAGAAAACACACAACGCGCGCCTCGTGACCTTGAGCTCTGTTTTTTTTTAATGTGATAGTGTAATAGAGTTTGTGTCGCAGAAATACCGTGATCGGCGTCGGCATCGTTGAACCATTGGATGTGAGCTAAAAATCGTCCGTAAGCGAGAAATCGAAAAAAAAGCAAATAAAATAAGGAACAAATTTTCGGTTCTAATGAGAATCGAACCCGGGTCGTTCGCGTGGCAAGCAGTTGTCCTACCACAAAGCTGCGATGTTCTCTGTTATGTTTTGGGCCTGTTTCCGGACACTATGTACACGAACAATGCGGTGAAGGTCGCGAAAACAAACGGGGACAGTCCTACAGAATAGACACTAGTTTTAAAATTCCTTGGGAGCTGTCAGGGGTTCCGCCCTCGACACCCACTCAGGAACGGACTCCTGTGTTTTCGTAAGTACCACAAATTTTGCCATGCACTCTCGAAAGCGCAATCTTGCGGGTCGTGCACCTGAATCACAGTGAAATCCTGCCATACGGATCCACCATAAACAGTGGAGGCCTGTTAACGCCATTAAGTCAAATGCCAAACCAACCACATATTCAATCAGCAGAAATCTGATGCCGTAAGGGTCTATCGGGAATTCCGTTTTGATTGTCATCTGCAATACATCCCAAAAATACACTCCCTCCCAGCAATGCAAGAAAACGTCGTCAATAGATTCTGGCTGCTTACAAATGAGACAGTCTGACCCCCAAGGTAAAAAGACGCCCCACTCTTCTAGAAATACCTTGACGTGCAAAGTGCCGATGCGAAGCTTAAAAATGAAGGTCATTGTGTGCAGGAGCCACTTGCATTATTTTAACCCTTTTTAGCACGTCTTGCGCTTCACCTACAGTGCGTATAGCCCTGTACATTGGAACGGGTAAAATTGTATCACAAACATCTCTGTACAACTTTTTGCGTGACACTGAAAATAACTACTCATTGGAAAATCTGACAGACAAAAAGCGGGCACTTAAGTTCACCTCCTTGAAATATCCGCGGACAGTGCCATTCATGTGCTCAGTGCCCACTACATTTCCAGGTAAAGCTCTCGTGGGCCTCAGTTGGCACACCGCACGCAGGAATGAATCACGAACGTTACAAAAAAAGAAAAAAAAACTGTTTATGAGTTGCCTCATGGTAGTCCCAAACCACCTTTCTTTACGCACCTAAATAGATTAGTTCGACTGCATCGTTGCTAACTTGAGGCCCACACGAACACGCACTGCGAAGACACGATGGAATTTCTGTCATCGGGGCCTGACGGCCTGAGTG